>CM052139.1:11095287-11528488 GCA_028454255.1 Halictus ligatus | reverse complement strand
TAGTAGTAGATGGCCTACAGTGAGCGTACGTAACGAGAGTCTTATTATCGATCGGATTATGCAACGTGAACACACAATGACGTAGTTGCGCGGTACTGCGTACAGAAATATATTATTATAGTCTTTTAGTTTCGATAAAAAAGTTCAGTTCCCTCCTCGATTGATCTCTCATCTCGAGGTGGCGCGCTTTCTCTCTATATATTTCTCACTCGCCCTTTCTTTCTCTCCCGCTCTCTCGCTCACACGCTCTTTCTCTCTCTCCCTTTCGAACTTTAATATTTCTTTCATTTAATTATTCTCTCAAATTTTCTTATTTAAAGCATTCGCTCCCCTCATCATGAGTTCTCATATCCCTTTCTCGCCGTCTTTTCCGTTCTCTCTTTCTCTTGTTTGTCTTCTCTGTCCTTAACAACTTCTCCCTTGTCCTTTGTTTCTTTCTTTCTTTTTTTTCTTTTATCACGTTTCACACGGTTCTTCCGTTCCCTCCTTAAACCCTCTTCCGTTTGTACAATGCAACGAACACACAGATTTATATTATTTATATGTATACTTTTATATAATTATCATACATACGGCAAACAAAGCCTGTTTTCACCCTATTTCACGAGCTCGCTCATGTTTTCCCTGCGACTCTGTTTGCTCTTGTTCGTTTCGGTTTCTATTACCTCCCTCTTTTTTCTTTCCTCTGTGTTGTAAATTTATATAATATATTATACATATACATAAATATATACATAGATACATCTGCGTATGTATGTACATATATATTTATCTGTTTGTATGTATAGTATGTATATAGGTATTCAGCTTCGTTTATCGTCAGTTGGGCTTTTTTATTTACTATCTTTGAATTGCTGAGTTCAATAGGAAAGGAACGTAGAACATTTTACTCTCGAGTAGAAGAGCCGCCGCCGATTGTACCTGGAATTCAGCAAGAAAACAGAATTGTCTATTAGGCCGGGCGATTCTTTTAATGTGATCGTAAAGATCGAATGGGATGTTTCCGGATCAACGTACTCGAATTATTTGATTCACCGTTTACGAAATTATTTGTTTCTGATCAATTATCTTTTTCGTTTGTTTTGCTTTGTTTAGAGACTTGTGAAGGTTCAACGCGATCTTCCGGATAATTGCAACGCGATCGCAAGCGGAGAACAGTGATCGGAAATTTCTCCCTTCTTTAACTTACTTCCGGCAACCTGACGAGAAGATCGTGAAACCGACTCGGCTGTTGGGGCGCGCTGTGCTCGACAAAACTTCGCAGACAGCTCATGTACCGTTCTTGTATTTGTTCTAATTCCATTGTACCTCCACGTGCTAAGAGAAGACAGACACAAAAGCAAACGGTGAGTATGCGTCACGGTAGACTCTTTGATCAACTCTTGTTTGGTTCAGCAACAAGTTCGTTCACGGTTTTCTTGTAGAATTTATTTCGATCTGTTTTCGAACTATTGGAAAATGAAATGGTGGGATGAACTATAAATGTTTGTGTAGACGGTATACCTTTTTAGGAAAGATTATGACTTTACTGCGAATTTTATGCATATACAGAGTGGTATGAGATGTTCTACACGTAAAAATGAGTCGAAAAAATGGAATAACATTTATTTGTTTGACGTCTCATTTTCGAGAAAATCGAGTTTGAAAATGTGGCGAATACGCGTCTGATCATGGCCAACCAATTCTACTTACTGCATAGATCTTTAAACTCGATTTTCTCGGAAACGAGGCGTCAAACGAGAAAATGTTATTTCGTTTTTTCGCCTTATTTTTGCATGTAGAATTGTACCATGCAAGGTTTTACCACTATACCACCCCATACCCTGTATAACAAAAATTAATAGGCGACGTACAAAATTATGACGACGTTAGTAGAATTTAAAAATATCGTCGCTCTATTTACCATGACCAATCTTTAAGAAGGAACTTGCTACTCGATTTAAAATCGAGATAAATATACAAATAAAATGAAGCACAAATTATTCTTTGTGAACATATATTGAAAATTACATTTTTTTAATAATCGCGAGTGCTTTCGCATGAACAATAGTAGAACTTCATATGAATTTGCGAACTTACATTTTGCATCTCCAATTGCAGCATTGTCAAAAAGTACAAAGTTTCTTTATATTTTTCGATTCTCGACGTAATAGTGATTAGAAGTAGATGGAATTAAATAATTGTGGAATAGCCGTTAGGCGAAAATACTTACCTTGTGAGAGCATGGTGATTACTTTCAGACAGACATATTCCTCCATCCGTAGCCTCACCCTCCTGAACATTAGTGTGACGTACGTGATTTTTTCCACCATGAGCCCTACGTCTTGCCGTAATTGGTCCATGGTTATCGGCCGGCCCATCATGCTGGTCAGGCACGTTTGTAGCGTATACATGTTGTTCGAAACCTGTACAAAAACAAAATCATTGTATCAAATCCATAGAATATTGCTTAAAAGCTTCTTTGTTTGTATTCCCAAAAGTTAATCCAAATCTGACTGCCAAATTTTTCAAATTAAAATCAAACCGACAGAATACTACTCTAAAGTTTCTTTGATCATTTAAAGCTTAATTCAAACCTTAAGTTTTTATGCAAATTTATATTTTTATAGGCAAAAATCGCAAAACTGAGATCAGCTAAATTTCCTTATTTGATTAATTATTCCTCGTTGAATTTTGTATGAAGACAAATAAATATCTTTTTTTCTCTAATAATTTAAACAAATTGACAACAATTGTATGTATGCATTCAAGTTCTTTTAATGTTTTTACTGTTTCATATTTCATTTACTCATTTTACTTTCCAATACTCCACATTGTGTATACCAACCACAAGGTTGATTTAAATGTCAGGAATATAAATTGCACACGTCATGGTTTAATATTACATACACTAAATTTAGCTTTTTGAGGCAGTCCACCTGTTGATCCAATATTTCTTGCGGATAATTCGAAATAAGTTCTGAAATATGAGAAACTGCAGCTGTTCACTGTGTATTCATATAATATAACTTGCATAAATAATATATAACGGACGACTTATTAATATCGTTTTAAGAATCTCGAATTATAACTTAAACTTTGTATTTTTGCCTTAGTAGCTATGCCAAGAAGATCAATTGATCAATATTATTGATTTTAAGAAACTAAATACTTTAATGTTAATTATTAACGATAAAATATTTACGATTTGAGTGAGATCTATTGGATTCAATTTGATTAGTATTTCCCTAATACCTTAAACTCTTTCAGAACTGAAACTAATTCAGACAGAATTTTATGGGCTTTTTGTTATAAACATACACACCTAACTAAGAACGTTTCACGAAATATATTCATGCAAGGGTTGCTGAGAACCACTCCCATGTACAGGGTGGTCCACGCAACTTGCACACCTATATAACTTCCAAAGGATGTGTTGCACGAAAAAGTTTTGCATGCAGAAGTTGCATGGTCTGAAGGGGTACACAATTTAGTGTATTTATTTTTTTTTACAGGTGAAAGTGTTTCGGACATTTGAAGGTCGATTTTGTTTTTTTAAATGAAATAATATATTGTTTATACCAAAATATGGAAGAATGTCGAATTCTGAGTAAAAAAGTATTGAGATTCATTAGCCCTAAACCTAATAATTAACGAGTAATTTCACTTTATCAATAACAATCTTACACTTTGTCAATGGATATCACTTCGAACATTTATGTTAGGTGCGATAAGCTACTAGGTCACCCATGTTAACAAAAATTGTCATGTAAACAACTCGCTGTCCTGCGGAAATCTATGATAAGGTTGAATCACTAACCTGATATTGCGCGAAGAAAATTTTCAGAAAATAAAGTGAAATAAAGTGAAATTACTCGTTAATTATTAGGTTTAGGGCTAATGAAGGTCAATACTTTTTTACTCAGAATTCGACATTTTTCCATATTTTGGTATAAAAAATATAGTATTTCATTAAAAAAAACAAAGTCGACCTTCAAATCTCCGAAACATTTCCACCTGTAAAAAAAAATAAATACATTACATAGTGTACCTCTTCAGACCATGCAACTTCTGTACACAAAACTTTTTCATGCAACGCATCCTTTGGAAGTTATATGTATGTGAAAGTTGCGTGGACCACCCTGTATATGCATACTCGACAGTTAAAGAATAGCAGTTTACCAGTCCTAGCCTATATATGTCCCTGGCTAGACCCGTGTTTTGGACATATATCGAGTAAACATTGTACTTAAAGTCTATAAGATAAAATAGAATGATTTGTGTACGAAGCCATTCGCGGGATACCGTAGACGGTTTTCGTCTCTATTCTCTGGTAAATGGCCACTCGAAGACTATTTCTGGCGGATCTCAAAGTGAAAGTTTCGAATCTCTGAATCGGCAACTACAGCACCGAAGTGAGCTGAACGCCGGGATAGAAAGAGACAGTAATTACTTCTTGCATAAAATCCGCTCCCGTCCCGTCGGAACCGACGTTGGTGAACTTGTGCTGACCATGCATCGCTTGGTAGGCGGAGGTGGTCAGCACCAGGAGTTCGTGCCACTTGTGGGTAAGCAACCTTGTGTGAACTTCGACCGGCAACTCAAGGTAAAACGGTAACCTTTTGGTCCACTGCACCAACTTGTACACTATGCTGTCTCCTATCTGACACAGCTTCTCACTTAAGTCTGACTTATGGTCCAGCAGCTCGTCCAAGTTCTGCAATCAGAGTGGGAGAAGTTTTGTGAGTAAGATCGATCGTGAAGATATCTACCTCCTTGCGGGGACTCGATCTCGAATTTCAAGTAGCCCGTGGATCCAGGGGCATCGAATAAAACTCGAAAATAAAGATTAACTGTACTTTCTACTGGGTTTCATATTTCCCAAAGTGTAGAAACACCTTAACGTTGTTGATGACATCTCAGAGGCGTCAGGCTTGATTATTTTTCCATCGTAAACTAACGTATGTAACAACAACCTGACCGTTTCACATTGATTTTAAAGCAACGCCATTACATTTTCCATCAAATCAAATGCAATAGTATGTTTTAATCTTGCAATTAAATTTCAAGGTAGGGAGCTAATATGTGGAATTTAATAAAAAATGTTTAGTTCAAGGACAAAAATCAGATCACATTGAAAACAGTGAAATATATCAAGAATTCAGAAGAGAATTGAAAGACTTAAAAATACAAAACAGTGGAAATATTCCAATAATTTAAGATTATTATTTTTAAGTAAGGAAATAAATGTATACGTGGCGCGCGTATCTTGTAACGAATACAGGGAGGTTTTCTTTTGCATAAAAATGCGCAGTCCGCTTATCACACAACCGTCGTACTTACTTGGAGAAAAAAAGTAGTTTTGAACGGAATGATTGATGGTCGGTAACGGACGAGGAAGTGGTTGGGAAATATAAAGCATTCGAACCTACCCTCAACGTGGCGATATCTTGGAACTCGTCGCAGTCTATAAGGGTTTGGATCATGGCTAGGGTCGTGTCCAAAGGGAATGCTCGATCCCTCGAACTGCTCACAGCATTGTCTAGCCTCTGCCTTAAATGTACCACCTTGAACAGAAAATAGTTCTTCCTTAGTATCTCCTTCTTTTCCCTGTCTACGTTACTATTTCGCTGCACTATTTCCGAAAATAAACCAAACGGTGTCCTATTCCAACATAACGCGAATTATAAATTCTTAATAAAAAACACAAACGCGTCGACCGTCCTCCGCGGGACAGTCATACGCCATTTCCGGTAGAAGAACCGACAGAAAAAAGGAACTAGACTTGAATGAACCGAGCGATGATCGGTCCCGGAGTGCATCGATCAGCCGGAAAGTTCAAGACAAAAGCGTTCGAAAGCGTGTTGTCGTCGCGGTTCAATAATTTCGATCCATCGATCGGAGCGGTGGGGATCGGTGCGCTTCCTACGTAAATCCGATCCGGCCTTTCACTGACCTTTCAGACCTCGATGTACTTCCTCGAGGTCGGTATTCTTTGGTTGGAGACACTCGACGGAGAAGGAGAGCCGGGTATCGGCGATACCTTCGGCGAAAGCTGCAATTCTCGGGGTATACCCTTAAGTTTCGTCCACACGGGCGGAAAACGTCGAATCGTGGGACACGCTTGTCGCTGAAGGCGATCGCCGATACTCGGCGGAGGGATCGGAGGTGTTGGAAGGAGGAAGAGAAGGAGGTAGGGTGAGGTCAGTGTCCCTTGTGCAGACTTTCACGAGTTACGAAACCGTCGGAGAACTGCCCGTCCTTGGCACCGGCTGTCGCTGATTTTTTATTGTCCCTACCTCCGAGACCACGTCGTCGTCGTCAACGTCGTCGTCGTCGTCGCACTGTTTCACTCGGGCACGCTTTGGTCCGACGTCGTGACGATTTTTATCGGGCCCCGCCGATTTTTCAGTCTTTATCTCGATATTGGACTATATTGGATTTCCTGATCTTCCACTTGTTCGTTTACATGCTATTGTTCTTGTTCATTGGACCTCACGGAACTTGTCGTGTTTTACCGGGGAACGATCGATTTTTGATGGCTGTCTTATGACTGGATTTAACTGAGCACTTTAACACTGTCAGAAGCCTATTAACACATTCACTTACAGTGTCATCCACGTACAGGTGACGGAAAGTATTTATCAAAATTGAAAAATAAAATTTTTCGCTGATATATTCATTACATTCAATTTGATTAAGATCCGCAAAATTTTTGTTTCATGAAGAAATCTAAGATAGATTACTGTCCTCATGATTTTGTACTTATTGCTGCTCAGCTTGGAACGGTTAAATTATGTAGGTTCAATGTAGGTATAAGGATAATGATTTATAAAAAATATTTGATCCACAAGAATTTTGAATTCTAGGTTTAAAATAAATTTAACTGTATTTATTTGCAAATGCTATTAAACCTTCGTCAAACTGTATGTAGCAAGCACGTGATCTTGAAGAAACAATTAAGCTAACTCCTGCATAAAATGCACTTATATTCACCATACAGTTTCACTTTCATCAGAAATCTGGATCAACTTCTAAAAGATACTCTCCGTTTATTACCCCCGAAGAGATTGCCCGAAAGAATCTTAATGCAGAGGAATCATTAACGCAATTCGCAGCATATAAACGAACAATTAAACCGTGCAATTATGTCCAATTACAATCCCGATCAATTAACTCATAAAGATCGGCCTGCCGGCAGCCGTCGAAAATGTGTTCCGGCTGATTACACGGCGCGCCGTAAAATGTTGTAATTCCTGTTTCGAAAGGACCGTACCGATCCGAATCTTCCTGTATCCAGCAACTTTCGCTAGTCCATATTTGTCCCAGGCGCGAGAGCTATAACTTTTGAAAATTCGCGAGTGTGCTGCATCGGGCACGCAACGATCCGCCCGGAGATGGAAAGTGACCTCCTTAATGGAGCCCCCACGGGCAATACTTATTCCGGCGATCGAGTCATCGATTTCACTTTTGGCAATGGCCTCTACCGGGCCGAATGTTCCCCGTGTAATTCTTGTCGTTGTTTGCATGCCTCGTACATACACGCGGCCGTCGATCGTAACGCGGCTCGAATATTCCCGATAACCGCTCCACGCTTGTCGCACACACTCGCTTCGATCGATCCGTCAACGAATTAGAACAACCTGATTACAGGACTGTACCGATACAAGTGACGAAGATGTAGGCGACGTATATGACAAATTTATTCAAGGCCAAAAGCTCTGTTACCGGGAAGTGTAACATGACACGAGATTAGTTTATACAGTAACAATAATTTTTTTGTTTCTGTATGAATCTTTTATCAACGCATTCGTGACATTTTTCTGATTAAAATGAGTCCAACACGACACAATTTGGATCTCATTTATCCATTTAATTCACGATACATTGGAATATCTGTTATCCGAACTGACGACACCTGAATTCTCCACTATCCGTATACGTGTATTATATGTAAACGTACAAATTAGTAAAGATGCAATCTGCCACTGTAACTAAACTTCCCCGTTCCCTATGTTCCACTTTATTAGTTCGGATAATAGAGGTTCGACTGTGTCGTCAATTAAGCAAATAAGTATAATCGAAATGGTGTCGTGTTTGGTATTACTTTAATCAGAGAAATGTCACGGATGTGTTGCTTAAAGAAAATGTGATATTCAAAATAAAAATGTTTCGTGGTCGGCTTACAATTAGTTTCGCTGTTCTTTCAAATTAGAGGTCAAAGAACAGTGTTTACATTTTACAACGATTGTGTACACGATATGAGCGACACTTCGATCCGAATGTTTTTTTATATGTATCGAGACAATAATCGTGTTCGATTTCCGCGTTACACACGGACGTTCGAACGCGAACGATCGTGAAAACCGTTCTATCAAATAGTGATGGGACTAGTTCAGTATGATCAACGACTTCCCGTATCCTACTCATGAATATCAATCAATTCAGCATTTAAGATTCATCGCGTCGCAGTCGATTAGTATTCATAAAAACGACTGCTCCGCAAGGTATACTTGTGTATACTTGTCGCTAATGTGTTCTCGAAATTCATGACGAGTGCGCGGAAATTGTACTCGCTAGCAGTGTGATCATAACACGTTTCTTTCCAACAGCGATTTCAATAAATGTTTGCTGACGAATATAAACACAAAAACAAGCACCGAAGAGGAACGTCTCTTTCTCGTTAAATATATAACACTAACAAGTTATATATAATAGAACAAGTTGACTAACAATAAGATTTACCGTGATTTTTGTTCTGATGTCTTTCAAATACCCATTACACATTCATATCAAGATTCATATTAAACATTTAGATTGAAATGTCTGTTTCTCTAGATTATTTACTGCTTTTCCTGCTTATCTCTCAAAGATATCGGCGACTGTGTGGATCTAAATTTACGTTGGATATTATTAAAAAAATCAAAAGTTTTACATATCACATACGTATTAATTGATTATTTCCGTTAATGTCGTGAGTCAAAGTGAAAAGTGAAAAGCAGGATCTTTTACGCCGCTGTTGTCAGTAGGGAATGAGGGTTCACAATGGCCCTCGTACAATGCGTGAACAATTAATGCAAAAGACCGTTAAGCAACCTCGAGCGAATAGAGTTCAAGCTGACTTGCTGATATACGTACCGCGGCATTGAAAGAGTTCAGTAACAGCGTTTAGAAATTTCTGAGAAAAATCCGCGTCGCTAATACATTCACTTTGACAAGAACCAGCGCATTGCCAGGCCGGTGTATGCAACATTTGCGCAGCGATCGGTCCCATCGCTGGCAGATAATATCGCATCGATGTTATCCAACAACATCAGCGCCGCTGCTAACCGTAATCTACTGTTACAGTTGCATCATGTCGGGAAAATTCAATTATCGGCGCGAGGAAGAATATTCTGTTGCGACGAGTCAACCCCCGCGAGGATTAATTTTCCTCGTCGAACGACTCGCGTGGCAGCTAACACTGCTCGGCTCCGGCGGGGTTTCACCACCAAGTAGGAAACACTTTCACGATGTAGAAGATAATGCTCTGCGTTTAGACGGCTAGGAAAAGGCACGCGAGACGACGATGACGACGACGACGACGACAACAACAACGACGAGACCAGCCAGGTTCTTGAGAGCCGCTTGCTCGTTCAATCTATCTGCTTTCGTAATGTGGGAAACCTTGAGGCTTGCGCAAGCAGAGTCGTAAGAAAGTGAAATTGCAACGGAGAATTCATTCATTTCAGGATCGGCCAGTCGAAGACCGATCGAAACGCTTTGAATTCGATGCTACTCCGCAGCCTTTTTAGCCTTAGCGACCGGTCGGCTGCTTCCTACTTAAACTCGCGAAAGGAACGGACTTCTTTTCACTTTTTCGCTGTAACTGGCCGACTCTTTGCAATCGGTCAACGTTATTTCTTGCTACTTTGTCTCCGACTAATTCTAGCTCGTTCTTGTCAAACGAGATAGCAGTCCGCCACCATCTTGGCTTTCACAAGCAAGGATGTAGTAATATACATACCTACGCTATCAACTATTATCTTTCTTCTCACTGAAAATACTAAGCAGATTAACGTTACCATCCTCCGTCAAATCGACCAGTTTCACATTTTCGACTTCACAATAAGAAGATATCACCGAGTCACTCGTGACTTTTGTTGCAAAATTTTCCAGAACAATTTCGATCACTTCTTTCAGTGTTCGTTTCTTCAGCGGTCTTTCAAAGCGATTCGCAATAATTGTGTACCCATTTGTTTCCGCAAATTCCCGATGCATTTCCATCTTTATCCATCATTATTTCCATGTCTATGTCGCTTAAAGTTTCACGAAAAGACGATTCAAAAAGTATTAATGTGCGCACATGGAAGTGCAAGCATCGTGCTCATCTCTCGCGCTACTGCAAGTCCACCAAACGAAATAGCGAAAGCGTCGAATCCTGTTGTATATGGATCGCTCTAGATTCGACTGTTTGCTTTCAGATACCGTCGGTTCGGATAGTCGAGGTTGAATCTACGTCTTCCAACGTGTTAACAGAGCAACGTTTGCATTTCACGACGACCTCATCGATACCGTTTTCCTCCCGAATCGGAGGACGTCGATGACGCAACCTGTGGCGTGATGGCGGCGCGATTCATTTCTCGGATCGAAGCGTCTTGAAGCGACGAAAGGTTCCCGCTCGCGAATTTCACTCTCTGTTCTAGCGTTTGTTCGCGAGCTCGGGCACGATCTCGCGAATCTCTCGCATATTTTATCGCGTCCGACTAATCGTGGTTGCAATGGGTGCGGGGGGAGGGGGAGGCAGATCAAAAAAAGAGTCTCCGGAGCAGGAAAGATTTCGAGCGAGCATGTGATCCGATCGCGTGCAGCTGCCTCGAAAGTGAAAGTGAAGATGCCTCCGGGACGTTCTCATCAGAGCACTGTATTCTCTGTCTCTCTTTATCTATCTCCGTTGCGGGAGATCAACTTTTGTCGACCCGGCGCGGCGTTCGATTTCTAACGAGCCGAGTCGAATAAATCACTCGGATCGCTCCGGAACGGACGTTGATCTATACGCGGCTACCTAACCGGTGCCCCGGGAACGTCTCAACAAAAGGCTAATTAATGTTTCGCGCGTAGAATTGGCTTGTTAGATAATCGGCCCTCGAACGGCCCGCTGATAGAGAAATCCCGGGGAATCTGTTACGAACCGTGTATCCCGCAGCGCCGCGGTGCGGCATCGAATTATCACGCAGAAAGATCGCGTGAAATCGAACGCGCGCATGTTGCCGTCACGCTTTATGAGCTCGTGTAGAAATGCTCCGAGCCGCGTAAAAAATCGCCGCGAGAATTACCATACTCGATGGACCCCCAAGAGCGGTCTGGGCTTTGTTTTCAGCACGGTAATCCCGTTTCCTCGCCGATCGATCTGCGAGTTTGAATTCTCGAACGGAATCGGATTACCTCCTGCGTCGGACATTGTTCCCGTTTGTCTGGCACGCGCGGAAGGTGTTCGAATCGTTGTAAAAATTTTGTTAATTACGTACTCGAGGCGAGAGTCGAATCAGAGCTTTCCTTTTGTTTGTTGCCATCCGATGTTATCCTTTTGTTAAACCCGAACGATATTTTCGTCGATTGTGAATGCAAATGAAGAACGAAGCTGTCGTTTTTGCAAAGGGAAAGTGTTCATGTAGAAATGTCTTTGCACGAAGAATAAGAAGATTGAAGACCATTTCCGGTTTCCGATTATTTCTTAGTGCTGAAGAGTTTCTTCAGCGATTTCGATTTAAATCATCTTGATAATTTTTTAAATATATCACTTTTTCCGTTCTATTTTACCGTTATATTCTTGAAGACACTTGATACTTCCAGCTATAGATAGAAATACTTATAACGCAGCCTGGGCAACTTCTTGCCCCACTACCAGTGTACCGGTTCCCCCACCACTGGCCACTTCATATTACCCTACCGTGCTTTATAGCTCTGCTCCTAGCTCCCCGCCCCTTCTCCCATTCTCCATGGAATGGCGGTGAGGGGGCTCGGGAGTGGGAGGAGGAGTAGTACGTGGCTCGCGAGCCACGAATTGCCCAGGCCTGTTATAACGCGTTTCGATTGGCAGAGCTCCGAATACAGTGGCGAAAATTAGAAATTCTGTTGGGCTGAGACCCCAGGACACTGTTGCAGAGTCGAAAATGTTTTTAACGATGAAAAATGGTGGTGACTTACTTCGGAGGGGTTGGTGAGTGCCGTCTTCAAGATCGTCCCGTTGACGAGATGACCCGAATGCGCGGGGTGACTCGGATGACTGGGGGTAGGTTGTGAGTTGAGCGGGTCGCCCGACGAAATTTTGTGATGATGAAGGAAACCACCAGCCAGCTGAGCGTGTTGCTGTTGGCTATGGTGCGCGGCCGCGGCCGCGGCCATATGTTTGTCCAACATCGTCGAGCCCATGGTGCCTTTGGTACCACCGAGGGATCCCGACCCGTTCACACCGCCAACGTTACCGCCGCCACCCATGCCACCCATACTTCCGCCCACTCCGCTAGTTTTATTACTTTTCTTGTGCTTTTTGTACTTCACCTACGAACAAAACCGTTGGAGAACTCGTTATCGTAACTGTAACTGTAAAACAAACCACCCACCTAGTTTTCTCAACACGGTTATCGTCGCTTTTATTAATTTCATTGTGGAACAGCAGTTCCTTGGTTTTCTTAGAAAGTGCGATACAGTGTTTACTCTATATATGTCCCAAACATTTAGCCGATAAAAGTTGCAGAACTATCCCCACCGCCGAGGGGCCATGAACCGAGATCTGTAACGGCCTTTTCTGCGTTCGGCGTAGATCAAAGAATAGTATCTCCTGCTCGATGTATGCCCCTGGCTGTACCCGTGTTTTGGACATGTATCGAGTAAACACTGTACTGTTCAGTTTCATTCTACGTATTACTATTTAATCGTTCTTCGTATATGAATAATTATTCTAGTGATTTCGTGAACGTATATGAATTTAGTAAACTTTCTATATTTAGAAAAAACTTTGAAATTATGTTCACAGTTTTCGAACTCCAAGGACACGTGAACTAGACACGGAGAATGGTACGTAAATGTTTAGGTGGTAATTTTAGGTGGTCCAAGAATTCGATTTCAGGAATAATTGGGATAATGAGTGAAGTTTATACGAACCTTGTAAAGGTTATACACAGCACCAGAATTTCTACCGCCAGGCATCCGATCTTCTCGAACAGCCTGGAGGACCATACCCTGTTCAATGCACTTTTTGAAGCGACAGTATTGACACCTGTTTCTTTGGGCTTTCGTGATTTCGCAGCCACCCTCTGCCACACAGGTGTACACCCGCCTATTTTGAACGGTTCTCTTGAAGAATCCTTTACACCTGCGCATAAATGAGTAAAACCACTTTACGCGAAACGTATTATTAGATATTTAAGTTTTCGACTTGATCGGGTATATGCAATCTTATTAAGGGCCCGGGATAGTCACGCGACTTTTTCAGAGTTAGCTGGTCGGTAACTGCTATGTAATTTCCATTCACAGCCTTCAGACACAGACTTAAGATCCGTCTTGGTCTTGATCCGACGGGTCTTAAGTCTGTGACTAAACTTGTCACATTTTTTGTTCTGTATTATCGATATTATGAATTCTGACGCCTGAAACGAGCTTCAAGCTTTTGGCTTTACTTCGCAGAGAATCAAGACAAAATATAACTCAATTTCTAGCTGGAGATATTTTCTAGCGTGCGTTACTCTCGATTTCATCCAGAAAACTCGTCCAATGGCATAAAAATGCTTGAATTCCACGGCATGCACATCGTTAATTTTTGGCCTACTTCTATCGCTTATATTACCAAATATCTGCATAAGCTCGTCAGCTCATGACCAGCGCGCTAACCATTTTCTTTCGAATGAGCCCTTTCCCAGCAAAAAATACTCTCATATAAGGACGAAAAGTTGAGGCACGTAAAACCATTTTGTGCCTATTTTTGTCGGTAACGTGGTCACTCTACCTTATCACGAATCTATGAAGTCCGGGTCCTTAACCTCTTAAGTGGCTACGACGGATATAATCGTCATCGCTATATGCATTACAGAATGCCAATGACGTATATATTCGCGTGATATTAAACAATGTAAAACACTATGCCCAAGGCGAATATATTCCCTTGTAATAATAATATTAATAACTATGATAGTTTTTTTTAAATTTTATTTTAGAACTCTTTAGAACGATTTTATTTAGAAAAAGTCGATTGCTTGATTACAGGAGAAATCTTCGAGTTTGCGTTCTTTTTGTTTACTTTATGAATCTGCCAGACTGTGAGTTCGCCTAAATGAAGATAGTCGAATTATTAATAACATTTCGTTTGATAGACTAACTTTTGAATGTACGTCTACTCCTCACTCCTCGAGAGAGTGTCCTGTTGCTTTAACCTAGAGACAGATTAAAGATTCATGACTGTTGAATTATGGTTATACCGGGATGCATAGGGGGGCACGTTGGAGGACTTTTACCAAGTAATTTGCCGGGTTCGTCCGACAGGACAATAGACATCGGATAAACAAGTATGAAAGTGTGTAACGGCACCCTGAGGTAACTTTAGGGACTAATCAGCCATGGTGCAGGATATAGTGGTATGGCAGCCACCTTGAAGTACAGGTTTCATTTTACCTTGTTACTTTTGCCTATGTCACCTTCAAAATGTAACACGAAGTTCGTTTTTGAAAAAGGAATTATCAAGTTTCCGCCGATATAATAACACGAAAGAAACTCGTACTTTCAATCAATTATAAAACATCTCGTTAGGAAAATTTAATTTTCCGTTCTGCCAACAGTCCCGCTAGGATGCAGCAAACTTCCAATACTGTGAAGCTAATTTTATAAAATCATTTGTTATATCGTGGAATTTCTAAGTTTGATTAAAATAAAAAAAAAAGAAGAACAATATCTTTGTGTCTAAATAAAGAGTATATTACATGAATCTTGAAATTCGAGTTATTACTTTTTTGCAAATTATATTTACCTTTTAATGCTAAAGAATAGAAATATCAATTAGTCAATAGATATAGTCTATGTTATATTAAATTAATGCTTTAGAATATATTTTCTAGAAAGAGATTATTCTACCCAGAAATAAATCGAAATTCTGGATTTACCGTTCGAGCGTAAACAATTCAGAATACACAGATTGAACGTGGCGATAGGATTCGATGCAGCAAGAAAAGGTAATTGAAAAAGAAAACGAAATAGGAGAAACAAATAGTCGTGTCACGAAAAAGGCGAAGGATGATGAACACGGCGGCGTAGGCCTTGTCTTTCCGCCATAGGTATTATTTTATCTACGCGTTCGTAGCTGCCCGGTGACGCACTGTCTCCGAAGAAGCTAGCAAATTGAGTGTATTTCTGAGTTGCTAGAAGCCACGTATCAACTGGGGACATCCAAAGGTCAGAGTTCGCCGCGAGGCACCCTTAGGATTACGACTAGCGTGGTCCTAGCTTTCCGCGCATAGTTCCCTGTAATTATCTCTAATTAAGAGGGGCATCTGATCCTCTACTATGTCCTGTGCCGGCGAAAGCTAGGAATTCGAGCTGAAATGTTCCGAAATATGTAGGTGTATTACACTTTGTTAAACGTTTGATCCGATTATTACATTTCGGTTGTTACTAGAGCATTGTCGAGGAACTTGCCAGAATTTATTTGCTGTTTCTATAAATAGGAGGTCTGGCGATTTTAGGAAATTCTATTTAAATATAGATATTAGATCAAGAGAATTGTCAAGTCATAATGTCAATTCGAAAATTTAACAAATTTCTTTTTACATTGAAGGTTATATTAGGAACCTTTGCCATGATTTTATTTCATTGACCCTTAGTGTAAATACATTATCTCCAATAGCATCTCTCACCTGTTAACAAAGTAGAGAATTACAGTGAATCAATTATAAAATCATTGAGTACAAGTGGCTTGCTACTTCTCAAGCAGTGACAATAAAAAAATTCGTGCGCAAAGATATTTGTTAAAATGCCATTGGGTAGCTTGAGGTGTCTTCGCCCACACCAAAACGGAAATGACATATGACTCGACCATCGGGTGATCAACAAAGAGAGAGAGAGAGAGAGAGAGAGAGAGAGAGAAACGAACCAGCTAATTAACGATTCAAGTCAGCCGCCAGAAGGTGGAAGGCTAGACGAAGCCGTAGAAGGGCCTAGTGAAAACAGACGTCGGCCAAAGGGTTATCGCAGGAAAACAGAATACTCTGACTCACCCTTCGCACGTGATGATCCCGTAATGAAGACCGGTGGCCTTGTCCTCGCAGATCATGCATATCATAGGCGTCTCATCCTCCTCGTGTTCCTGAGGTGGCATCGGCGGCGCAGGCGGCGCGACGGACATCGATTGCGACGCCGACTCGGACTTCACGACCCCTCCGTTTCTTACCCACGTCTGACTGGAACCGGAAGCGGTCAGATTCAGCGCCTGCATCTGCTGCGCGGCCGGTAATTGCGTCATGTCGCCGGCCCATAACCTCTCCATGTTGAGGGGAGGGCCGGACGAATAGGAAACGGAGGGTGGTTTGCCCCTGGACTCCTGGCCCAGGTTCAGGAGCAGCTGGGCAGCCGATTCTTCCGACGAAGAACAGGAGGCCGCCGCGGCGGTGGTGGTCCACGACGCCGCTGGCGGTGGTACGGGGTCCAAGGGTGGCGCGGACCATATCATGGTCCGAACGCCCCCTATCTCCCCCATGATGACCGTGGGCGGCGGTCTAGGGGGTGCCGGCGCTGGCCTTTGCGCCGGGGGTTTCATCGTTTCACCTGGAAAACAAAATCCTCTATTGCACGAAGTGTCCAAATCTTAAATACTACTGTACAAACTGTAAATAGAAAAGCCATTGGCAAGAACAACGCAGCACGGAAAGAGGACTTACACGTGGACGCAGTGGTAGTAGCACACGCGTTCCCAGAAGCAGGTCCGTTGCCGCCGCTGCCAGCGTTGCTGGTCATGTTGGTGTTCCCGCTGCTGGTGGAGACGACGGCGACGTTCTGTCCATAGTTGACGGCGCTGCTGATCACTCCGTTAAGTAGCCTTTGCGTGGCGAATCCCTGTACACCGGAGTTCTGCGACCAAAACTGGTGATGAGCCAGTAGATGCGGTGGCACCGATGGCGCCCTCGGCCTGGGCGGCGTCGGCGGGGTTGGCGGTTGTTGTTGCTGTTGCTGCTGTTGTTGTTGCTGCTGTTGCTGTTGAGCACCGTGCGGCGTCTTTGCGTTGGGACTCATGCTCTGGTTTGAATTGTACTGCGACGAGGGGCTGCTCCGATGACTGGGCTGACTGGAGGTCTCGGAGCGTCCACCGCCGCCGCTACCGGTACTGCTGCCACCTCCTCCGTCGAAGACCGAGTTGTCGGACTCCTCTTTCGTCTGGGCGGAGGACAGGTCGCCCTTGTCCGGGCTGTCGCTCCTGGAGGTTGATTCCTGGGGCATGGGAGTCGTGGAGACCGCCTGGATTGGCGAGTAAGGCGACGATCTGGCTGGTGCTGGAGTACCGGAACGTTGTTGCTGATGCTGTTGGTGTTGCTGTTGCTGCTGCTGTTGTTGTTGTTGCTGCTGCTGCTGCTGATGGTGGTGGTGCTGCTGCTGCTGCTGCTGCTGCTGTTGCTGCTGCTGCTGCTGTTGCTCCTCGACGACTCTGAAGCTAACCATCGATGTGGCGTCCGGGAAGACTGAATCGGGCGACGCACGGTCCGAGCAACCTGTATCCCGAGTCTCCAGGCCAACCGTCGCACCACCACCACGAAGAGGATCTCGAGGTGTCCCCGGACTCGGGATGCCTAGCAGATACTCGCTTTTCACTTTGACCACGGGGCAGCCCGGCGAGCCCGGCATGTTAGCCTCCGGCGACAGGGTCGAGGTGTCGGCCATGCTCTCTCCTGGAGCAGGAAAGTTTATGGGTGAAGGAGCGTCCGCCGGCTGGATCCCGAGCGGCGAGCCTGCTGATCCGAGGGATACCGGGGAGTCTGAGAAATAAGGCGTTGATCTCACGTTTAGAACCGGCGCTACTATACGAAAGGGGCTTTAACTTCCGGCCTGGCCGCGATTTTTTACGATCTGATGATTCGCGGACTCGACTTTCGGCTTATGAATGAGGAAGAGCGTGATGATGATGATGATGATGATGATGACGACGATGATCGTGCCGCCGCCCTGCTGCTCGAGTCCCGGACGACTAGCTTGATTTTCACGGGCTTTACCGTTGGTTAGACACAGGTTGGGATCATGAGTGAAAGAGCTGATGACGTGGTTTTCGAGTGCTTTGTAAGGAGATAGGTCTGGCGGGAGAAAGTTAAGAGGCGTTTCGTGTTTTCGCGATTGAGAACTGGAATATGCTGTGCGCAGTTTTGACGCTATAGCAGATGCTTGATCAAGCTTTCGGGACATTTTTTTCGCTAGGGTGTACTAGGTTTCACTTGTGAGGTACTTGGGCACAGACCTTTGCTAAACATGTGGATACATTGAGGTTGTATTTCGAGACAAATCAAGATGTGCTTCAACAATTCATAAAGAACGATAACCATAGCACATTTATTTTTAATATCTCTGTGAAAACGAAAACGTAGCACATCGTAGTTTTAGTTCGACACAACTTTGTAGCAAAGTATATAATTTGTGTACTTTCCAGTATCTGTGTACTTTAAATATATCAATAATTAACGAACCAATTACCAGATTACCTTCTATGGTTAGACTCCTATCTTCTAATGGTTACCTTCTAAATCAACTTACATTTTTCTATTAAATAGTTTTGACAAATGTATTTCAATTCTCAGTCTGTCCGATAAACCGTTCACAAAATGATCAGGCTATTCATCGATAATTTTTTCACAAACATCTTTGTAAATTGTTTTGACAGGAGATAGTTTCAATTTCTTTATTTATCTCGAAGCTAGTCTCGAGATCGATGCGTAATGCTTCCTTTAGAACATCGTCTGGCTGTTGCAAATTGTCTTGGCAAGCGTTTCAACGCGAAAGTAGCGAAGTACGGAATCGCTGAACGGACGATTCGCCATAACGAATCGGTCCTACCTATTTCAGTTTGTTCTAATGGCGACGGAACACGTTATTTGCATTCCGTTACGATGCTCCTGCGGCATCGTTGTAACGCATTGTCTGTCCGCGTATACTCGTTGCGCAACCGAGGGGGGTTTCACCGAGCATTAATAACAATTAACTCCCGCACGATATTACGAAAGTAAACGCGAGACGAAAATTGTGCTCGTCCGTTCATCGGTTCGAGACCGTCCGGTTCAACGATCGCGTAACCATCTTGAACGCCGATGTTCCCGTTAACGGGCTTGGTCTTCGTCGGTTTCAGCCGTTGTGAAAATGTTATTAATCATCGTGCACATAAGCGCGCCGGTGGTCTATCACAATGATTAATGGCATTTATCGCGAACCGATGCCAATCCGGTGTTTTATTACGTTGACAGCCCCGGATTTCGAAAGAAGCGCCGCATGCTTTACTCGCTCGTGGCTGTCGGTGAATCGAACGGGATTACTATGGTCTTTTACGTTTATGCATTACGCGTTTTGCTGGGATCGTTGTGATAAAGTTTAAGGTTCGAGCTGACTCGTCAAGACGCCACGGATCACGCCACGGTACATTAATATGTCCATAGTTACAATATTAAGTGCAATGTATCCTCTTGCAAAATATGAAAGAGAATATTTTCACGGAAAACTTGCAAATTCTCCGAATATTATATGTATTATAATTTTACACGCAGGTTTTTATGCGAAATAAAAATCTTCTGCATCGATTATGGGAAACCGGAATTAAATAAAAATTCTTAGGTAGTTCTAATCTTCTGTTGTTTTATGTTTCACTCGGTCAATTTCTTTGTGAATGCATTAAAATCCCCGGTCCAATTATAATTTTAAATAACGACACAAAATTAGCCCCTTGCAAGCCAGAATTTTTGTTATGAATGTAAAGTGCTTTATGTAACCTGAAAACTTGCAATAAATTAAGATAATCTATGACCATTAACGAAATCATAATTTATTAGAAAATATAAGAAAGCTGAACAAAAAAAAATGCCGGTCTGATACAAGCCTAATTTTATAAAAATCTTTCAGACTACTCTACGAGCGTCTAAACGATCACCGCGAACGAATTATAATTAATCGGGGTGTTGAATGAAAACGGCGGACCAGTAGCAATCGAATTAAAATGCAGTCGCCATAACTGATTGCTTCCAGCATTTACCGATGGATCAATTGGTAGGTAACGGTGATCGCGAGTAAGGGCGTTATTGGTCTTTTCGAGTCGGCACGGCAAACTCCTAGGCAACTTCCGGAATCAGTTTGCGGCCCGGACGCGGTAAAAGGCGATAAAGTGATATGATCCTAATGCGAGTTAACAGCGCCGGTTTGAGTGTCTCCGAAGTTAGTTTTTCCGGGTAAAAGTTCTTGGGAAACGGCAACCGCTGAGCCGTGTAGTATTACTTTAAGATTGTTCGGACGTGGACGCGCTTTTCTCCGGTTTCGTACCGGACGCAGTTCTGTAGATCACACGCGCGCGTTGTTAGAGTGTCGAGCAATGAGACCGAGAGTAATTTACGCGGCCGACGCGAAAGCGTAATACTCGTACGGAGCGGTCGGGTCGTGGAAAAGGATGTGAGACCACGGCTGCCTCGTGTAGGTCAAGGAAGGAATGCAGTTGACAAGGCCGAGTTGTGATTGTAGGTACCTAGGTTCTAGTTTCCAAGCTATTAATAGCGCGAATATCGGTTCCCGCGGATTATTCGTTTACCGTTCGCGATAGTCTACTGCTTTCATCTCTATCACCATCCCGAGGATCATCCCTTGCACCGATCCCTTATTTTCATGTAACTCTAACTCGCGATATTTTGATCTCTGCGAAGTTTATGTCAACTTTAGCTCAGGAAACCAGAAATTTTTTACCTCTTTCTACGTAATCCTGTAGATCTTAATTAGAAAATGCCGAAAATCCAAGTTTCAAGCCTAGGAGATCACTAGTTCAAATGTTATAAGTGTATAAAAATTTTTAGCGTTTTTTAAAGGGCCGCCGGTCATATTGGTATGTATATTTTCTGAAAATTGATGATCGAGATTAATGTTGACTTTACATAAATATTTAAGGTTGATAGATCACGGTGTATAGCGTGATCGACAGCAGTTCATTCATCGATCGAAGATTAACAAGCGATGTCAGCGGTGAGTAACTAGTCGCGTGATCAACAGGATGATTGCGATAACGATTATGAGGATGATTGCTTGTTTTTACTGCGACGCCTTGATTCGCAAAGATGGGATCTGTGTGAGTTTGTGGCGTGTCTCGGAACAACTACACTGTTCCTTCCTTATTAGGTTAATTTCTTCTTTGTTGTGTTCTTTGTGTCTTATTTGTTTCATCTCCTCCGCATTGTAATTTATTGTTTTTCGTCTCTGAACTTATCGGAATGGTATGCAATTACTGGACACGTTGAAACATTCCATAGCAAATCCAATATTTTAGGAATTCCTTTACAATGTTATCTATAAACTTGTTTCTTTAAGTATTGAATTTGTTACAAGTGCATTCTAAAAGTTGTTCGTTTATGAAAACTTTTGATATAAAATTAAATGTCGAAAAATTGACTCATTTATGCGATTCTTTGAAATATTCCAGTAAGAAATTTGCATGAGATAAATGAGTTACAAATATGTTCGATCACCTTCTGGATTTATGTAAATCAATATTGTAATCGAAACAATTAAATTAAATGCGTTTATTTTCTTAGCCATTGCTTATACCTAAAATATTCATATATATTTTCATGTTTTTCATTATAGATTATCAAATAATTATATCACGATGAATTCAAGAATATTTGCAGCAATTTCGGAACATTCCAGTTCGTTTATCAACAGATTCGATTAAACAATTACTCCTTCAATTGCTCATTATGAAAAAACTAGTCATTATTTTTCAATTTTATGTCTAAAATATTCATGCATTCTTTTGTATTCTAGATTGTCAAATAATTGTATCATAATATATGAAAAAATATTTGTATTCATTTTTAAACATTCCAGTTCGTTCATCAATAGATTCTGTTAATAATTATTCTTACAATTGCTTACTATTATATGGAATTATTTACCAAACAGAGACGAGCACATGTGCTTTGCACCGTAGCAGCAGAACCGATGATCGAACGATCTATAAGGATTCAGCGTCAGCCTCGATCGGATGTAACGATGAAAATCAAGATAGTTCTGATACGCCGACATTGAGAAGTTGTTATAAGGATGGTACAGGAACGAGTACGCCGCAAAGTTAGGCTGGATCGTCCTTAGATCCATGTTGAAGCCATGCCAACTCTCCATCCAGGCGAACATATTGTTTTTCAATGGGAAATTCATTGTTCTTCTATCAATATTCCAATATCTTCTAGTTATAGATCTACTCGATCTACAATTGTCGCTAGTATATCACAAGTTGTTCGTTAAGCTCGAATCTGTTGTCGATTGTTTCAGGTATCGTTGCACTTGTTCGTCTTCCATTTTCTTGTACTCGTCGATTACTTATTACTTTAGTAGCTCCTCAAGAAAAATCTCAAAAACTAGTCGTCCTTATACGTATATAGTATTCGTGCATTTCAGAAGATTTCGCTTGAAAATAAAATATTATAACTCATCTGTGTTCTCACATCTACTCTCTCTTCAGAGCAACAGCTCTAATTCTCAACAATTCCAAAATTAAACATCATCGGTGTTCAGTTTGTGTAATTCATTCACATCTATGATGGTTCACCAAGAATTAGAAAATTAAATATCATCCATGTCCAATTCGTGCCTGTCGATTCAACGATGACAAAATTAATAATCATCCATGTCCAATTCATTTATACGTTCAGTTCCAATTCTCGATCGATTACAAAATTAAACGTCATCCCACGTGAATTCATTCGCATCGATAATCTCTTTAAACCAACCGATTCTCCATCAAATACAAAATTGAATATCCTGTGCGTCCCGATTCGCCCAAGTTCACCGATGCCTCCACGCCGGGACGGGTGAAAACAAGTAGTCGAATCCGTCACTGGTCAGACGCGGCGAAAACTATCCACACCGTTCATAGTCCTTTCGTACGCGAACAGAAACCTATCGCTGGGGCTACACCGACCGATCCAAAACTCCATCGATCGTCCCCTTAATTGCCACAACGGGAAAGGTAACCTCCTCGCGTACGATCGTGCCGGCACGGTCGCGCCGTGTCGCAACAAGTCGCGATACCCGCGAGCATAATGGGGTACGATGAATCAGAGAATCCGGTGGTTCGTCGAAACGCGATCTAATCGGTCGTTTGTACTCCGCGTGCGAACCGATTGTCACTGTTGTTGATCGTCGCTCGTCCGGGAGCGATCCTGTCGCGACTTGCCTGATATTCCCATATTGTTGCATTCACGAGGACCGGCCGGGTCCCCGGTCGGGAGCCACTGTCGTCAGCGAGTGAATTGCGTCGTGCACGCGTCTTCAAAGTATGACGTTGTTCGCGTGGCGGCTCCACGGGAGGGGGGCGAAAGATCAATGATTCTCGGCGCTGCTAGCTGATCCCGGAACCCGCGTCCCGCGAGAAAAAACTCATTCATGCCTTGGGAAGTGCGAAGCATGGGTGTCTCACGGCTCCGAGAGAGTCACCGACGCTTCTACCACGGTTCGAGATCGAATACTGGCGACTCTCTCTCTTTCTCTCTCTCTCTTTCTCTCTTTCTCTTGTCCAGTGACAGCTAAGCCGAGGACTATAGTGACTGCGCGCGTGCTCGTTCCCCAGGTATCTCTTGCCTCGCGTCGCTTCCGACATGACAACAATCCAGGTTCAGCGTCGTTGCCATCGATTCGGCTTCCCGCCAACGCCAGTCTCTGACCTTTAATCGCCAGTAGGTCGAGGGTCATTGGTATCGGCTGCGTTTTCGTATGCAACCTTCTCGAAAAATCGATGCAGCTTGAATGGTCGACGCTGATTCTCGCCTCCGTCAGGATCGACCTATTCGTGTTCCGGTATTTTTGTTAAGAGGTCCCCGGCCGATCAAGATCGCAAACGAACACTCGCCAGGTCTCCCAGTCCGCGTGTTCTCGCGAGTTCACGAGCAGACGAACTAGCTTAGGGTGCACGTCCCGGAGACCGCGTGGGCGATCTTCTACCCTGCACCGTTCCCAGCAACCACCATCCCCGCTATTTCTCCAGTTACCTTCCCCCGTTCCAGCTGCGAAGTTATATATATATATATATATATATATATATATATATATATATATATCGCTTCTTCTCTGTTAGAGTCAGCGACGTATCAGACCCCGGATTTTATGGCACTCCTCAACGAGGACTACTTTATTGCACCATCGTCTACCCCCAAAATCTGACGGCTAACACTTTCGATTCCGGAGACAATAGACTGCTATCAAACGCTCGAGGACGTTGGGTCCTCCGCCCTGACCTTTAAAGGGTTTCCACCCTTGCGAAGGGCACTGCCCTCCGACTAAAGAAAATTCTGATTGGCCGTCGCTTTCTTGTATTTCAGTGCGATCTTACAAGGTCGTTCGGATAATAAAAGTTTGTTGTTTCCTTATACGAAAGGTGACGCGACTGTCCTTTGTTGGAATTTAGTTTCAGTATTGTCTCCGTAACTGTCGAAAAGATCACTACCGTAATTGTCGAAATTAAGAAATAGTAAAATAGTAACTGGAGTGTTGTTCGTATGATAGAGGCACGGTTAAGGCTTCGTTTGGTTGGGATAATCGAGGCTCTACTGTACTGTACTCTCGTGACATATTTGTACTGATAAAGTGGCATGTAGAACCACGCGAGTTGGCACTATCGTGCAATATGCTCGTTCCTCTCTTAATGTTCTCGCGTTAGGCCACCCTCATGGAAACCGACCCGTCCTAGCCGATCAGTACCACGCTCAAGACACAATAAGGGGGCGAGAAACGGGTGCTGTGAAGTGGCTCAGGGACGGGTACCCCCCGAGGCACTTATCGAAACACACCGATCCAGGATCAGGATTTCCAGGGGAAAAGCTTAAGATACACAGTTTTATCGGCAGACGAGGTCGCTTAAGGTGTTACGCCGCGGAGAGGTCTTGCGAAAGGAGTTCGAGCTGCCTCGAGTGGCCCGGGATGGGGTTTAAGTAGAATGGGTGCGCGATAATGGAGCCGCGCGACCACCGCTGCTCTTTCATTGTTTCGCGGAATGGGGGCCGAGTAACGTTTACAGGGGAACTATTGCAAATGGTGTTTAAAATTTCAGATTGTTAAAATCATAGTTTGAATAAAAAAAAATAAATTCTTAGCATGCTAAATTATTTAACCCTCAGATTAAGATAAATTACAATGAATATCAGTCGATATTGCATAGTTCAATAAAATCAATGTAGCAAAAGAATAAATAGACAAAATTGTAAATTCTTTAATTCAATTTTAGAGGATAAAATTGCTCGAATAAAACCGATATAGTAAAAAGTAAAATCTAATTTGTAAATTCTTTTATAGTGCCGAATAAAATGGAGTAGGTATGTAATTATAGTTGAGATCGTTCGAACAGTTCGTAGATAATACTTTATCCGTGTCAGTTTTCCCCGTGAATTGACGGAAGGGACAGTCGCGTGTCGCGGGAGACAGAAAACTAGCGGTTACGGGCTGAAGTTAATCGCGCGGGTGGTCTAAAATAACGTTGTGATTCGCTGGATAGAAATACTTGGGGACAGTGGGACGGTAGATGTCTCGGTAGACCGAACGCGAAACTACTTTGTTGACACCGTTATCTAAATAAACTCCCATCGGTTGCGTTAATGGTAGACCCTCGTCTCATTGGAGAGGAGTCAAGAATCCTAGTAGACGCGTAGAACCGACGCGACGGGATGACGCGTGCATAATAAATTCCCGCGCCGTTGCAAACTCTGCGGACCGGCCGCGTTTAAATGTTGTGGTTCCTCTAATGATAGCGTTCGAGCGTTCCGCGACTCGCAGAGCGGAACAGATGAAACATGATTGATGCTCGGGGGCTCTTTTCGGACGCAATACGCACGGCTCGTGAAAATCGGCGCAATAAGAGTATCAAATGCGGCATTATGGGCGGCAACTAATCATTACGGTTGCGCTGACCATTTTCGCGATACTCGTTCCGGGCACTCCGAATAAGAAAAGATTGCCTACACGCTCCACAAGCCAGACGATGATGTACGATCCCCTTGAGAAAACATAATTATGACGGCGAGACGCCGCGTACAGTATTGTTACGTTTCTTTCGTCGTTAAGGATTCCTTGCCTAGATAACTGCCAGATGATATTGGAAACACGGCAACGATCGGAGATGCCCGAGTTTATTGTCTGAGTAAGAAGATTTCCTACGAACAATGTATTCCAGATTCTCTATTTTGGATCTTTATTCTTTATTCCAGCTCTCTATGTGGATGCATCGAAACAGCTGTTCGGTTGCAGCATAACATTTACACGCTGCTTATTGTCAGTGGGCTTTGCATGAATGAAATTGTTGGTTGCGGTGTCTAGATGAAGGTCGTGATTTGTTGAAAAATGAATGGGAGATGTGAAATTTTTTTCTGTCCATGGATGGATGGCTGCCTAATAAATTTCTACAGTTGTTTGTTTAGCACATGCGAAAGCCAATGATTAATGTGAATGATTAATGGTTGGTAGAATGTGAAGATAATTAGACTGTGGATTCTTTTGCGTTTGTGACAAGATGGATAGGTGAAATGTGAAATAGTAAAAACATTAGAGTATTTAAGAGTATCAGAATATTAATGCTAGTTTATGAAAATTATTTAGAGTCGAAATGCAGTTTCATTTGACCACTGCAAAATTTTTATTTTGCGCAGAGATCCACAGTCTACAGGTGATATACAGGGTTTCCCAAAAATGTTGCGTTCGTCAACGTTGGAGAAGCTAGAAAATTATAGAAAAAATGTAGATTCTCACCGTCACTACTACATCGGGAGTCGACCTTTCTCCTTTTCAACTTGAGGTCTTGAAACAAGCTCATGTTGTCTAGCTCACACGGGCTGCTCGTAAGGGTCATAATTCCTGAAAACAGAATTACGAAAAAATTAAAACTACATTTATATCGTAACGAACAATTCATTATACATACGAATTTTGTATAGACGATAGAAAGAGTACAATACACAAGGACAATCATCAAGTTCTACGTAAACTTGATCAAACCTTAAACTTTGCGAAGGCACTAAATAAACATCAAAGTTCAATAAATTCAAAATTTATAATGATACGCAGTGTAATTTGAGTATATAAAATTGATGAAATGGAGTGCATTTCATTTCTAGCTCTTTCAGTGTTTGTCGTTCAGTGGTATAAAGCCAGGTATTAGGAAAATTAATTCTAAGTGGAAAAGTTCAGCATGGAAAGGTTATTAACCCATTTGTCCCACGAACGGCTCAAATGCGTGCAACTATAGCAAACGATATGTATTTTCTCGAGACACGGCAGATGTTGCAATACTTCCGAGCAGTTCTGACACACGATTGCAAATTCACTGAAAATAGAATTATATGCATCGACCAGTAGAAAATTGACCCAAATTGATGCCGCCAGTACGTGTTAAATAGTTCCACGAAACAATAAAGCACACTTCTATTAACTAGTCTTCAATCTAGTCGCATAGGCTCGAATAACGTGCTCTTCGATCCGCAGTAACAATTTGCAAATATATATATTCTGCAGCTAAAAATCGAAAACGAAATTCCATTCTACAGGAATCTATAAACTATTCGCTAGCCAGAATGAAGTAGGTTAATTGGATTCCTAGGGTAGCTTACATTCGTTGTGATCATTGAATTCTGAATTCTAACTTGCAAATTGAAGTTAGGGAACAGTTTCAAAGAGAGCTTTGTCTGACTTAATCCTAAGAATATTCAATTAATTTCTTAACTTCGCCTTACTGTTTCAAGAGACAATTATACTTTCAATAAATTATGCATACGATGAAACTACATTAAATTCTATTTTTAAAGTCTTGCTATGCTTGGATAATTTTTGCGTACCGTATAATTACAGTCTATTTTTTTTTTTTAAGGAACGGTATCAGGTATTGCGACAGCCAATAATTATTTACCTCACCCCTACGCCCACGCGTTAGAAACTTGAAATGATTATAGTGGGAAGAGAAAGGTTTTTTTGAGAATAAACAAGACCCAGTCACTTGACTTTCTGATTCTTCTACATTAATTGATACGATTCTACTGTTACCTAAGCTTATCAGAGTTATTCAATGACTTCATCTTGAGCGTTTTAAATCGAACAATTATTCTCTAAAAACTAGACTAATCGGTTTCGCTCGTCCTTCATCGGTGCCATATCGCCGGGAAAATAGAAACTCAATAAAATTAGATTGTTTAAATTCACGCCTTGCCTCCTACGAACCGAATCATTGGATTTCTAATCGATCTCGCGCACGAGAGTCGCTTCTCGGATAATAGTTGGAAGTCATCTCGTTCGGTCGAGGATATCGGCTATCGCAAAAGAGAACGGACTGAATGTGAAAGTACATACGTGTGTTGCACGCACGCGTTCGCGATTACGGCGAACGCATAGTTCGCCATTAACCCCTCTTTAGCCAATAGCATACAATTGGATCGTTGCGTGGCAGTATCTTTCAGCGGTGGACCGCGAGAAACCATGCTATTCGATGGGGCACGAGCTCGTCTTAGGATCACGATCCTCTATGAAAGCTTCATGGAATCTTCCTGCGTTGCGCTGTGATAGGATAATTAGAGGCGTGATCTGTCGGAGATCTTCCCTAACTGCAGAATCGCTTTTGCACCACCCCTACTACCCCCGTAAATTAACATTGATTCTACGTTTCGATATCCAGAGCGTAAACACGAATCCGAAAATCCGTTGCTCCGTCGTTCTTTGTTTTTGAGAAATTTCATTTTGAAACGCAGATGTCGCATTCTCGACTTTGAGAATTTTTTCTGATTTCTAAGTCACCTTCGATCTATTTTCTTTGCTGTTGGTCAAAAGACTTTTCAGACACGAGAATGATTTTTTCTATTAAATACTTTTTTGTACTAGCCGTATGAAGAGTTTCAGACCGGTGCACCAGGTCAGTTTGATAACGACCACTCGCCGGAGCGTTCTGATAATGATAAGTCGCGTCTTATCGTCGGACGCAGGCCGCGCCGGTTGTGTGTAATTAACGGCGAAAGAAGAGGCGACAGAGAAATGTTGGTTTAATGATCGTGACGCGGCACTAGGCGGTCTATGACACACCATCGGTCGTTTTAATAAACACAATGTGGCGGATAGTACAGGCCAATCGCGTGCGATCGCTCGGAACCAACTAGATTTGCATGTTGCGAGGCTTTCGGTCCCGCTGGTTTTAAGTTTCATGGTGGTGGATGATCGATCTACCGCATTGTTAATTTGTCGGTCGGCAGCCAGTGAGATCTTAAATGATTTAGGACACCAATCCGAATTTCACTTACCGTATCGTGATTTTCTCACTAGTTATGCAGGATGTACAAAATTGAAAAACTTTGAAGCTACTTTAAGTAAGTACATCTTAAAGTTTAAATTAATTGATAATTATTTAAGTTAAACTTTAGTAGTGGGAAGCGTGTCGAAGAAAATCCGTGTGTTCATACGTCATGATTAGATGTTATCGCACTGGTAGCATTGGTGCAGTTGCGACGTTTATCGATCATTTAAGGAACATGCCCGTTCAGTTAATTGGAACCTCGGGTTCAACGCAGAACCAGAATCATTATTACGCCAGTTCGTTTATCTTCAACTTTGCAGAAGTTTAAATTCGGCTGCAGCCACTTTCTGCCAACAAAGTCGTACAACCAACTCGAAGTCCTCCCGGGTTGAGTGGTAAGAAAATGTTTACAAATCGTGGCAGAACTTTCTCAATTACATCGAACGCTTTTAATTCGCTGATTTCTCTTTAATACGGCCAACGGCGTCAAACACTTTTCCTCGCGTTCTGGACGTGCCTCGTATATTATCTAATACTGTGGCTTCCTTCTTGCGTTACGTAAAACCATCTTGACTTTTTACCTTCTATTTCTCTGCACAAAAATGTTGTGAATTTGCTTTGTGTTTAACGCGACGACCGCTGCGTCGAGTGTCCGTGAAAGTCACGGAATGTGACAGAATATCATACATCATGAACAGACTGTCACATATTACGGATGGAATATGATAGAGTAATGAATAAAGTATCATAGAGTAGGATAAAATATCATACAACATACATAGGGTAGGATAGAATATCGTGTATCATACACAGAGTAGGATAGTGTATCGTACATCATACATAGAGTATAATGGAATATCATACATGGCGAATAGAGTATCATACATCTGTCCGGAGTATCATACATTTGAAATAAAGTAAGATAGAATATTATAAATAATGGAAATAGTATTGCACATTGCAGATACAGTATGACAGAACGTGACTTGCAATAAATAGTGTATGATATTCTATCATACATGACGAGTAGAGTGTCATGCATCATAGGCGGAATAAGATGGAATGTTATACTTGATGAAAAGATACTTAATGAAAAGATACTTAATGAAAAGAGCGTTATACATTTTAGATACAGTATGACAGAATATCGGACACGATGAAGTATGACAAGACTGTCCAACATAACATCATATAGACTATCGTACACTCTGTTCTCGGAGAGAAAGAGTAGCATTCAGCTCGCGCTAACAATAAGTATCGTACACCTTGGCGTCTCTGACCCGCATGCATTCCGATTCCTCTTTCATCGAATAAATTACTGTGACTCGACGAATCTTTTTCTTCGGCATTTCATTGAAAGAAAAAGCTGTCAGATCGTCTTCAACGACGCAAAGAAGCACGATTGGGGTGCTTGGCGGTCCGCGCGGCCATTCAAAGATTAAGAAAGAAAAATCCGGTGGCAGCGGCCCCCGCCGGCCTAACGAAAACACCCCGCGCGGCTCGGCACTCTCATTGTCAGTCAAGTGCATCAAGTGTCTCCGCGTGTGAAAGTGGCTTAAGTCGGCTGCGGAGCGGAGCCAGCCACGTGGGCGAGCGCGCTGTTGCGTTGGTGATGGTGAGCGACGCCAGATGGCGGCTACGTGCACCAACACAGTCTCGCGGCGCATCCAAAGCGGTGGTGCGGGGGGAGGGTGGTTGTCGCGCGTGCGCGGCCGTGGGCGCACTAACTCAGATAGGGGGAGCGCTCGCGCGAGCGTAGCACGCATGCACCGCCGGTGTGTGCATACACTCTCGCTGCTCTCGGCACTGGGAGAGTCCCGCGAGCGTGCATATACGTGGTGCACCAGGGTCCTTGCTCCCTGCCGTATGTGGGTCACCAGTCTCACACACACCACCGTTCTTGCGTAACCAACGCATGCATACGAGCGGCCTGCACATGCACACACCGAGACGGAAAGTGCAGCCAATGCACTAACCTACGGTCTCTTCTTGAGAGGCCGTCGCCGAGCCCCGTCTCGCGTGTACACACGCGTGTCCGTGTATATCCACTGTGTGCCACGGCTCAAAGCAAACTACTCGCTATCTTGGCCAGGCTTTTTCGAGGCCTGCGATTCACCCTCCTGCATAGAACCCAACCGCGTGTTATTTGCTCCATTAAAGAGACGTTTCCGCTCGAACCGGCTTTTCGGCCGATTCCCGGCAATCAGGCCTGTCTGAATGTTTCAGATACGATGGGATATCGAGATCGCGACGGGCACACTCGCACCGACGTCTTTTGTGGATTTTCGAACAATGAAACCGTTATCCGAGCGGGCGCCCGGTAGACCGGTTACGTTTCATGAAATTTTGATCGACGTAACCAGTTGTCTTTTGCTTCTAATAAAACAATCCTGCTCGAACCTTGCACTCGCTCCCGAATTTTTGTGAAACAAAATGTTGTCGTGTACTTCAGAATCTGTATAGTCGAACCTCCGTGGGCAACCGGGGTTGTCCTCACCCTTACGAGCAATGTCGTTGCGAAGAGGAAGAGGAATCGAGATCCCTCTTTTTTTCGTCCAACGTTACGCCCCCCCCCCTCCGTGTTTCTAATCGAACCTCGGACGTCGCTCGATAATTGTGACGTTGTATAACCAGTTGTTACCGTGTTTTAGATGCGTTACGGGAACGAGATTAAACGAGCTATTTCTACCAGTAATTTCAAACCTGAGAAATAGATTTTCATGAATTTCTAAACGCTACGGACGTCCTTTGCTATGAATATTATGCGCATTAAATTAGTATTGTCCGCCGCAGACAGTGGCATAGTAATAATTGTACATTCATTATTCTTCCCCATTGTTTTAATAACGTTATCGATCGACCAGATCCTGTAATTAATGAAAGAGGTGTACATTATCGTGCAAATATCCAGAGAAATCGTTTTTTTAATCATTAGTAATTACATGTGATCAGTTATATTAATGAATCCCAGCCGAAGCTCGGTTTACGTAACCATTAATTTGTACGTCTCTTCTCAAATTAGTCTAAACGAATACTTTACTCCTCCATCCTTTATGAAACTTGATTTATAATTTTGTACTGGTACTATGGACTTTCGCACATGGTTAATGAAGACAATATGCTCCTCGAATTAGTTTTATGATTATAGTGCATAATTATACATTATAGAACGTAGTCAAAGAGATATAAAGAAATTGGGACACAAGACCTTAATGAAAAATACCTCAATAGTAGCAAACACATCGCACTACAGTGTTTAGTCGGTATATGTCCAAAACACGGGTATAGCCACGGACATATATCGGTCAGGACATACTATTCTTTGATCCACGCGACCTTATGTTTCTTGGACTCTCACAGAGAGTGGGGCTAGTTCTGGGACTTTTGTCGGCTAGGAATATGGGACATATAGAGTAAACACTGTACTAGTTTAAATCCTTCTCACAATAATGTATTTCTGGTTACTGTCGTGGAATTTGCGACGATACTAGGCTGATAAAATCTGTCGTAAATATTTTATATAATGTGCATATACTATTATAAATGTACAAAATTCTATTTCTCGAAGGAGAATTTCTTGAGAATCCTCGAACCACTCGCATAATGTCAACAAACACGAATAGCACGTCGATATTTCCAACATTCAGTTCCGCGAGTACACTGATTACATAAGGAAACGAAAGGTTAGAGACTTAATTTTATATAACAAGAAAGTAGAGTTTTCTATTACCGGCGTTACCTAGGGTAAGTGGTTATTGCGACATTTTCAATCGTACGAACATTATTTTTTCCTTCACGCGACAGACAAACAACCTAATTATTTTTCAAATATACTTCCAGACGCTGAGCTGGCATAATAATTATCACAACAGGAAATCGCGTTACGCAATTCATTCAGCGGTAAGTGAAAATGATCAATAATTTATTAAAGACTTATTAATGCAACGTATCGATCAACGGAGTAGAGCAGTAAAATCAATTATTAATAGGCTGGCCTAATTTGTCAAACTAGTAATTATTCTTGTCATAATTAAAATACTGTTACCTACGAAATAATTAGTATCACGGGTTGATACATTAGCCTGATATTTCGTTAATGAAAGTGTTATCAAGCTTTACTTCTTTAAACAATAAAGTTGCTTGGTGCATGCTAAAAAATTACGTATGTTCTCGGTTTCTCAATAGATAAATTCGCGAGACAATTCTATTTTGTAGCATTATAAAAATTCCATATCCAGCCATTATGCGAAGTATGCGTGTTTCATTATGCCGCTACAGAACAATATTTTCCTTCTTCGTTAGCAGGGAGACCTAATATTTACCTCGCAACTCATTAACACCAAATCCACCGAGCACCAACAGTGACTGGCATGCGTTACCTGATAAAAATGACAAGACTGAATTTATTTAGATTTTGCGCGATTTTTGTTACACCACTTGATTAAACAAAAATTTAAAAACTTTCTTCTAAAACACCCTTCTGTCATAAAGTCTAACGAGAACGGTCCAACAGATTTTTAGAAGCACTTTTTTCTTTCTATTTTTCATAAATATTCTATAATAATATTCTAATAGTATAAGAACGAGACAAATTAGAATATGATAGAATAAAAGGGTTAAAGAAGTTCCTAAGGATAACATTTTTAAAAAGTTCCACGAGAAAATTTCTTAAATAAAACAGAGAAATTGCAACATATTTTCTACGAAACGGAAAACAACTGTTTATTTCGATGTCGGCTTTATAAGCTCGATTTCTATCGTGCGAAAGGCATTGTCACTTTCAAGCGAATGAAGAAGTCGGCCAATTTTGTTGTCCAACTTCTGCGACGTAGAAAACCTGGTGAATTCAACGTGACATATTTCCGTCAGGTCGGTACCATCATCGCGAATCGATTGTAACAGAACGCGTAATTTTCTGTGCCATGTAGATTTTACCGCTATAGGGGCCGGCGACGGTGAAAGTGACTCTCCCACGCCATGACATCCTAGGTCTACTTCCCTCCCACCATAAGCGAGTCTAACCCCCCTCTCTCCCTCTCCCTCTCTCTCTCTCTTTGTCCTTCTCTGTTCCACCTGGTCTTCCTCGTTTTTCTATCCCGGGCTCCTGTGTTCGACCGCGCACGATCCGATCTCGCGTCGTGCAAGAGGAAACGAATTCTTGACAATGGTAATGAGCCGCGGATAAAATAATGGCTCCTCGGGCGACCAGGAAACTTCGTGGCGTAATTTAAACGCTGCCCGCAAGATTGAGGGCCCCGAGCGTAAAAGGATGCCCCCGGGGCGAGCGTCAAAATTACAAACCGCGGGGAAAGTGAATTAACGGATATTAATCTGCGGTGGAATCTGATCCTGACAGATTTTTACCATGCAATTATCGAATACGGCGTTTCTGGAGACCTGCCAGAATTTTAGCGACGCGGGAAAGACTTTCGTTTTGACTCAGCATTACTGAGAAATCATTCACTCTTCGATTTTCCAATTGAGAAGAAATTTTCTACTGTTTTTATCACCCAATTTTTCACTAATTTAAAATAGTTTAGTATTTTTGTGAATCAATATTCAATTTCAGTATCGATTTTTCAACTTAGGAAAATTTGTTGTTAAATTTAGTCAAGTAATGTTAATGTCCATCTATTTTAATGTCGATTTTTCAATTTATCAGAGATATTCTATTAAATTTGTTCTTCATATTTAATTTTTTTCTAATTTTAGTGAATGGATATTAGTACCCCCCAATTTTAATTTCGATTTTTCAATATAGGAGAAATTTTGTATCAAATTAATTTTTAACGTTCAATCATTTCATTCGTTCCGAAAATTTTCTATTAAATTAATTTGTGCTTTATTAAAATGTGTGTTTTAAATCGAAATAGAATTTAAATTTGAAAATCGAAGAAAACTTAGTCTTCCAGGAAATGATTAAAGACAACGAAATTCTAAACTAAAAATCTGACACAAAAAGTTTAAGTTCGTACATTATCGTTATTTTGGTGAATCGCAACTGCAGCAACTTTTCCCGGGCTCCCATCGGTAAAACTTTCACTCTCGTGTTAATCGGTGGTTGAAACTCGGTTTATAAAAGCCGAGCGCTTACCGTTTCCGCGGTAAAGAGATTAACCGTGCCGACATTAACTCAAGAATTATGGATGTACTTAACATGGTGGATAATTCGCGTTATCGTGCGCTCGTGAGACGGTTCGAGCGAGCTTCGCACGCTTTATCTCTTCGCGCGGTACCGTTATTTGAAAAGCCGCGTTATCGCTTATCTGGGCCGTCTTCGCGGATGCGTGACAGTTCTATTTTTCACGTCTCCACCTTCGAATTGACTTATCAGCGGAAACGGCGAATAGCCGCCCGGTGAATGTTAATTAAGCGACTAAACGGTCGCGTACCGAATCCATCTTTTTTCCAGTACGGTGTGGTTCGTAAAAAAAGGTAATGAGCGAGGATGTCAAAAAAATTTATTAACGAATCAATTGTTTTATTTAGTACACCTCGGATCATACCATCATATTCCTATGACTGTACAGGAGTGACTATAAATTATTTACTTCATTTCGACCGTTTCTGCATGAACGTGTATTTTCTTCGATAGGTCATTGCATAATTGCTTCTGCATTGAAATCAGTTGTATTTCAAGATTCCGTTCAAACACCACTAAACTGAGAATATTTGTATATTTATAATGCAAAATTCTTTAGAAAAGATTCCAAGGATCTTGCAAACCACAAACTCTGAAATTAAATACAGTTGCAGTTTGTTCCTAATTTATTGAAACTTATAATGAAGATTTGAATTTTGGTTTTTTTTTTAATATTTCTGGTAGAACGCAACTTCGTAGTTGCTACTCGTTATTATTGCGGACACCAGTGAGTCAACCGAACAGTTTTGTGTTAATTTACATTTTTAAAGGCTGGTATTAGTATAAATATTCAACTCGAGTTCAATTTTTTTATCTTCTATTACCGTAATAGACGTATACCTTTCATTCGAAGTCTAGGACAAAGACTAAAAAAGAATAATCGTATAATAATTTTTGGGAGTCCATTTTAAAAGCTCAAAAAAAAGTTTTTTTCTTTCCATCAAACAATTTTGATATTGAGAAAGAAGATAAATTTCTAATTCGCTAGAATTTGTCGCAATCTCGGTAGAAAATTTTTATTTTGCATGAAGATCCGTTGTTTAGTCGTAAATGCACAAAGGGAGAGAAGAGTGATAAGTAGACTGCTGACCTTTATGCATTTAATGCTTATGAAAATTTTCAAGAATGCCAGAATATAAATATCCACGGAATTTAATAAAATTTTTAATGATTTTGGATCTACAAAGGTTGTTCCCACTGAAACTAGGATTTCATTATATTCCACTTTCTCCAAATTTGTCTATGAAAATTACATAAACATCCTCAGTCCGGTGATAAGTAATTTTCTCACCCGCGGCAACAACTCGTCCGGCAGAAAATCTCGGGGGTAGGATCAACGACAATAGGTCGCTGTTTACAGGCCGTTAGGTGGGTTACAAGAGAGGAAGAGAGAGCTCGGTATGGTAGGATAAGGTCGGAAGGAAGAAAGGTGGCAAAGGCGGAGGTAGGAAGGAAGGAAAGAAGAGGGTCGGCTTACCCACGCACAACGAGAAAATTTCACCGGCGAGCGGTGCGCGCGACAATGGGGCAACGTTATAAATATTCCCTCTTAATTCGTCTTACGTGTCGGCACGCGGCGAGGAAGAGGGAAAAGGCTTCCTCGAGTGCCGAGCAGACACGGGAGAATCGTGTCTTTCGGATGCTCGATACACACGAGTCGGGCCAACCAGTGAGAACGGCCAGTGAGAGTCGCCGCTCGGTACGTTGAACCTCCGCAGTGAAAGTTTCTATTATACCACTGGCCTTACCTTACTTTTCCTATGGCAAGCTCTGCCATGTTGTGTCATAAGCCGACGAGCGGCGTGGAAACATCGAATTTCGCGTCGCGTCGTCGCGTACATCGTCGCTTATGCGAAAATATTCGCACACCCTTTCGCAGTCTAATATCGTCACATTTAAATTCTCTCCACACAAATTAATTTCAATTTATTAAGCTGTTTCAATGGATTCGCGATCGCTCTTTTAGAGTTTTAGAGCGTCGTCGCGACAATTAACCCCTTTGTCCCACGATTTATTTCACTAGCACGACGAATAAAACTTTTATTTATGTATTCTGCTTCAAATATGTTCGTCTCCAGTCTGACTCGCCATTATAGAGCAAGGGATGCACTTCCTTGAAATGTATGATTCCTTAGGTCATTTGAAAAAACTTTTTCCTTTGCGAAAATATTCTCCGCGGCTTCGTTGAGGAGTTATTAACGAAAAACACGAACCAATCAGAGCGCGGCAACAGCGGACTGATCAGCGACACGCCCCGCTGAGCGTGACGTTGTCATTGGCCAAGGTGGAGTCCGTCCGCTGTAGCCGCGCTCGGATTGGTCCCCGTTTTTCATTGATAACTCTTTAAAGAATCAGTGGAGAACATTTTCGCAAAGGAAAAAGTTTCTTCAAATGACCTCGGGAATTACCTCTTTCAAGGAAATACAACTCTTCGGGAATTATTGAAATTTAACTGTAAAATTCTTTTTCTTAGGCTCTTCAAAGATTGTAGTTTGCCACATTAGCGAACTAAAAGTCGTAAATGGAGGAATTAATGTTATTGGTTAGTGGAATTAAATATATGGGCGAAGTGTTGAGGTTACGAAGAAGAAATTAATTGTGTATGCTACTTTATCGCGACAACTGGGGACAGCAAGGTGATTTCTCAGCTGGAGGACGCACCTGCTCGCACAGCTTCTTCTACTCTACAAAAAATGGTTTGAAGAATTCCGAATCAATTTATTACATCTACAACGAGTCTCGATCTAAACCCTTTCGAGAACCTACAGTGTATTCTAGCATGATTCGGGGAAACCAAGAAATTCAAAATGAACTTGAAAATGAAACGTCTAATCGACAATATTCCTAAGATTATTTGAAATAATATTAAGGAAACGAGGAAAACGCTTCGGATAAAAACCTTTAATTTTCGTCAAGCAAAGAGAATTCAGACAAGATTCTTGATTAAAAAATTAGCTTTTCGTCTCCATAAAGAACCTATAAACTTTGAGACAAATCAACGCAGCAGTTTTTGTAAAAAAAAAAAAAAGAAAATTAGTTCAGCTAAGAAAGATTCGTTGCAGATAGAAGAGTTAATTCTTGTTTCATTAAAAGACTGATTTTACACGAGTGAAATCCTTAAAAACCCGAGAACCACTTTTGATAGTATAATACATTTGTGCCAAACGTATAGAATTATAGGTGAAAGCCCCCGGTAGTCTAATGAACGGCTGCAGACCAGTTTTGCTCATCTATGAAAGACGCTAATTGGGTCGGAAGGTATTGAGTGGACGTTTTATACAGTGTGAGTCAAAAGCACGAGACCGGGGTTCACGATTAATGAAACAGGATGATATTATTTTACGATTGTATAGTGAAACTTCTGGAGTCAGTAATTATAAGAGCTATGTTTGCCTCATTCTAGGATGAGTTTTCTAGAATCAGTTTTATCGAGCTTTTACCAAATAATATTTCTCATAATTATTTCTTATTTATACTTATTAAAACTATTAGTGATTGTAGATGAGGCAGGAAATTCTCTATTAATTTATTTCATAACAGATACCTGTTACTGACTGACCAAGATGCACGCATAAAAAGCTCAGTACGAAACATTTTCGTAAAGTACGAATATAATTATGTCCGAGAATAATTCTCCGATTTACCTAAAAACTATTTCGAATTCAAATATTCCCAGAAATTAATTGGAATTACCAAATCACTAGAAATCACGAGAATTGATGTCATTTTCACAGTGAATGAAGGCTTCGAACAAGAGTGCAAGAAAAGATAAGGTTCGCATTTCTTTCTTTCTATAAAACGGTCGGATAGACTGAAAATATGTTGACAGATCTAAGGTTAGTGTCCGCCCCGATATTCCATGGTCAGTTCCGGCGATTAGCGTATCGGGGAAAAAGCGATTTCGCCGGGTCAGCGCATAGTTGGCTCTGACTGTTGCAACAGGAATCGGCTAGTGACGAAATTGCGCGAAGCCCGTAGAACAATTCTCGGCCCTCTCGTTCTACAAAACCGTTCTGATATTTCGATATAAGAAAATCCCCGTGAAGTTCACCGGTCACGATAGACGGTGCGCGCACACCGAGGTCTCCGGCACAGCCTCGAATCTGTTGCAATCTGGAGCAAAAGTCCACGTTGTTGCGAAGCACGAACGACGAACCACGCCGGGTTCCAGGTTTTCTATCGTTTACGCAATCGACCGTGCTCCGACCACGACGCGATCGCTCGCGATCCGCCGAGAAAATATTGCAGCAAATCACGCCGGCCGCCACTTCCGCGTGATAAAAGCTCCAGTTTCATATCCCCCGATGAAATACAATCGACCGGCTGTTATGGGTGTCATCGTCCAGCGAATTTTATGCATCGCTAAAGCAATTTCCCTCCTACACTTCCGTAAACTACAATGTCGTGCTTGATTTACAGGCGAACATCGCCGGATCACTTTTACAATTTTATATATGAAAAACCTGTTATGCTGCTTTCGTTTGACACCGCTTTTTGGAAAGCAGTTCACAGAAAATTTCCTCTAAAGCACGTATTTTAAAACAGTGAAAACGTTAAAAGAATTTAAACGTATTAAGAAAAAAAAAAATAAGTTTCTATTTCACTCCAGAAAACTTTTATTTTGGATAAACATCCGTGAATAAACGTGTATAATTTCATATATATTTGGGAATAAATTTCTTATTTTAGTTGTCCAAATATAAATTGTAATTTCCAAATACTTTTACGTTTTATTAACCTAACACTATTATACGCTTGTGCATAATGGCTTTCGGCTTGTTTAGCGAAAGATAAAAGTGATCATCAATAGTAATCTTTAGGTGAATAGACAGAGACAAGCGATTAAAATATTATGTGAAAAATTGTCTAGAGAGTATCAGAAATCCGAGTATTATAAATTTGTGGTAAATAGTCTAAAGTGACAAATCGATGAAATCTCTCTCGGGGACTAATTTAATTTAGCAATAAGAATCGCTCGCAAAATGCGGAACTAAGCGAAGACAAGCGAGCGGCCGTTAACAACTGTCTCCGATCAACACGGCGGAAAATCGCACGGAGTCTAAAACGACGAATGTAGCACAATCTCGCGGTTTTAATTCGGCGGTAGTTAAATCATGATTGCGACAATCGCTGCCGCCTTCCGCGAACAATTTCTATTTCGCGTCTCCGATGCGAGTTAGATAGAGAGTAACTCCCGGGAATATTCTGCGCCAGTGCGCATTCGGTCGCGTCGCCGAGTCGCAATTGTGATTTGCAATTAGCCAAGCGTGCAATTGTGAAATCGCGACGCGGTGTTATTGACCTGGAGGACACGCCGACAAACCGACACCTCGTTGCACCACGGGAAACCGATTCCGAGAACTTCTTCGCGCCGCGTTATCGAGTCGCGGAACTTCTTCTCCGCGAAGAAAACAGAGAAAAGAAACGAAAAACCCACCGAGAAACTTCGACCGGGGAATAATTTAATTTTCCGTCATTGGAGCGAAGTGAAAGTCGACGAACCGTTTGGGAGAATCGTAGCTAATCCAATGAAACTGATATGCGGCCCGGAGAATCTCAATGTAGTCCACCGCTTCGCAATTAATCGTTTTCTCTTTTACACTTAATTCTTCTCTGGGAATATATGTATCTAGAATTATTGCTCTTCGGCGAATCACGAAATTAGATTGTTGTATCGTGACCGTGAAACTGATATACGTCCAGGAGAATTTTCGTGTTGTTCTTGCTTAATATTAGGTCCCGTATTCTTTGGGAATATATTTATAATTTTTGGTTTTTAGTAGGTTAGGAGTTAGACTGCTGTGTTATTTTTAAATTCGGACAATTTATTCCTAATTTATGTTACACTTTATTAATTTCTCTCCTTTTTAATTTTCGTTTTTCGTCTCACCGACTTCTAGATCGTTAGCGACATGTGAGGTTCAGTTTTATGATTTGCAAATTATTTTTGTAGTGGAAAGAACTGTTGCGTTCGAATATTTCGAGTACGCCGTCACGTCACAGAGAGCCACTGTTCGCGAGATAGTTTCACGTATCTGAAGAGCGAATGCTGCTCCAAATTCCCCAGCTAAATCGAAATCCCGATTTTTCCCCAATATTGGCCACGGGTCGCAATGTTACACGATCACTCGGGTTGTTAGCACGTGCTAAATTCAGTTTAAAATAGACCTCCTACCTATGTGACGACCTTGCAGCACACTCATCTTCGCGCACATGGTATGTCACAGTTTCGAAGCTTTCGATCCGCTATGTATCCAAAAAAAAAAGAAGAAGAAGAAGACGCCACCGTTCCTTTCCTAGGGACTTTTCCAGTGGGTTCACGGTTGAGGTCACGTTAGATCACATGGTCCGCGATGATTATCGAACAGGACACGATTGTATCACCAAAGGTGCACGCAAAACTGGGATCCGCATGTAGATCGTCACTTTGGTCTAACACTGAAGATCGGCGCGTGGATGGGTGGCCTGGTTGACACTCGACGATCCATTATCCGGAATTCGATGGTCGCGAGGGTGTCCGGGAACGGTTCGGTTACTTCCGCGATCGGTCGGACGGTTAAAGATCGACTGCCGGAAGAAACGCGTTCGAAACGGTCCGCGCGGAGCAGCTGAAGTGAACGCTTCGCACAGCCCAAAGTTTTTGGGCCACGCGATCCACCGAAGTCGTGGATCCACGGTGCTTGGTGGTGGTGGCACCAGTGACCTCGATACCAACCGAGACCCTCCAATCCCAACGCCCAATGCCAAAAACACGACACGCGTGGACGCCGGGAACTTTCACTCTCTCAGGCTCCTCCGCGTGATAGCGCGTCCGAGAGGAAACGCGAGATCGACAGGACATTCCGAGTAATTCAGCTTAGACTAATGCCGGAATAATGCATCCGAGACGATAGATAGTCTTTGCGAGCTCAGCTGGCTGTGGGAATCGAATGATCGAGCTGATCGCGGAGATCTAGGACGAACAAAGTTGGGTCCGCTGCTGGTAACGAGACCTTGGCAAACGATACGCGGCGATTCTAACGGAAGTTTCGAAAAATGTTTAGTAGACGAAATTTTTGAGTTTGACTTCTGCGACCATTCGCCTTCGAATTTTGACATAGTTTCAATCTGAATTTTACTTTAATTTTCGGTTCCTAGAAAGGACAGAAGGGCTGCAGATGTTACTGTAGCACTGTGTATAGCCTGCCAAAATGATTGAGATTGTACGGTTGCATTCATAATAAACTTTTGTTGAATACAAAATTACGATTATTTGAAATTTTTAAGTAAAATTGTATTTTTTTTTAAATCGATTGATAGAGCTTCATTTGCTTCAGTATTAGGGGTTTCAGATAAAAAATTTAATCAGTTTAGGAGTTATTAATTTTGTTTCAAAATATTCTGCAGAATACACTGTACTATCTATGAAATGTAGCCTAAAAATTATTAAAAAATCTAGAAAATTTACGAGAGCTAAAGACTGTAAGCCTACCATCACCTATGCTTCGAAAATCCCCTAAACCACAATTCCCTGAAATCCACACCCGGTCGCATAAAAATCGCACAACTCACGAATCTACGAACGATCGCTGCGCGATCCGTGCTTACTTTCACTCGAAGATCCAGAGCGAAGATCGATGAAGGGGAACGAAGAATACCCGCTGGAAATGTGCAGATGGTACTATACCAAGGAATTGTACGGCTTAGAGATCGGCCGGTCGAGACGAGAGTTAGTATAATATAATAGTCGTCCGATGATGGAGCGTCTCGCTCGGTGTCGAGAGGATTTAATTAGCCCGTCTAATTGCGACGGGAAAATCGTCGGTTACGAAATGTGTCGGCGGCGATACCGATGCGGAAGAGTCTCTCGTAAATCGGCCGATCAACCCCGGCCGTTGGTTACGTAATGGCATAAGCCTCTCGCACATGCACGCGTGAAATGATGAAAAAAATCATGCGCCAAATAAGGAACGGGAGAAGGCGACGCGACGCGCGCGTCACCTTTTCTTCGCCGATTTCACTTTCGATGTCGCCGGTTCGGCTCGGTTCCCGATCGCAGTAGTGCTCACCTCAATTCGCAAACGTTGGGAACCGGAAGTCAAATTCTAGCGTTGCAGGATAGTGTTTCTCTTCCAGGAATTGACTTGAGCACAGTTCGACGAGGAGAACATATATAGTGAGCGAAAGTGAAGCAGTCGCAGTTCATCGAATATGGACGCTCGAGGTGTGACGTATAACAAAGAAAATTTCAAATTCAGTTTTGTTCGTTTTACACTTTCAAACGCATTGACAATGGATTGTCGAAAGTCTCCCGATTAAAATGAGCCCAAACACGACCTAAATCGGTTGACTTTTACAAGTTTCGTACATAGGGATCGTACGTATCTCCTCCATTTTGTTTTGTTTTTGTTTCCTCCGTGATGTGTAAAAGTAGTCCGATATACGTCGTGTTTGGACTCGTTTTAACCAGGAAAATCTCAACAATCCACCGGTAGAATGCTTGAAGTGGTAAGATGAAAGTGATCGAATTTGAAATTTTCTTTATTCATTATTATCTTTTAGATCTTCGAGGTACGTTTGTCTTTTCTTCCCTAGTAATTTTATTATCCTGTCTACCGAGATAGGGTCTCGCTGAGCGCGGGGTACTGAGTGGTGGGGGAAGAGTTCCTCAAAAGAATTAGACAACGTCACGTGACAATTGTCCCTTGAATACTGGAAGTGCCTGGCGGTGTCACGATCCGTACCGTAAGATCGCGACACGATCCCCCACCCTCAGCACGAATCGCGACGTCACTGGGTTAGACTACGCTATAGTTTCGTGACGGCACTCCGGCTCCAACTGAAGCATTCCCCCCCCCCGTATTATAATTACGGTCAAATTCGAGTGAGCACTACTGCGATCGTGCCGGGGCCCGTTCTCTGCGTCATCTTCGAATTGAAGTGAAAGAACCGGTGTGTTTCACTCTCCGATAAGAAAGCGAGGAAAGTAGCCTTTCGGATGAAAGTTTTTCGGCGGCGGGCGTGCAGCGGCCGATTTCGATCGTTCGCGTCCCGCGCGCCGATCTTTTCTGTCTTCTCCGTGCGTGTTTATTTAACGAAAGTAAAAGTGGCGGGGGACCTTGCCGTCCGGGGATCGTCGTCATCGTGCATGACATCGAATCCTCCTTATGCGAGTCTGTCCTCCCCCCTCCCACCCTCTCCCGATCGAAACGAGGGTGGAGCGGGGTGGGGTGGGGAAGAGGGGACATCCCAGCATTTCGCCTTCGTCGGCATACCGGTTTTCGGGTGAAACGATACCATCTTACAGGAAGATTGAACCCGGTGAAAACCGCGGCCTTCGGGGAACAGGGTTACGTTACGTCACACGTGTCACGGGATCGCTGTATGTACATCCTTCGCTGCGCTTCTACGTAACATCGAGAAGATCAGAAGCTTCTGGTGCATTAGAGTCGGTGGGATGTCGTGGACGATGTTTTCTAGCCCCACAGGGATGATGGTCGATTTTTAGTCTCGTTCTGCAAATCTTTCAATTCTAGAAATCGATTCTTGCAACAGGCAGGGTGGAATGCGACGAAGGATTTTTGCTGATCGTTTGGGAACGATGCAGTATTAGATCGGCAGGTGATTTAGACTTTTTGATACTTTTCGTAGCTGTCTTTCAATTGTGGGTGCTAAGCAATAATGGACGAAGCAGATGTTTGCCTACCCTTCAGCACCATTACCGGTCCACTAATTAATGGCAATTCGAACGCAAATGGTCCAAAGCGTTCGCAACGTATAATATATTCACGTAATCACTGTTCGACTTTAGATTCGAGAAACACTTTATGGGAACTTGAACAATGCAAATGAAAACGAATTTTACATTTACGCATCCTGCGTATTAATATCGAATCGGCGCTGTATCCTTTAAACGACTAGAGACTTATTCAGCATTAACGTTCACAATTGCCCGAAGTTATAAAAAATTGCACGCACCGGGCGTCAAGTTTTGTATTTAGTAATAAGAACCCGGGGTACATCGAAAGTCGCCAATTTTATGGATCGTTACAGCGAGCCGATGGGGATTGTACGCTCGTTACGTAACGACGCAAACGATGAACTTTTACATTTAACGGTGTAGCAGTTTTGCGCGTAGGAATGTTGACCGAGTGCAAACCGGCTCGCGTTGTATGTAAAGGAATTTAAATTTCTTACAATGTAGCTTTGCGCCGAGTGAATGGACGCGAACTTGGTCTCAATAATGCATATGGGAAGTCCTACTTCAAATATATTCATTCTAATCCTCGTGCTGGTGTTATTTCACAAGCCGGTCGCAAAGCAATGGAAATACTCTCTGCTCGTTCTTGATACAGGAATTAATATCGTTACCTAAGATCGGTAATTTCAAACTTCCATTGAGAATTCTACCACGAAGTATTTAGTAATATCTTTTAGTTTACGATATGTACAATTCCGTTTTTAAATTAGCCTGTAGTTAGATGCTCGTGAAACAACAGAAATATACTTCTGATTCATTCTTGATCCAAGAATTAATATTGTTAGCTAACATCGGTAATTTCAAGCCAGATTACAAACTTCCATTGAGAACTCTAACGCGAACTCTATTGGCATTAATTTGCAAATCATCCTATTACTCATAAAGCAATGGAAATAAAAATTATTGTTACCTAAGATCGGCCATCTTTATTTGTACCCACCGGTTAAATAACAGAGGTATTTTATTTTACGATTATTATAAAATCAAGATGTTTTTGGGGGATACGAATAGATTTCAGGAACCTAAAGAGCTAAGGAGCGCAAATTCAATAATTAGGACCTAAATAGGATCACTCCGCTTCTAAATTTAAGACAAATCGTTACAACGCAACAGAACACAGTGATCTCGTAAAAAAATAATCGGGTTACGCGATAAAATTCTGGAATGTCGAACGTCCATGATTCAGGGACTACAGTGATTCATTTTAGACCTTGACAGTTGGCCACAAGGTTTTCCTTGTCATTTTCACAATCTACTATCGACGTTCCTGAATAGCCTACATTTACTATAGTCCCGATCAAAATGGTGGTCTCAATAAAAATTTCTAGTTTCACAGATGAAATTCTAGTTTCACTAGTACAGTAAAAGACAAATTGCCTGCTAGAAGATACTGCTTTCTAATACAGCAAAAAAAAAAACCCTGAAAAATCATCCACAGAATTGTCAAAATTCAATTTTCTAAGGGTTGAATGATCACGCAAACGGACACCCAGTGGTACACGCCTAACAAGGATCTGTTAGTCGATCGGCAACGGGCGTCACCAAGACAGTCGCTGTGTTTGTTCTACGATTCCACCGCCACCTGTTATTCCTCTTCGCCGGTTGCATAACCAGTCGGTTGTTGCGTTCCGAAAAAACCGTCGAAACAAGTAGAATCGAGAAGACGAGAGAAAGAGAAAGAGGATCCGCGAGGAGCGGTCTCGTGATTTCCCTAGCCGCGCGGATCCGGAGGATCGTTCCGCGGCGGAAACGCGTCGGCGGCCGGATTTTCTCGGCCGGTTTTTCTAGGCAGCCTAGACGAACGGCGTTCTTGGAGGCAGAGCGAGAGAGCTCTGTTGTGTTCGTGACAGTGTGTACGTGACAGAGTGTGGGCAGTGCTGCAGTCGATCGTACCAGCACGTTGCGAGCGGTCGGCCATGGCATACTTACCGATGTCAATCACACCGGCAGGCATGCACCGCTCGAACGTGTGTCGGTGGCACACCGACGGAAAGACAGCCGCAGAAGGACAGTGTGTGCTGGCGCGTACACAAGCCTCGAAGACGCTTCGCCCGCCATCGAATCTCCTAGCCTTTTGCTCTTTAACCCGTGCAATTTTCTCCACCATTGATATCGGCTCGCAGCTGCACACTCCGCATTCACGACCGCTCCGCTCTGAACTTGGCGATCCTCGCCGCCGATATCGCCTCGAAAAAACGAAAGGAAAGCGGACCGTGACCGTCGCTGATCACTTGCACGCCGATTTCCGATCGGTTAATTTTACTGCGATTTCGCGCGCCCCCCGGAAGTACTCTTCGATCCGCGTCTTTTACAAAGCGAAGCGAAACTCCAGAGGACATTCTATTCCGATGTGAGAAAATTGGAAATTTTTCTGACTTTATTTACTCTGATCTTTTCTATTAATTCACTTAATTTTATTTTGTATATGGCGACAGTACTGCCGAGGTTATTATTAATTATTAAACCGTAGCACACTAAACTTTCTGTGATCCCATCAGCAACCCCGATTGGGGAAGATGAGAAAATTGGAAATTTTTGTGAATTTATTTACTCTGACCTTTTTTATTAATTCACTTAATTTTATTTTGTACATAACGACAGTACTGTCGAGGTTATTATTAATTATTAACCCATAGCACACTAAACATTCTGTGATCCCGTCAGCAGCTCTGGTTGGGGAAGATGAGAAAATTGGAAATTTTTGTGAATTTATTTACTCTGATCTTTTCTATTGATTTATTTTATTTTATTACGTATATTGCTGCTGTTATTATGAGACACCGCAGAAAAACTAAAGTAAAGCGGACCATGGCCTTCAAAGATGTTGCGTACAGTGATTTCTGAGCGTTTAATTTTATTCCGATTTTGTGCCCTTACCTGAAGCCCTCTGCAACCCATTTCAACCCCTAAGTGGTCGACTAGATCTGACTTGGCCCTTTATGCTTTCAATTGCACTGTCCAACACCATGAAATTATGAAGGTCCAAAGGTCAATGTGTACTGGTGCAATTGTTTGAACGGTAATGCAACAGTAGCGAAAGAAAGAAAACGTTATCGAACGGCGAAAGTAAATTAGACCGCAAGGTATACTAGAGTTCGGAAAATTTATACGTGCGTTTACATCTAGGCCATGCGCCCCTTTTGCAATTACTATCGCGCTCGATCGCGCGACGGGTGTTATTTTCAAAGCCGACCGTCATCAATCGTCACTTTTCTTCATCCGATAGGCCTGAAAAGTACAAACGCTACCGCCTGATACGATATCGCAGCGCAAACTTTTCTGGTATGTTTGATTAGTCTATTCTGTATGAACGAGCGACTTCCACCATTGTGCTCGAGGTAGCGATGCGATAATCACTGACTTTCCTATTTCTAAATATTTTTTCTCAGCTGTTTATCGCAGTCGAAGGACAAATTCATAAGGTTTCGTGGAATTGCCATCGAAGAATCTCGATCTAAAAAACGAATAGATCCGCCGGTTTCGCTAATAGAAGATATCAGAACGGAACGGAAAAGAAGGAAGGTCGCGAGACGAGACGTCATACGAATTAACACGTTGTGGACTTGTGTTCGCATGCTTTTGCGATTCACTAAACAGACAACACACTTTTTAGAGACCGTTTTACTTTGCAATCTAATTAATACGTGAAACAAGCTCAAAACTCGAAATAGTACATCATGAGAATAAAAATTCAATAATTAATTTCTCCGAAGTTTCAAATTTTTGATAAATACTTTTTGTAGTTTCACAGGTTTACTCTATATATGTCGCAAATGCCTAGCCGATAAAAGTCACAGAACTATCCTCACTGCCGCAGGGTATGCCCCGTGAGGGGTCATGACCCGTGTGCTGTCTTTTTTTACGTTCCTAGCCGATATATGTCCCTGGCTAGACCCGCGTTTAGGATATATATCGAGTAAACACTGTAATACATAAATAAATATATAAAATGTAAATGTGTGAAAAATTGCATAAGATGAAATAAAGAGAGAGTTTGTTAAGTCTATTAGCTCAACAATAAGTAGCGTTCGGTTTATTGGTTGAATGTTTGTCGTTTATTTAAACGCTTAAACTTGTTTTTAAACCTATCAGTATAAATAGTAACACAAACACACGTTCCCCGACGGGTTTGCTTTTCAAGTAGAATTGATTCCTTCCAGGAGGGTCGACTAACAGCCATCGTTCAGTCACGTTTGCTACTGACGCTTGGCGCCATGATTACTGCTAGTTGGCAGAACCTATGTAAACAAGATGGTCGGTTTCGGTAAGTAGTTATTGATAGTACCCAGCCATTCGGCTTTTCAATTTCTCGAATGAAGGCTGTGCCAAATAAAATTTGCCACAATTTGCTGACGTCATCCCTGTTTGAGCAACTCTATCATTTTTTCTTATTTTTAATTATAATTACCTAAACACTGAATCCCCTAACACTTTTTCTCGTATATTTACATATTTTTCACTATAAATATCGCAATAAAGCATAATAAGATTATGTAATAATACATTTTGCATTTATTTTTAACTGTCAAGGTTCAATATCGATTTTTGATGTCGTATAATAATTACCATACTGAAAGCATTACTGTAAATTTACATATTTATGGGCAAACTTAGAAGAACTGTATTTACATGTATTTACCAATATATTTATATTTGTTCAATTATGGGACAAAATATTCTTTTACAGAATTATGAATTACAAAGACAAGGTCCATACAAATGATCCTCATAAATTGTGGTTATTTAAACGAGCTTAATTGATGAACCTATCTTATCTATAGAATCTCTAGAAGCTATACACATTTCACACAACGAGATTGAAAAATTAAAATAAAATTAATTAAAAAAAAATTAAAATAAAATTGCATTCTGCGAACTCAATGTCAAATTCTGTTAAAGATTTAAGAGCATAGTTCTCCTAAAGTGTTCTATATTTTTAGGATGTTTTTTACAAGAATGATTCAGAATCATGTTGCATTTTGAGTAACCGTACTTATAAAACTTATTAATAAAAACAATATGGCTATTAACAGTCTCCCAGGCACTTCGTATTTATCTCGATAGTTCCGTTCAGACGCGACGGACGAACCTCATTAAAATTCCTCATTAAACGAGACGCGGGGTGTCCATGATCTTGATGGAATTTCCTCTGGTCGAAGACGATCAGTCGCGCTCGATCACGACTTTTATCGCGAGATGTTGGTACCGGCGGTGCTCGCGAGCTATAACAAGTTTGAAGCTATAAGGCCAGCCAACGTCCATGAGCGACGACCTCAAACTAGTCGCGACGCACCGTGATCATTATGCGTACGTTATTTCTGACGGACGACTTCGCGACGAACAAACACCGTTCTCACGTGGAAACCGAAAGTCAATCGTTCTCGCTCGTTACAAAAATTCAGAGTGATTCGGATTCAATTAACAAGAAGAAGAATTAAAAAGAAGATAATTCTATATGTCAGTAGATAAGCAGGTATATTCAGAATGAAAATTTTAATTCATACGGTAAACTTCGTTAACATTTTCGTTGACAAATTGCAAAATTATTGTAAATTTTCTCGAAAGCCTTTATGTGTATTGAACTTTTAATTTTTTATTTCTATCGGGTGTATATATTGCTGAATACTTGGTTAGCGTGTCTGTCTATGACTTGCCGTTTCTACTTACTATAGGCCAGTCGTATGTATTATATGGGTCGATTGATTTGTTAACTTTGTCTACGTTTTTTGTGGATATGTTTTTTGCTAATAGTGCGTACATATAAATATACATTATCTTTCATTTATTCCTTTTCCATGAAGAATTGCTATCCACCGATCTGTATAATTTTGAACAAAAAAAAAATAGAAAAAACTAAGAGAGATACATTGAATGAAATAAATTAATGTTAGTGACATGTTCATTGGGATAAAAAGATACACTTTCATGTACCTAGAAGAAATAAAGCAATATTTATGTAATATTTGACACGAATACCAATCAAATCAATGGGACTAATTCATTTTAAAGAACAAAAGCGACAAGAATGATTCAGAATTTTTCATAATGTCCAGAGATAATTCATTCTGAACCAGTCAACTGAGACTATAAGCGCGACTGTAATCCGGTTTCATGGTAAGTGACATTTATTAATGTGTCAATGTAGGAGAATAAATGTTTAAGTTCCGTCTATGCCAAGTTCTAAGAAATTTTATTACAGTTTCGTTCCTTCATAGGGAGTTCAAAGGTTTGTTTAATATATTTTTCATTACTATTTGTTTTTTTCGCCTGAATCGCATGTTTTGGAAAACGCAGAAATTGAAGTATTCATAGCACTGTAATAAACCAAATTTGTCTTAAATTATAGGAACTAGAAAGTCCCTAAAAAGTTTAGCTTTTCTATTATAAATTAATTTATTTATGTTCTCATATTTCGCAAAACTTCTTTCTATCTGTATGTAAAATGCGACGTTACAAATGAAACATAAATTCCTCTTTCTATTTTTTTCACCTGTTGATTCTTTACATTTTCCTCGAGCATCCACCTGCTTCAATTGCCAACCATGAACAGGGTTTTAATCAATGACCTTTGGTTTTTGATGATGAAAATGATGATGAGGAAAAAAATTTGCATTTGCTATTAAATAAAGTTTAATGGAGTGGTATGAGTGTATAAAGAGTGTGTAAGCACACAGGTGCACGTTCTAAAAACGAACCAAAACAGTGAACAGGTTAAAAACGTTTAAAATTACGATTAAAGAGACTATTAAAAAATTTCTGATAAATAGACGGCGAAGACATTAGAATTAAAAAATGTTGTTCTTGACGTATTGGAATTGTTGGAAGAGGAAACACATTTTTACCTAGCTTCCATTACTAACGATCGACCTAGAAAGTATTTATTAATGTTTATTTTGCATTAAAAATTTAGTCTTGAGCACCTTGAAAGTTCCTTGAAAAATCTGACTATATTTTCCTCGAGCATCCAGTCGCTTGCCAACTACGAACAGTGTCTGCTGCTCGATGACCTTTCGCAAAAATCGTGCGAGCTGGCCGTTTCGATTGCTGCGTTCCTTGGTTATAGTCACGGACGTATGGCAGTGTCATGCACCTTTCGAGCGCGTTTCTCTCGTAACGAATGGAGCCGGGTACCCGCGCTCGAATACCGGTACTCGCCGACTACGCGTGTCAGGGTCAAATGACATCATTCCGACGCAAGGATACACGACGCGGCGGTGCTTTGTCGTTGTTCGCATCGCCATAACTCATCCCTGTCAATCGTTCGCGCTTCTGGTAGCCGGGAGGAACGGGTCGGAATCTTTTCGATCACTTCACCAAAGAATTCCGCGAAATGTCGTACCCGGATTTATCTCTCTTCGTCATTTTCTCCGCGATCCTCTCTTCGTTACGACTATTCTTTCGCTGATGAGTACAAGACACGAGGAACGCGGAACGGAACCGGATGACTTCCGGTTTCCGCGCGCGCTCGAGGATTAAATATGGCGGACGCAAAAGAGAACATCGGCGAAATGTTGTATTATGAATGGGCGTACTTGTTTCCTCGAATGCAAATTTTATTATCAAATTATCTCACACGATAAAATTCAGAGGAACTTTTATTTCATAGTGGAATTGTTAATTTTTAACATGCAGTACTCACAATCGTAAAATTTTAAGTTATTGTTCTAAATGCAGGTCCTCCTCTGCATTAGTAAATATTTATTTTGCATTATTTAATAATTATTCTAGTATCCTCATTCATTTTAAATATTTTTTACTATTTTTGGCAAAGAGCACAAAGAACGCAAAGTCGGAAAAAGCTAACTATGAAAAAGTTACGAGCATAATGTGTGAACGTTATTTTTCTTGTGATGCAAACATAATTTTGTTTGCAGAGACGTTTCAAATAGTCCGCCCTTTTGCTGTATTTCTGTTACCGAGTCGGATTCAGTTTCAGAGTGCAGCTCGTAATCCGCAGCCGACAGTCCCGTTGCATTCGTTAATGAGTCACTATAAGGTCGACCACTCGTTCAGCTCACGATGTTATTTTTTTTCCACGTGCCGAAGCAACATTATCATCTGCGATTTTTTCTCACGATGTATCAATCGTAATTGCCGACATATATTACCAACATTTTTTCCAACTCGTTGTAGCGTTATGCTACTTTGTCCGCGGGCTTACGTAGCTTCGCGCGGTGCGTAAATCGTTGTAGATGATGAAATAACAGTCGCGTTCTTCGTAAGAACATTTTTCGCGAAACTACCGAACACCGTTAGACCACGAGTCCCGTGAATGGGGGGAAAATTTGTGAAGTGCGTAGTGATTTTGAAATGGATGATTCAATTTTATTAATTTGACAATAATGTAATATTAACCGTAAATTTTTCTGATGCTTTCACTGTTCCATATTTCACTTACACACTTTTGTTATAAATGAAATACTAGTATTTGATTGTTATCTAACAAAACAGAGGAATATGTTAACATATTAAAGAACGTTCAAAATTTATCTAAATTTACATTGGAGCTCCTTTATAATTTCAGCGAAATGACAGTTAAGAGTGACCTCTTAAGTTAAAAAATGATAATAAAAGTTTCCCATTTTTCTTACTACTTTTCATTTCATTTGCTAATGCAAATTCTTATTCCACGTAGGAATTAATTTGCATGCATAAAAGAAGAATTTTTTCTTGTTAAACTCCTTGCATGTGTGACAGCAGTGTTAACGTGAAAGTAATTGCTAATGACCATCATTTCTCCATTTATGCTTTACAAAAGATTACAAGTTCTCATAAAGAGTTCTTTGAGATAGTCACTGTGTTGCATACACTAATTGAATCTTCTATATTGACAAAATGTAAAGAAGATTATAATTCACAGTGTTTTGCATGAAACTTGTACCAACATATTTGTGACGTTTTTCTGATTAAAATGACTCCAAACACGACACAGTTTGTATCACATTTACTCGCTTAATTCACGATACAGTGGAACCTCGATTATCCGAACTAATTGGTGGGCCATGAACGAGTGTTCGGACAATAGAACAGTTACTTAGCTACCCTGCTAGAATAAATCTTTACTGGTTTGTAGAATACTTTAGATTGAGCTATTTAAAAACATCAAACATTTATTCGGAGTGTTCGGATAATCGAGGTTCTCCTAAAGCGTCGATTAAACAAGCAAACATGCTCCGAACTAAGTCATGTTTGGACTCGTTCGAATCAGAAAAATGTGGCAAAAGTGTAGATAAAAGTTTCGCAAGAAAATAATAAAAAATAACAAAGTGCACATATAAGAATGCAAGTATCGTTCACGTGTCTAACACATCTATCGAGGCACTACCTCAATTCCTGACAAACGGGAAAGCGTCGGGTTCTCTATTTTGGCAGCGGTGCTACGCGATGATTTCCATCAGTAGAGGATCCGTTGCTGTAGGAAAATCGACGTTCCTATTAGCCGTCAATCGGAAAAACATGAATCGACGGGGTTCGTTATTCTGGCCGAGTTATGCTCGGTTGATCGTTGAACGGCATTAGACGGCGTCAGATAGCGTTAGCGCAGCGGAGATACAACAGACATGGCGGAGTTCGTGAACGCAATGCCGCGATTACTGGCGGGTATATTTAGTTTCAGATTGGCATAGGTCGCGAGGAGTCTGCTAGCTGTTATCTGTTTTCTACGCACGTGGCCTCCATAGGCCCGGGTCTAGCCTGTTATAATCGGTGACACGCTACTGCCGCGGCTTAGAGCCGCCATGATGTCGTTTTCGGGGTGAAATTTCACTGGAACACGGATCTAAATAAAATTTCTCAATCATTTAACACGCACCTGAAGAATGGTTGTACAACAACCCTTGTATTTTCAATCTATTTTCGTTTCACGATTTAATTCGACGTGTTTTATTCGTAGTCTCATACTTCGAACGAACTTACCAAACTGTAACATGGTCATAGAAAAATTAGAAGAAAGACCAGAAAAATTCTTATGACAAAGCTAAAGTAGAAATGCTATTAATGTAAGTTAAAGTTAATATTACCCTTTTATTTGTGAAATTATTATTTAAAAGTTTTTTGTTTAATGTAAATGCGTCAATTTTTGCTAGTGGTTTTGATAATTTAACCACCTAATACTTATTTGATCACTCAGCTTACGCAGCTATCGCGCAGCTACCCTTGGGTGAACCACCCTGTATCCTAATCTTCCGAAAAAATCGGCTCATAGTCACGAAGAAAAGTCCCGAGGACTGTAGAGTCGTCGGATCAGCTGTAAACGGCGATGAATAATTGCCACCGGTGTCAGAGGATCGTAGTACGGTCGTCGTTCGACTATGGCGGAGCAGCACCGGGTCTCTGTACGTAACATGCATTCGTACGGACGTTTGTTCCCGACCTATCTCAAGCTCCGTCATCGGGAGAGGGCGCTTGTCGGGTACAGGCCGAGAGGTTAGGCTAGGTTAGGGACGTCACCGGCTACTGCGCTCATCCGCCAGAATAACTTTAAGTGGGGTTTCACAACTCTAGTTCCCGCGACGTGCTGCCGCGTGCTCCTTACTTAGCGTGCCTTTAACGTGGCTAACAGCCGCTTCGCATAAATACCTTCTGTTGGATATTTATAGCCGGTCGGGGTGAAGGGGAGGCCCTCGAAAATTCGGATCGATCGCCGTTACCACCCCTTCTATCGTTCATTTATTATTAGGCCTGTCATCGTTCCTGCCCAACCACTTTTCACCCGTACCGAAATCCGTACGTTCCGCTGTGATCCGCTTCAACCCCTCGCGGACACTTTCTTTCATATTAACAAAAATTAATGTAAACACAAATTTATATAAATAATATACAATTTTATATTTATAATTATATATATAATTTTGCTTTTTATTTCACAGTGACTGCGAGAATTCATTTGCAATTCTTTGAGAAGACTGTGTTATTATTGGCAGTGAATAAACCGGGAAAGGGGGTTGCTCTGCATAATAACACGTTGAAAATAAAGTAGAATAAAATTTGTTCATACGAGGAAAATACTTCGTTATCGGGAAAATCGAGCTTGACAATTTTACCAACACGCGTCTCATTGAATAGGGATCGTCTGACGCGTCTGCTTCATGACGTACCGATTCTACTTATTACAAATGCTATTCACGCGCAAACTTGACGGACTTCCAAGGTCGATTTCCACGAAATAAAAGCCTAGTATGAAAAAATTTTCTTCTACATTTTCGACTGATTTTTTTCATATAAAATCACCCCCTTTTGGATCGTTGAAAAACGATTACCATAAAAATGATATTCAACAAGTTTTTATCAAACACATCTTTTCCTTCTTTTAATTCTTACGTTTTTCCCTAATTACTACATAGTCTTGTGTTCTATTAAAAGGAGTGTATACAGGGTGATAAAAAATAAAGGAAAGGTGTAAAATTAATTTTTATTATTTAGTAGGGTTCCACAAAATGATCGTATTATTAGTCTTCTTATTTTTAGAAAGGTTATTAGGGGTTTTTTTTATTGTTCAATGTAGCGAACTCAAGTTTGTAACACGAATTCAATTCAATTTCACAGCCCGTTAAATTTCCCAGAAAATTCGACGTCGAGAGTGTCCTCAGGATAGTCTTCGGCGACTGTAGAGCGCAACGCAGCAATTCTACATTGTCGGGAATAGTTCGAGCGTCATAGGATGGTAATGCATTTGTCGCCTGATATTTGGTTTATTCAAGTGTTCGTACAAAGCGCATTGTTTGGTTCGAGACTGTCATCAAAAGTGCGGAACGTCGTCATCCGCGGAACATGTAAGTTCATGATGGGAACGTCTCCGACCGACGAAGCTAACTTCTGGCGCATTTACATGTGCCAGGCTTTGTTAACTTCGGGATACTATCGCGCAGATTATCAAGACAACGGGGCTCAGAAGTGGGGCAATTGGATTTCACGCAAACTGTTGAAGACACGAACGTCGATATACACCTTCGTTCTCCACCTGAGGATCTGTTTTCTTACCCACCACCGGCAACCTTTCGCCTACTAAATTATTTACATCATTCCTCGTGATTAAACCGACGAGGGAAGTCGTGCAAGTGACGCGCGAGCACACGCGCGCCGATCCCGATGCGCTTCCACCATTATAGACCGTGACACTTTATGCGAGTTCCCAGTTTTAGTATATAAAAAGCATTTTGATGAAATTTCGTTTCATACTTGCTAATCGGTTCAGGGAATGGAAAATTAAACGAAATTGTATGAAATTTCGATTAACCGGGCGTTTTGTATGTTTTCGAAGATTTGTGCACGCTATAAACGCGGAAAGGCCGCACGGTGACATAGCGTGCAATTATTACTGGAAATTGTTTTATGTGCTTCGGTGGACTCGACCGTTGCGAACATATTAATATCTCTAAGTATACTGTATCCAGGGAGTGCTTAAAATGTTCGCGATTATTTTGGTAATCGGGACTTTCGTATAACTATCGAACACTAAAATACGTGCGCGTTCTGCATGCGATAATAATATTTACTCCGAGGAAAAAAATTTTAAAATCCATAAAATTTCATAAAACAAAAGTTCGCGAACGTCTACCACCTTTTAACATATCCTTTAAACGTCTTATTAAATGTCTCATGAAACTAAGTTAAAAAAAAATTAAAAAGTTGATTTTAATATTAAGTGAAAATTAAATAAAAAATTTTAATAATTACATTGATTATTCAATTATTTTGAGATTGTAAAAATGATGTTTCTTTCCAAGATAAAACTAAAAAGTTCAGTAAAAGTAAACTCTGTTTCACGAAGATTGTAAATATTTCAGTGTATCCAGGACAGTGCGAAAATCGTTAAAAATTTTATTGCAAAGTATGCTTCATCCAGGATCGTCGGATAAAAAGTGTTGGAATTCAACGATGCCATAGCATTGTCGTGCACAAATATAAGGGATGGCATGATGGGACAGGTATAAGGGACGGTGGGACCATCGTTAGTCCGACTAAAGAAGTTAGATCCGTGCGGATTGCAATAAAGTCTAGTCCCCAAAGTCACCGTGTCTAATATTGTACGTTCACTGTTCGAACACTATACCGTGAAACACGCGGATACACTGCGACGTTATATATAAATAACATTCTCGTTTACAATAAAGTCTATACGTGAAGGGTGTGTTGTTTATTTCTAAAGACGTGTACAGTTTAAGGATCGTATCCAAGTCGTTAGTGTTACTGGACAAAGGTTATTTTCTAACAAAAAGAATCGAGTCGCGGACATTTGTTCATGAATTAACAAAGGAATGAACAAAGGGGGAGTAGGTATTTTACGAGCGGAATTTGATGTCCTGTGACAACAAAAGAAAACTACGGCACGAAACATGTTTGCGCACGGAGTCCCGTTATCGCAAGAATTCAATTTGATAATACGAAAGCACGTGTGCGTTTGTGCACCACTTGTCTCACGTGTCTGTTCATTATAGGCCGCTTCCATTTTATATCAACGTTAATCCACATTTGTAACGGGGTTTCGCAACAAAATTCATTAATATACATCAGTCGCAAACATTTAGATCAATTGAATACTGGTAACGCGCTTGTGAATATTTAGTTCCAATTAGAAATGGTAATACGCTTGTTGGTCAACAATGTACAAAATCATCCGTGTCCTAAGGAGACATCGACGAGAAAATGGTACTTTTACAGGATTTATATTTGCGCGTCACGTTTCATTTTTTCTCGGCTTGCGTCGCTAATTGCGGAGCGATTCTGCATAAAGAAAGAAACGATCCTTTCTTTGGACAATGAACACGGGATGTGCACGGCAATGCGTAACGCCTCTAATTCCACCGCGAACGTCATAAACGCGATCGTTTACGCAACGCTGTCGTTTGAAAAGTAATTTATTGAAGGGCAGGGTATTTCACGCTCTTTTTCGTCACGCGATCGACACCGTTGAATCTTTACGTAATTAGCGGGAAACGTCTGGACGGGACGTTTGCAACCGCTATCAATTTTTCCCCCATATATGCGAAACACTGGGCGAACCACCGTGAATTCGTTAAATTCCCCAAAATGTCACCAAGATTATTTTTATGTTTCCTAGGATTTTTTTTACTAACAATAAGTACCGTTCACAAAGTACAGTACTGCCTCGACATATATAAGAGAGATGCTCTCGATATTTGTGACAAGTTTACTCCTACTGCTGCAACGTGTCTTCAATGGCCCAGAAGCTCGATCGGTAGTCAATACTAATTAAAAGGTTTCCAGTTTTTAATTATTTCTTTACGAAAAGTGTATGAATATATTCCTGACATTTTCCTGAAAAATATGAGACCAAACATGGTATAATTTGGATCACATTTTCCTATTTAATTCGCATTGTAGTAGAACCTCGATTATCCGAACTGATGATATCTGAATTAAGATCTTATTATCACAATGATTACAAACGATTAGCCAATTAATTTTATAAATTAGCCGCGACTCATTTGCTGTACCTAGGCGTGCGAATTATTGGATGCAAGCAGCTAAAAGAGTAAGAGAAAAAAAAGTTTTCTTCAAACGACATTTCACGTACAAGTTATACGTAGCATTTTTACGCCCGGGGGTATTTCTCTGTTTTCACTCGGTGAATTAATAGCATTCCGCATGTCGGATACAATACGTATTTTCACAATATGACGTGTAACATTTTTCTTTTTCTTTTTCTTTCCTAGAAAAAGAAAATCTTCGTCGCGTTGTCATACGCGAATTAAGCTTTCAGTGTGCTTAAATACTGCGAGACTGCCACGGGGCTTCGACTAAGCTCGACGAAACGAGGGACACGCACATCAAACGAAGGAACACAGATAAATATCTTGACTGCTCGTGGCAGATGGAAACAAAAGCACAAAGATTTCGTTTTCGTTTAATTGCTGGTATCTCCGATTTGATGAAACGTTTACAATATCGTATTATTGCTCGCCGATACTCTTTCTGCGACAGCAGGCCGTTTTAAAAAGAAGCTTGTGAAATGTTAGAATATTGCAATGATTTTTGTTTGCACCTGTCGTATGCAGTAATTGAAAATAATACAATTATTGACAAAAAAAAAAAATTAGTGGAAACATTCCTGCTTTGAAGCAGGCATTACAATGCTTTTTAAAATAAAAGTTCATCGTATCGTCACGATCACTTTACTCATCACAAAAATCCCCTTTGTGAGGAATCCAATTTTCGAAATCTCATAAAACTAGGAAAGCGGAAACACCAATGATATTAACAATTAATATCCGTCGAACGTATTTTTTTATTCAGAAAATCGTGGTTCTAACAAATTATTTACACTTTAGCACGATCAGCAAATGATACATTCGATTCGGGCTTACGTGTCTGTCTACTGTTTATCACTTCTACTAGTTTCAACGTCCTGATTCAACGTCGATTTTCTCGAAAACAAAGGCTCGGACGGAATAATGTTATTCCACATTTTTGACTGGTTTTTCCGCGAAGAATGAATACACTGAATGGTTTGCGCCATTGTTGCGGCCGCACCTTTATAATACGTGCGTCTCGTTGTCTTAGCAGTACTAAACGCTCGGGCAACGTAGTCGACCGAGTATCGGTTCGTCTCGCGTATTTATAGATAGCAGAGAAACCGTACCGTCCTATCGCGAACAAGCGATCGTGCAAATTGATCTACGATGATCCTGAGAATAGATAGGAGCCAATTAAGCGGAAACAATAGGCGCGGAGAACGCGGACGCGTACGTTGGCGGATCAGCAGTGTCGGTCGGGAAAGATCATGCGGCTTTTCTCGAACTCGCGAAGGTAATCTTCAAACGGCGAACGAAATCTCCGCGGTTCAAGGCAGCGGACTGTCCCGATTGTGTGTCGAGTTTTGCTCCGATCGTGGATAGAACCAAGTTCAATATGCGCTCCTCGGAATGTCGATCAGTTAGACGCTTAACGTTCATTACGATTCTACTAATAATAAGCCAAATGGCCCCCTCTTGTAAAGAAATGCCGATGTAACTATTTACGGAACTAAACTCAACAAATTCTCTGCCGTGTTTTCTATGTGTGGGTGACGTAATTTTTATTTTAAATATCAATTTCTATGCTAGTATATTCACTGTACCGGTTAAGATCTAAAATACGTAAGAAGGGATTTATCATACTATTACTATTGTTATATTACGACATTGTGTGTAGTAAATTTCCGACGAGACACGCATAGTGAATTTTCATTTAATCCGTTTTCCTTTCTCATTTTTATTTCATGAAATACCATTTCACTCGAATAGAGTTGCAGCACACAGTATGCGAATTTTGTCTATCACGTTTTAATCAGTTCCGCGAATAAGAAATGTGCGGATTATCGTCGGCAAACAAGTCCTTTCTTTGATTCTTCACAGCCTTCAAGGTTGGAGGATTTCGTTTAAAAAATTCATTTTCGTATCTTTGACGGTTGCATCAGCGTCGATCGTCCCATTTTGCCTTCGGAAAGTTTCTTCCGGGTTGAATATATACACCGTGTCCATCAATTAAACACGCAAGTAAGAATTAAGTAACATTGCGTGTAAAAATATCGAATGTCAAGATAAAGAAAAAATAGAAATGTTTTCTTCGTAGGATCGTTACTAAAAAAATCGAAATTGAAAAATGTCAGTGTGCTGTGTTGTTCCACAACATTTTCAGCGATTGTACACATGTATTGTACGAATACTCGTTACTGAAACATACACATGAATCGAGTAGCAGTTAATTAAATTGTATCCACGCTTTTGTATTGTATTTTTTAGTTTTCGTGAAGGGTAGAATGATATCTTGCACGGTTGTGTTTGCTTTTTGCTGGTCACCGTGTATTTTAGGTAGGGGAAGGTTAGGTTTGTACAACAAATTCTCACGGATTTCGGTGAGCAGGAAGGTGAGCTGTTACTAGCCGAACGACCTAGACCTTTCGACTTGCCCGAAACCTGTACACCGGATTTGCATCAATTATCGATTATTGTCCCTTTCTTTCCTGTTCTTTCTTTCTTCTTCCCTCTAGTCTCGCTTCAAAGAATGACAAACCTATTACCAATTAGTTAAGCCACTGGCAATACGTAATTAGCTGCTGCTTTTTTGTCTGAGAATTATTGGACCAGAATATTTTAATCTTATTAATATTCTGTCAAAGTTTACACGATATTAATAAATTATCTCGTTTGAAAATTTCATAAAAGCAAGAAACCTTCAAGATGGATGATTAGTCTAAAATTCTAAATTAAGTTTCAAATTAAATCACCATAAGAATCTCTCTAAATTAGATTACTATAAAAACAGACCGTTTTAGTACTCCTTAAGCCTGGTGTTAATCAACAGCGTGCAACCATTCAACTAAATTTCATTAATTGACGCATACATTAACAACAGAAAGAAAAGGTAGAAATCCAATCATTTCCTGTTGCCCCGTAGTAGGGATTCCGAAGGGAAAATCGTTGGGGTGCAGACTTACATCTTTTTCCGTTTATGACTTCCAAAATACGAAACTTGTTGGTCGGTTGCGAGTGTTTCCGAAATCCCGCCGACAAGCAGTCGGTGCAGTATGCGGACAAGGTCACCGACGTCCCGACGACGTTGGATTGTCGATCAGGTGTCAAGGGGAGGTTCGTCGTGTTACGTCAGCGTTTATACACTGGTGGCGCGCTGGCGCGTTTCTGCATCCACACGCGTGTGCATCTATACGTAGGAACACCGGGACGAACACATGTGTACACAGGTGCACATGAAGAGAAGAAGAGAGGAAGAGATAGAGATAGAGATAGAGAGAGAGAGAAAGAGAGAAAGAGAGAGAGAGAGAGCAGGACAGATATCACCGAACGTCACTAGTAGCCGGGTCGCCTAACCGAAAACCCGCGTTGCGCGATGTCTCCGACGCCTGGTCCGTTTTCTCAAGCACGTGCACTTGTTCCTCATTTGCTCGACGGCCTCGAAAGTGTGTTCAGAGTCCTGCGGGCCGCGATTAAACGAAGGAGAGATCGACGGTCAGCTAACGCTCAGTCGGATCGCCGAGAAGGATCGATGCTCGATCCCGAGTGTCTCGGCAAGCAGTAAACAGTATAGGATTCAATAAAAATCAGTCGAGTCGATGTCGAAATCGATATAGAAAATAGGTTTTCACAGCTGGCGCGCGTCGGCCGAGGGCAGATCGTTTAAATATCGATCGGTTTTAAGTATCGGAGTGGCCAAAACGACGATAGACCGAGACAACCACGACCCAGTTGCACGTGCAAGCTCCCTCGCCCTCGGAACTGGGTTATCCTTTGTCCAAACAGAAAACCGTCGGTCGTACGTCCTCGTCTTTCCGGTTCCTCCGCGTCACGACCAATAACGGTCCTCGCGTCCCCAGCTCGCTCGTCTATTTGTTTCTCCGTAGCCACGCCAAGTCCTTTTGTATCCTCGACTATAACGTACTCCTAATCCTTCCAGCTATTTGTCACTATCCCTCCCTGTTCCTATTCCTCCGCTTACGTTCAAGAGCACATCATCATCTCCTCCGGACGAAATGAAAACCGGTCGATCTAGATTCTATCATCGGTCAGGGTTCGTCGATCGTCTACACATCACAGTCTCGATAATCCAGATCGCGGAGAGTTCAACGCTGTCTCTGTTTCACTGGCACCGTTCACTATAGTTCCCGAAACAGTCCACTATCACGGCATAGTCCGCCGAACCCTTTCAACTAGAGTCCCGCTAATACTTCCCCAGGAATATACATGTGATACGAAAATACTTGTCGATCGGCTTCACGGGTTGTGTCGCACAAAATTCCCCTGGCGGAGAGAGTTCGTTGCACCTTAGCACGGCACCGGTCGCGTATGTCATGTCTCCGTGTTTGCTCTAGCATAGCCGGTGCGCCCCGTGTCGTTGTAACGCTATCAACCGGAGTCGTTTCTTATCGCGTCCACGTTGTGCGCGCTACCATTCATGCGTCGGTTTTCCACGGAGACGCGGCCCGACGCGACGACGGGACGCTGAACAAGCGTGGCGAACCGACACGCATATGCAGTTCGCGCGCGTGCGAGCGCGCCAAAATGGCAGCCACGCAACGGTTACGTAACGGTTTGTTCGCAAAACCGCGGTCCTCTTTTATCCTTTCTCCCCGTTCCAGGAAAACCGCGTGTACTTTTCCCTCGATTGCCTCCTCTCCGGATGTACGGACTCTCGATTAAAACGTTGAATTAAAAGCGACCCGATCCGACGATTCGGCGTCGCGACACCGCCTCGGGAAAAGACGGTGCAAACGGGTGAAGCTAGGTTTTATCCGACGGAGTTGGTCGTAGAGGCCGAAGAAACGGTTCGGGCGCTGATAACGTGGCAGTATCGTTTCCCGCGTCCTCGTCCACGCGCTGCTATCGATCGGCAGTGTCGGGTTGCGATTCCAGATCGCTCGAATAATGCATGAGGAGCGAACAGGAGAAAGGGAGAGAGAGACAGAGAGAGAGAGAGGAAAGAGGAGGTGTAGAGAGAGAGAGAGAGAGAGAGAGAGAGAGGGAGAGAAAGATAGACGGAGAGAGACGGCAGGCGGCTGTGTACCAATTTTGGCTGACCCGGTCCGGCTGGATCTCCCTCTGACAGTGGCAGTGCGATCCCCGATAGAGGCCGGGGCTAATTCTAAAGGTCTCCGAGAGTCCCGCTGGCAGTTTACAGAATGAAAACGTGGTCGATCGATCAACGGTGGCCGCGATCATCCCCCTGGCACACGCGGACAGGCGCGTTCCCGAGGACTTCCGGCGCGGGAAGATGAAACGCGGGACATTGTCGATTCAAGAATCACAGCGGAGAAGTTAAGAGGTGTGTGCGCAGCGCACGGTTTCCTTCTTCTTTTTATTTCTTTTGTTGTATTTTGACGATCAGTCGATTGGCAGTGGCGTTGTTCGAGATCAGGCGACTCCTGTGCGGTTCTCTTCTTGTTCCCGTCGACGGGCGATCGTTTCCGGCGCACACGTTGGTTTGTTGACACAGAAACTGCCGGGACAACCAGGTGCGGATCACGGGTGCCAGTGGGTTTCAAGTTTGCGAACGTGCGCATGGAACAGCCGAGAGAGAGAGAGAGAGAGAGAGAGAGAGAGAGAAAGAGAGAGGAGACAGAGATAGATAAAGAAAGAGAGAGAGAGAAAGGAATAGACACGATGATGCTGAATATTCTCGCTCGATGGCACTTCCGGTTCGAGAGCCTGTGCACTTTCTCCCGTAACGCCGGGAGTAACGATCGTTTCCCTGTCGCGGAGGCTTCCTGGTGCGCAACCGAACCGAACCGAACCGAACCGAACAATTTCGATTTCTCGCGGACGATTCCTCTCGTTCGAGAACCAACGATAACGACGGGCACAAGGGCACACACACACACAGTGTGGCGGACGGGTTTTTCACGGGACAACGGAAGAAGAAACTTTAGATCGATTCAGCGGCGTGCCGCATCGGAGGTTAACGTCCGGCACACACATGCACACGCACGCACGCACACAGAGATAACTCTGGACGATCCACCCCACCAGGTGTGTCACGAGGCCTCTTCTTCTCTGTCTTCGCTCATTCGTTCGAGTGTCCTATTGTCGCCTTGCGCCGGGATCCTCGCGAGTCGTCGACAGCCAGCGGAGACAACGAGGTATCAAGGTGGATGGGGATCGATGAACGCGTGGCAGGTTGTTGTAGGTCGCGGGAAGGTCTTTCGCGGCACGTCGATCCGTGTTTCTTTCGTCGAGCTGCAGCGGGAATGGCGATTCCGGTCGCGGCACGTGGTTCCTCTCCCCGAACCGTGCGAACCGAGTACTCGCGCGGGACACTTCCGGTTCCTGGCTGAACGACGACCACGTCCATCACCATCACCATCACACTGGTAGCCGCCGCCGCGCCACCACTACCACCCGGCACCACCACCACCACCACGACCACGACCAAGACCACCACCGACGTTGTCGTTGCGTCTCGCAGCTCGTCGAGCACGTTTGCCTCCCGTAGTGTGTTCTGTGTGTGTCACGTACGTGTGTCTGGTCTCTCTTTCTTTTTCTCTCTCTCCCTCGGTCTCCTTCAACGCCACCACGTACGTGATCCCGTGTGCTCTGTACACGTGTGTGTGTGTGTGTGTGTCTGTATTTTTTTCTCTCTCTCTCTCTTTCTCTCTGTCTCTCTGTTTTTCTCTCCCTTTCTCTCTCTCTTTTTCTCTCTCTCTCTCTCTCTCCTCTCCCCCCGGCGGTTGGATGTGTGCGTGTGTGTGTGCCCACGAGAGTGGCCGTACACCGTGTCTGTGAGCGTGTGGGTGCGCGCGTGGACGTGTTACTCTCTCGTCGTACCGAGGTGTAAACCGAGTGTCGAGCTGAGTTTGCTTCGACAAAGTAGGGCGACGACTGGGACAGCGGCCACGGGCACCAGCGCTCACCGACGAGGAACCCGTGCGCCGTGCGGTGGAGGAAATGTGGAAGTGGAAGAGAGAACCCTCCTCGTAAAACGGCAGCGTTGCTTTACTACGTTCTCCAGTAGGGGAACCTCTAACATCGCTGCAACAAGCGTACGCGATTGCTTAGCGGGACGCGCGCCCGCGGAAAAACCGATCTGCCCCGCGAATTTCGACGATCGCCGGCGAATCTCTTTCGCTTCGATGGGGAGGGTTCGCACGTTTCTCGTAACGACCATTGCGTAAACGAAACTTGACTTTTTCACACGTTAAGTGCCAGATATCATTACCAGAGATTATTACAAAATCGGATTAATTTAATTAATGAAAGCGAAACTAGAAATTTTTCGACGATCGCCGGCGAATCTCTTTTGCTTCGATGTGGAGGCTTCGCACGTTTCTCGTAACGATCATTGCGTAAACGAAACTTGAGTTTTTCACACGTTAAGTGCTAAATATCATTACCATAGATTCTTGCAAAATCGGATTAATTTAATTAATGAAAGTAGAAATTTTAAATATATTATAGGGGATGCTGTTTTAACCCTTTTAAATTATAAAGATTTTAATAAAATTCGATTTATCTGGATATGTCACAATAAAAATTAATGTCTAAATCTAGTCAAAAATCATTGTCAGACGAATGTAACTGAAATGGCAGTTCTAGTTATAGTTTTCGCCTGTTGACATTCGAAAAACTAGTCGATTGCTCAGCGTGAGGTGTGTCGCGGAAAAATCGCTCTGACTCGCAAATTTTCACGAACATCCTCCTTTCTTTTATTGTGAATAGAGTGATTATTGTAGACTGCATATTTTATGCATTTTTGACGAAAACGAGTAGGTTTTATTAAGAACGGTAACAAGATTAGAAGAATTTAAAGTTTTGAAGAAGAAAGAAATTAAATGTTTACTTCACCCTAGTTTGTTGTAATTCAGGTAGAAAGCTTTTATTTTGCATAAAGATCTGCGGTCTAATGATTGCTTGTAGGAAACAGAAATTAGATAGGAATGTATTTTCTTTTTAATAATTTTCACAAGTTGAAAATAGTGTAACAATGTCCTTAAGTTCTTCTAATGTTTTCGCAATTTTACATTTATTGATTATTAGCTGTGATACATAAAAATGGCAATACTGAATAGTACATGAGATTCGTTACATTTTTTACAATTGATAAAGGATATCTTTTGAGTTCCAAAGGAGCGAAAGGGGCTGTTTCACGGTTAAGGTAAACGACAATCGATCTTTATCGAAAGTGCAGCGAAAGTGTCAAAGGATGTCATCTTATCCTTGAGCTGGGAAATCCTCCCTCATGCTGTTTTCTCACCTGTTGTCAATATGGTCTCACCTGATTATCATTTCTTTCAGTCGACACGTGACTAATCGATAAGTGATTCATTATTGACTATGCTGTAGTGGACATACCGATTTATCATCAGCAACGAGACTTTGAATAAAAAAAAACTCAAGTGTAACAAAGGTTGTATGATAAGGCTATAACAATTGTACTCAAATTTTTAACATTAACATGTCTATAGAATGTCGTTTCATGCTTTCTACGAAAAATTTAGATAACTCGTGAACTAAAAGATGAAATTCATTTAACACATGCACCTTCTAATTGGAACATGACATTTTTTTAATACGTGCAAATTGAAATTCAATTTTCTCTATATCAGAAAAATGTCATTTGCATCCCTTTGGTTCCAGGTGCTCAAAATTGAATTCTGAGTATTTCATGTTACTATTTTATTTCTTGAAAAACTGTTCTTCAATTTGAAAGTACATGTCACTGGTTTGTAGGTTATTCGAAAACCCGTATTTTTCAAAATAGATTTTGTAAGTGAATTTATACAAAAGAAAATTCAATACAATTTCAATTCCTACACTGAGGCTTTTGTTGTGTTATTTTTACTATTAATGCATTCTAGGTTAAGGAATGTTACAGGTCCACAACAATCTGTTCATACTAAACATTATTTACCGAAATATAATTATGTATTGTAATAATTTTTTTTTGTGCGAAGCATCCTCGACATCGAAAGTGAAATCGTAAGTAGAAATGGCAAGCAATGACCAGACACATTGCCTGAGTAAGTAACACAAGGGATGACAGTAACACGATTGCAAATTACTGCGACTACTATCTGGCAGTATACTCTAAAATATTTATATCAATTACACGAATTGTTGAATGTAACCACCAATCAGGACTAAGTGAATTAAGGACTAAACTACTTTCGAACTAGCGAAGTAGGAGTTGTCAGCAACTAATCATGTCACTGTCAACGAACGCATAACTGTGGTGCACATGATAAATGACAAATAGTGTAATTATGTAATATTAGAACTGGATTATTAATAATTTGATATCAAAGGATTCTTATATTATTTTCAATCTCTCAAAATTATCATTAAGGGAAATATATCACCATTTAAAATCTGTTTGTTGCAACTAAGATAGAAATTAATAAGACATTGTTATAAATTTATATAAATATATTGCAGAGGATTACCTCAATTTTTATAGGAAGCAGCTGTACCAATTAGAAAAGCTTTTCACACGATTCCGTGCGTATTGACAGGAAATTTATTCCAGCGTACCGGAATTTACATAAACGCGATAAATAATTAACAACCATACTCATTACCATCTCATATTTCGATAGTGCGTCCGCAGCTTTGATCCGTACCGTAGCAAACTATTTCAGGAAACGTAACCCGGATTAAAGACTTCCTGATTCACGGTTAAGTTGAATGTCGCCCAGTTAAAAATGAAAGGATTTACAAGCAACAACTCGGGCCTCGCAACTTTGTTCGTTAACTCGCGAAACTAGTTTCGTTCGATTTCTAATTCAGTCGTATCCGATTTTTAGCAATCCCAGGAATTACCGTTCCGCTTCCGACCGAATAATAGTCGTAATCTATGAAACGAGGTACCAGAGCGACTGAGATGCACGAATAGTCTCGTAACTAAATGACTAATGCATTGAACTGTTTATAAATGCGAACATTGAGTAACGAATTCCTGTATCGACAATATGGCAGTTTGCAGTGGCAAAAAGAAAACTCAGGCTGGCTTCCTGATAATTTTATTGGAAAAATATGCAGTATCAAAGTTGATTGATAGTGATTTTTCATTGCTTCTCCTAAACAGATTAATATCAAAAGTAAATTTGATTAAATAGCAGTTTTGCATTGCTTCGCGAGAAAGTTAATTGAGCTACATAAATGATTAAATTGAAGGACGACCTAACAAGCTTCTCGTGAAAATACATAATTTCAGCAACAGTTTAATTACATTTTCTTCATAAAAATGTGTGTGTTAATTGAATTGCGATTGTTTCGTGAACTTTAGAACCAATTACAAATAGGCTTTCTTCTTTAATTAGCCGGCAATAATTTGGATCAATGTTTTGCGAATCGAATTGAATCAATGCAACAATTACGCGAACGGTTAGCAACGGTTAAATGTATGCTTTAATGCGTACGCTGATACCATTATTGAAAAATTTATGCGACGTTCTATTATCTCCTCGCAGTCCTAATACAACATGGTAAATCAGTTTAATTTTGCTATTCGATAAAATGCAATATCGAACGGAAGACCTATATAAAATTGCAAATCACGTTATTTCATTAAATATTTTTTCGAACGAGATTTAATGTTATTAATACTAATAATTTTCTTTTTAATTTAACTGACCGTGAAGGGGTTCAAGGAAAATTAATTAGTCTCTTGTCGATGATCACATACGTCGAAGAATGTTTTTACAGTTTTTCACAGGATCTATTAATTTTTGCTACAAATGCACGAATACTCGTGGTCTAATGATTACGGACGCCTAATCACAGCATGGTACATGTCATGTGGAATCGGTCGATATTTCGATTGGAAACTATTCCGCTTGTCGCGCGATACGAAGAATGCGATAGGATTACTTTTATCTTCGAGTACGGGGTTCATCGTCGATGAAGTGTTTCGTTAGACCGAATCTTTTTTCAAGTCCTAAGAAACTGTCATCCGCGAACATCGTTCTGAAAAGTTTATACGATGGTCTAGACGGCATGAAATACGTGTATAGTGATTTCTCTATATATGTCGCCAAGACCTAGACGATAAACGTCGCGGAATTATCCCCACTACCACGGAGCATAACCCGTGAGGGTCATCGGACGCCGAGAAGTACAAACATAACACGGCTCGGGGTATGTCTCCTGGACGATATATGTCGCTGGAAAGACCCGTGTGGTTGACATATATCGAGAATTCGCTGTACATGTATTTTAGTTCGTCGATGCAATAGACAGATATCTTTAGAAGCAAGATCGATCGATCGATCGATCCGACGCGTCTCAGGTGTGGCACCGGTGTTGACGAGAATCAGAATCGATTCGACGATAGATGACAATGGGAAACTATGAATATGAAAATCAGTATTTGTTCTACTGCGGCACGTTTATACGTGCGGCAGAGTCCGTTCTATGCATACAGGCTGCGAAACGTTCGCGCAAATCCTTATGTTTATGGATTCGGTCTCAGAAATTTGAGTCAAGTAGAATTCGTTTATCTCGTTAAGCGTTCTATTACATATCTGATAAGACGGGAACCTCGTTCAGATACGCCGGAGGAAATGCAAATACTCGAGGAATTTATTGAAACTGAAGTCGTACACGAAATTGCTGATCTGTTGCTGATTACGTCGGGTCCCAAACGAACTAAAATCATTTAATTCATTTTTTTAAAAGAAACTGTTTCGTGGTTCCAGCAGCGTTGAAGTCAGCCTCATCAAGTATTAATTAATCGTTGGAATAGTTTTCCGAGAACACGAGACAGCTTCAATACTGAGAATTTCATGAAAAGGGTTTTTTCATATAATTGTGTTTGCTATAGACTGCCTTAGTGTACAGTTTATACAAGAATTTATTATTTCGTTAGATAAAAAAGTCAATGTATATTCGATACAAAAAGGCATATTTAAATTAGTGAAGACTATTCTTGCGGTAAAGTATAAATAATAACTCAGTTTTAAAACTACAGACTATATGTTAAATTGTTGAACATCATACGAAATTTATACGAACTTGAAGAACAAAAATAACTTTCATGATTTTCTTTTGTAACAATACCAAACAACAAATTAGTATTTCTACGATTGTGCCATTTACAAATGTATAAACTGCAGAAGCACATTTATTTCAAAAGAACACTGTTCTTTTGAAACCATTTTATTTTCCCCAAGAGTGGACCGGCGAAACAAATTCTCCTCGTTCCGGCTTTAAAAAACCGACTAGCAAAAGTGTAAATCTACACAAAGACCCGGTCTAATTATCAGTAATAAATGTTCCTCATTTATTTCGCGGCGGCTAAAGCAAAATGTATTTCTCAATAAAACTATATCGTCAATTTCTCAAATCGTCTTTCCTCGGACACGATGTACGGAAATTTTTCTATATATGTCGCCAAGGCCTGGACGATGAACGTCGCGGAATTATCCCCACTACCGCGGGGTACACCTTGCGAGGAGCCATGAAGCACGAGAGGCCTCGGACGCCGAGGAAACATAACACGGCTCGGGATACGTCTCCTGAACGATTTATGTCGCTGGCAAGCTCCGTGTTGTTGACATACAGTGAGTGTAAAAAGTATTCGTACACCTCTTATAGTTGTAGAAAACCATATATTTCTTTATGTAGTTGTATATTCTTTTATAAAACAAAAACACGATTACAATTATTATCCGTTTCAACTACAAAATGTGACATGAATAAACTAACGAAAAGTTAACGTTAACGAGATATATTAAAAACAGTCTGAAGTCTCACAAAATTAGCACACAAAAAGTATTCGTACACGTAACAAATTTAGCAATAAACGTGTTATAATAAGCGAAAATAAATTAAATTAATATTTCGTTGGATAGCCTTTAGACTGTATAATTGCGTCCAGTCTTTGTGGCATTGAATCCACTAAATTGGATGTGATTTCGTGTGTAATATTGCACCATTCCTCTTGAAAAGCAAGTTTTGATCGTTCTTTACTTGAAATATGCAGGGTTCGGATTTTTTTATCAAGCAGATCCCATAAATTTTCGATCGGATTAATATCCGGTGATTGAAGTGTAATGACCCCACTCCAGCAGCACTCATACAACCCCAAACCATGACCGAACCTCAGCCGTGTTTTACTGTGGGACGTAGATTTTCTTTTTGTAGCTCTGTATTTTTCTTCCTCCAGGCCGTACACTTGTCATCAGAGCCGAAAACATTAAATTTACTTTCGTCAGTAAATATGACTCTTTGCCAAAACTCGATAGGCTTGTTAATATTATCTTTTGCAAAATCAAGTCTCGTCTTTCTATTTGCGGCATTTACGAAATACTTATATAGATATTCATTATTTTGTAAACAATTACGAATAGTGCTGGCACATACACTTACTCCAGCGTTGTTTGCAAGCTCAGCAGCAATCTTAGGGGCACTAATTTTAGGATTTTTTTTAATTTCACGCACTATGAAACGTTCATCGTGTTAACTAAGATTTCGAGGTCGACCAGATTTAGCTTTATTTTTATTGGTTTTTCGTTCACCATATCGATTTATAATTCCTTGTATAGTGCTATGTGGACTATTAATTGTTTTTGCTATTTCTCGCAATGATTTGCACTGATTATGCAGTTGTATAATAATTTTTCTCTCAGTCTCACTTGTTTCCTTACCTTTACGACCCATTTTACCGAATGTTACAAAAATTCACTAGTTTTGCAAAAGGTTGCCACTAGACTATGCATCAAAGACTCTGTCTGATGATTTGTTGGGTCCCGCTAAAACATAATATAAACAATCGGACGCCTTTCAAGTGCATTCTAGTACCTGTACGAATACTTTTTGCGCGCCAATTTAGAGACACTTCTCATACTTTTCAATTTTCCTCGTTAACGTTAAACTTTTTCAAGTACATTTATATGACAATATGTAATTAAAATGTATAACAATTACAATTATGTTCCGCTTTATAAACATGTGTGCAATTACATAGAGAAATACATGGTTTTTTAAGCCTACAAGAGGTGTACGAATACTTTTTACACTCACTGTATGTATATCAAGAATTCACTGTATTTGAAAAATCTCTGCCATTTCGGCGACAGAGAAGTCAAAGGAAACATTCCTAGTCGTCCTCGGCGGTTCGAGAAGTATGGAAAGGATCGGTCGAACGGTTCGCAACGTTCCCATAAACGCTTCCGCGGTAAAGAAACGACGAATCGTCCCGAAAAGCGAGCATACCAGGAAAGCGAGACTCGGTGGGAAGTGTTTAGAATCGAAAAAGAAAGCAGCCCGGCATAAAACGACGGCTCTCCGTGCCCGAGCCCGAGCCCAAGCCCGAGCCCGAGGAACGTTCTCTCGGCTGCGTACCGGGGTTCTTGTTATTCTTTTACGGTCTAGGCCACGATGTTCGATAACCGAAAAACTTTCACCTTCCGAACCGCGTTACATTCGCGGGAGTCCATGACCAAAGATCGGCGGAACATCACCACGTGTTCGCACCGGAATCGCTACCGGGAGCAGCACTCTCTTGATCTTGATCTTTCGGACCGGGCCACGTTACATAAAGACACCGGCGGCCGAAATATCTCGTGCAACCGAGTCCTTGGAATTATTTCACGCGGTCCCGTTTTTATGCATGCTACCGCTCAAAATTGTTTGATCGGATCTCCTGTTTTCTTTTTTTCTTTTCTTCCCGGGTGGAGAGAAAGGCCTTGACTGCCGAGGTCTTTGGCCGAATATTTGACCGCTTGCGGTTACGGTCTATGCAAAAAAGAAAACAGGAGACGTGCCACTTAATCTCGAACTTGTCAACCGGACTGCCGATTTTGTGCTTGAACTCAAGTTGTTAACCAATTCCTTATTTGCAAACCTAACATTTAATAGTGTATACCAGGAAAGCATATTGTTCGGTTTTCCTATTATTAAAACTAAACCTACCAGATATTTTCAGATAGATTCCAGATATTTTATTTTACAATTTTTCGTAGGAAATGATGAGAAAATTCAGTTATTTTTAAGGCTCGGTAGGTTTAGTGGCAATAAGAAAATATTAACCTTTAGCACTCGAATGGCGACCGTGAGGCGCCACTAAAAATTTGCATTATTAAATTGGTTTGTATTTAATAATTCACTAAACACTTCAGTATTGTACGAGCAAATTGCACCATTTTTGTATTTATAACATGAAAAAATATAGAAGCAAAATATTCTAGGTTGGAAGAAATGTTTCGTTTTGGAGTTAAAATAGCTTCGAGTGCAAAGGGTTAACATATGTCATACTTTATTCATCTTTCTGGTATTTTCTAATAAATTGTGACTTTATCTTTTGTTAATGTTCGACGGGTTATTTTAATCATTTCAATTTAAAGAAGAGTCTATTTACTGCAAGACGAAATGATTATACTGTGGATTGCATGTATTTCTGACAAAAATGGGTGCAACTTGAAACTGTAGGAAAGTTTAAATATCTCTAGTTAAATAACTAAAAAAAAAAAAATGTTTGAACAGTGTTCGTATAATAGGACAGTTACATAGTTGTAGTGCTATTCTAAATCCTCAGTAAGTTGTACAGTAAATCGTGCTGCACATGGATCGTATTATCCAGAGGAATGCATCTGGATAATAAAGAATTCAGACTTCGAAGATTTGGATAATCGAGTGACTGTTGTATCACAATAGAAAAAAAGTTTAAAGATTGATCGATGGTCTGGTATCGGCGCCATCGAAAAGATGGATTATCAGAGGCAATCAACGGGAGGAGAAAAGTCAGCCTTGGTCCCGTTGCAAGAAATTAAAGGAAATGCTCGGTCCGAGGATATCATCGGGATAGTGTCTGCGACAGGAAGAATAGTCCTGCAAAAAGCAGGCACGATCGCAAGTGGGAGAACGACGTTCAGGTCGAAGGCCAGCCGGAGTGCTCCTTGGAGCAGTGTAGCTACGTCACAAGGATCCTCGGCGTCGTTGCCCTGACCTCAAAACTAGCTGACTCTCGCTATCGTCGCAACAATTACGATCTCACCGCACTCCGCTAGATTTACCTCTTTGGCTAGCCGGCGTAAACGTGCTTCCTCGAATTTCCTTAAGAAAATTTCTGTGAAATCCGTTCTGTGTTCGAATTCATTTGTGGTTCTCGCAACTTATCAACAGTTGCAACTTTGTTTCCCATTGAAATTTTCCGATGACTACGTCGAAGGTTCGCTAATCACTTGGAAATGTATTCTAACGATTATTTTGGAGAGTAGAATGCATTTCAGTTGTATGCAAATAATCGGTAAATTCATAAACAGCTGCGAATTCATTTTTACACCTAATGCTTTCTGTGGACTCGCAGTGGAAGTATACCAAACGCTAATGTCTCGCTTAAATTACTTTGCGGTTATCGAGGTTCCCCGCGATTTTTATTGCTGCATAAATAAATAAATTTCGTTAGTAGTTCTGTTTGGAAAACATTTATACCATGTTGTGCGTGAAAGAATGTCTGTTTCACCGCTGTCTCTGCAATCGAGGAACTTGTACAATGAATTCTCGATATATGTCAACAACACGGGTCTTATCAGCGACATATATCATCCAAGAAACATACCCCGAGCCGCGTTACATGTTTACACTCCTCGGCGTCCGAGGCCTCTCGGGCTTCGAGGTCCTTCAAAGAGTATACCCTGAAGTAGTGTGGATAATTCTGTGACGCTTATCGTCCAGGCCTTGGCGACATATATACAGAAATCGCTGTACTTCGTTGCCAGGAATATTCTGGGCTATCCTGAGTACAGGTAATCTTTGGCGACTAAGATTTATTATTGGTACATATAAGTAATCAATTATTTGCAAAGAATTTGTTTTGCCTTTAGTTCTGTACCGATCGTTGAAGATGAAACGCGTACTCTTTTACAGTTTTCGGCAAAGCAGCCCGTGTTCAAAATATTCTAAAAAGTATAATTTTTTTACAATCCTGTTATAAAATGGCGGTGTCTGTACCTTCCGAGTTTTTTTCATTTTCATGGGGGATTTAATGCAACGGTAACAAAAAAATTTGCGATGTTTATGGAGATGTATTGAAGGTCAACAAGTGTCAACGTAGGTTTAGAAGGTTTGCTGCTGGTGATTATGATCTCTCTGACAGACCTCGAAGTGGACGACCGGATAATTTTACCAGATTTGATAATTACACCATAAAATCTCTACTGGAAGTTCATCAAAAATACAAGAATAATCGAGAAGCCTTGGATCCACATGGTCAACTATAGAAAGGCACCTACACGAAATGGGAAAGGCATATAGGCAAGGAATATGGGTACCGCATGAATTATCTGAGACCAACAAGAATATTCGTCGATCAATTTGCACTTCATGGCTATCCAGATTTCGTAGAGATCCATTTCTTAGCAGAATTGTTACCGGAGATGAAAAATGGACTCTTTATGATAACATACAGAGTTCCAAGCAATGGCTTTCTGCAAATCAAACCGCAATATCAACCCCTAAACCTAGCTTATCACTTAGAAATGTGTTACAATGTGTGTGCATTTGGTGGGACTATCGTGGCATAGTTCACTTTGAGTAGTTGAAACCTGGAGAAACAGTTACTGATGAGTTGTATTGTCAGCAATTACAAACTCTGTATTCAGAACTATTGAAAAAGTGGGTATCTTTAGTCCACAGAAAAGGTGTAATACTGCAAATTGACAATGCCCGCCATTTTCTGTTTTATAGACAATTTTATGAGACCGATACGTTCTCTGTTGTATGCGTAATATTTTTCTATGCTATGTCCCCATACAAATTTTATTTAACACTAAACCTACCAAGCGTTAACGGAATCTGGTAAATATTACCTTTCAAAAATGGCAACCCTAAATTTATTAAGATTGTACGTAATTTTCAATATAGTGAATGCTTACACAAGGAAATTCCACTATTTTCCATAATAATAATTGTAAAATATGAAACTGGTCGTTTTGGCCGTGGTGGGTTTAGCGTTGATTTTCCTTTCGTTTTCCCTCTTCCTCTTAATTTCCGCGATTTCCTTCTGAGTTGTATTGTCAGCAGTTATAACGGCTATATTTAGAACTATTGAAAAAAAGGGCCTCTTTAGTCCACAGGAAAGAAAATCAAAACATTGCAATGGGAAGTTTTACCGCACCCCCCCCCCCCTACTCACCGGATAATGCTCCCTCCGACTATCATCTTTTCAGATCTCTGGAGCATTATTTAAGAAATAAAACATTCACTTCTGTAGAAGATGTTAGGAGGCGTCTTGAGTCATACTTTGCTTCACGAACCCTGGATTTCTGTAAGAGGAGGATTGAAAATTTGCAGGAAAGACGGCAAACTGTCCTTGATAATGATTGGGATTATATAATAAACTTGAATTTACTACAAAGTTTGTTTTAGATTTAAAAATAATTGATTACTTATGGGCCCCCCTAATACTTAGGAAAAAGTTATGTTTGTTTAACGTTACCGTTGTTTCGACACCGTGCGAGTGCGCGAAGATACCGTTCGCCGGATTGTTTTTAGAGGTCAAGAGGTTAAAACACGCTCGCCGCCGCGTAATTTTGTGCTTTCACCTCCGATCAGAAACGGAGAGTAAGACCACCGGAACGACGTTTGACACACTTGCCGCGTGAACCGGCCGAGACGGCGACACTCTTCCTGGAAGAACCGAGGAAGGGAACGCGAAACGAAACTATTCGTCACCGGAAATAGATTGTTCGTTGGCGAGGCGGCCGCTTAATACCGTGGCAAACAATAGTTGACCCGAATATGCGCGCTGAAACGGCGAACAAGAACCGACCCTGATGAGACGAAAGCCGCTCGTTACGAACAATTGCACGCTGAAAGGTCATTAACCGCGGCTGATTACGAACCGGGGAACATTCTCCGCGTTGTCCCTTAAATATTCCCGAGCAGAAATTACCCCGGTGTACAGGACGCTATCCAACGGATAGACAGGCGCCCTTAATGGGCCGCAACAGCGTGTCGCTTACGTGAATCATTTACCGGTGGAACGATCGACAGGGATATTGTTCGGAACAGGAAGCAACGCGTCGACTCGACACGATTCGATTCGCGTCGATCCACGGCTTCTGGATGCGAGACCTCGGGCTAGAAGCGATTTATGACCGTCGTCAGTCGACCCGATATTTCCTGATATCGCTTCGAAGAAAATCTAGGAAATCTTCGGTCCGAGGATGCGCTGCAAAGCAGCCTAATAAAACACCTCTCCTAATATGAGACCCCTGCTTATCTCCGATACGGAACTCTTGAACTTGTATCGACGATGTCTTAAGCAACTAAGCATTTTCTAATTCTTTTAAAGCGTCAAAATATAATATTAATTTAATATTAATATAATATTAATTAATATTTTTAATTTAGGATTATTGAGATTGTGAATATATACTCTAGGTATATATTATTTAAAAAATGGCGGAAAAATTGGATAGGCACATTCTTCTTATTTATATAAAGTAATGTAAACTACTCACTTTTAGTGCTCCGTAAAGTATTAATAGTTATCACTGCGGAGCCTTATGGTAAGTAAAAATTGTCTTGAATTAAATAAATATATCTTTCTTTTTTGTTTTGGTAATTTCAGTACTTGCATGTTACAACAGAAAATTTTCATTTCACAACATAAAGAGATTCGGAATGAGAAAAGAGTTTGATTTCGTATGAAAATCATGGCTAGGACAATGGAGATCAGGGGGTGGACGCGACGCGAGGGTAAGGGCTGACAAGTACCTCGAAAAATTCGCTAGGCATCACGGAAGGTTGAGCGAAATAGCCCGTTGAAGGCGAACGCTTCCAAAAGGATAAACGATGCGGCTCATCTGGATTACCGTTTCCCGTTCCGTGGCTCGAGGCTGCTTAAACCGTTGAACGTCGTGAGGTACCGCAAGCCCCACTGACTCACAGAACTACTTTCCCTTCTTTCTCGACGAGGTATACCTACTATACTACCTCCGCGCGGCGAGCAGAGAGCCCCGTTATCCAGCCGGCTCGTCGAGAGTGAAACGTTTGTATACCGAACTCTGCCTTCCCACAGAATAACGTGACTGTGTTCCAGCCCACGTTCAAAACCTCTCCCGTACATAACCTTTTCCATTTCGGGCCTTTTATTTCGACTTCTCTTTCGGCTTGCCTCTTTCCGCCGCGGTTCCCTTCTTCCCTCTGTCGCCGCGTCTGCCGCGGAATTTCTAGCAGTTTTTTCCACTGTACAGTGCCTCTGGAAATAGTATCGGCACATTTTCAATTCTCCAGAAAATTACAATCATTCACTATCGTAATAATAAACCCACCGAACGCTAAAAATCGCTAGATTGACTTTATCTTTATCTTTAATTAATTAATCTTCACGCGAAATAAAAATTGTCCCATTGCAAGTGGCAATTGAAAATTGTTTGCATACTCCTAACCATCTTTCCAGAGTGAGAATGACGTAAGTTATCTTGTAAATGCACAAAGCAGCATAATAATTAGTGTTATTGTTACAATACAGTAGACTCTTCTGAAGAAATAAAGTAATTTTATTTCGATACTGGGAATGTTGAATTTTTCTTTCGATCTTCTAAAGAAAATTCGATGTTAGAAATTATTTCGGAGGTTCTGAAATTATAAATGAATTTTTAAGATCGACGAAATTGTGCGACGTGACGATAAAAATACGCGACGTTAATAGTGTGTAGAGAAATTGTTGTAATTCGAATTGCCGAGCGGTTTCGTCTTTCTTCGCTGCCATGTACTTGGTTATTTTAGAATGGAAGCACAATGAAGTCAACGCCGTTTGAAGCACGAAATCTGACACTCGCGAGCATGTATTTTGTAGCACGGTAAATAGAGCGGCAAAATTTATTGTAGCGTCGCGAACCCAGCGAAGTACTGGTTCTAAAAAAACATTTGCCACTTATTCTAGATGGATTGCATTATCTACCGTGTCAAGGATATTATTCCAACTTTCGAAGGTTCTTTTTTAACATGTTGCTAACCGGAAGTAATGCACTGCTCTTGATAACTTTATCTGTGAACTTGATTAAACCTGACACTGGATGGCGAAGTATCTCCATACGGATGTTATTAAGTACTATAATTTCTGACTAGTTTAATAGGTCTAATTTCCAATTTTTAATTGTCTTAGAAATTTATGGCTCAAGTATCGCGATACTCTTGAAAATAGTCTAATCGATGACAGAGTAACAATAGCAGCAGTAGTAAAAAATTTTCCAGCAATTGTTCAAAAACATAATTTAGCCCTTAAATATTATAGATTATTGGGATTTACATAATCATTACAGAAGATCTTCTAGATTCCTAATTTTTGTTTTATATTAGTAACAAAGAGTTTCAAGCTAAATTGAACAAATTGTACATTGGAAATTGTATTGAAAAACGAAAATTCCGTGATAATCAACTAAATTGAAACACGGTTAATTGGAAATTGCGAGTGGCTTCACAGGCGGTCTATAATAATTAAAATATAAAGTTGCATGTAACTTAAAACTTGTATACCAAACATTACCGTAAGTGCTCCGTAGTCAATTTCGAAAATCGAGCGATTTGCTAGCAAATTTTATTCTTCCTCTCCCGTTCAGTATTTTTTTTTTTGTATGAGATTCCTTCAATCATAATTGTACACTGTGCGCCTAATGCCGGTCATACACCGTAAACACAAAGGAAGGCAATGCGACGCTGTATTTGAACTAAATTACCCGTAACGAGCACAAAGAGATGGCATTGCTCGAAACACAAAATGTTGGGTTACATTGTGTACGGTTGCTACCAACGAAATAGATAACTCTGACATTTTATTAACGAAAAAATTGCTAGAAGCTACTTGAACGCAATCTTACCCGAATCGCAGCGACGCTTTCAGCTTTCTATCCGCCATTGAGTCGTGCGGCAGATCAAGATGGCGGCGTGCAGTAAAAATGGCTTCGTCGTAAGTGTGCGACAACATTTACAGTGACAACAGTTTCTAATTATTTAACGATATTGAATCATAGCTCAAAAATTAATACAATTATCATAGCTCAAAAATGAATACATTTTTCTGAAATTTTTGGGACATTATTATATCTATCGATTGACCTAAATTATGTTATTGTTGACCTCTTAAAATTACCAACAAGTGGAACACATTTTCAATCAACTTCTGCCTAGTGCCGTTGACTTAGAACATTTTCAGTTTGCGAAAAGATCCCAACAATTTTATGTGCAATTATGAAAGCACGGAACATTTTTATCATCCGATTGATCGTAAAGCGAGAGTTCTAAAATTGCACGAGCTAGCGTTCGTTGGTCGGTAGGATGATCAAATTTGTAAACAGGACATTGTTAATGCGTTTGGATAGCCGAATTGATAATCCAGTTTTTCCTCTTGTCGCAAAATCGCGAAATAATTGAACAACTCCGGAAGCATGCATGCTAGTGACAGGGCAAAACTTTTCTGATCCTGGTATTTAATAAAACAAGATTCGCAAGATAGTAACGTCCATTACTTTTGCATATGCTGAACACACACGCACATGCTTGCACACAGTATCCCCGACAGAAGTCATCGACCGAGTACGATTACCTTTTCGTCCCTTATATAACCTAGCCTGTCGCGAAACTGTTACGCGATATTGGCAGCGTAAAACGATCATTATAGCACGACGACAGCAGGAAAATGAAACTGTCGTAGGTGAAACTACCTGCGCTGTTAAACGTTCTCGTAATGTTTCCTTCCTGTCTCCAAACTGCGCCGTGCACGCGGTGGGCGTGCCGCAATTAGACAACCCGGCTATTTAAAGATTATCAAGCGCAACGAACCAGTCGCATCGTGGTTTTTCAAACCTTTCGGACATTCGCGGGAACATAGAGGGAGTTGCCCTAACGCCTAATGCCGGGCCACGGCTGCAGCGAGTCCAAAACGCATCTCAACACTAAATTTCCCATTCTCCAGAAATTCTCCATATTTGAACCACAATAATCTCGTTAAAAAAAATAGTACAGTCACAAATTTAAACTCATTCCAAAGTTCGAAGTCTTTACTTTTGCCATCCGTCGTTTATTTTTTCCAGGATATTTGCGTACGGCATAGCAGGTGGAAAACTGAGCACGCGTCCATGAAAGCATTAAAAAATTTTTTCTGAATGAACCTATTACAGATTTGAGGATTGAATTTCCTATTTTGCAACGCGTGAAATGATTCATTATAAATTCCCTGTAAAGTGAAAAATGACCAAGGTATAATTTAATTGTTCATTATTTGTCATCCTGTTTTCGTTTCTAATATTGTTAATGCACAAATAACGCGGAATAAAAGCTAAAGAGTTTATTTAGGGGAGACCTCGCATAAGTATCCGACGCTAGGGGAATTCCTCTATCCGAACCAGTCCGAAATCCTCGAACCTGTCCGCACGTGGCGTGCCACGGCTGTTCCCGCCATCTAATTAAAATCGAGAGACAACGAATTTGGTTAGCATAAACGCTCCACCGTCATCCCGCAATAACCCGTAAACAACCACAGACGGAAAAATCCTTATATAACGCGTGTTAACGAAACCAGAAACTACTCGGACGAATTATTCGCTCGCTACACCGACGCGAGAGCAAAATTCGATGAATGCTCCGTTCGAAGTGCGAAAGGGGGTTCTTCACGGGGGTGGGGGAAAAAAACGAAACAAATTAAAAGCTTTGCCGCATGTTCTTGGAGAGATTGGTTACGAAAATTTGTCGCAGGTGCGTCCGGTTGAATTCAATTCAGCTTCGAGCCAGTTCATTCGGGACTGTTTTGTACGGACCGGGTCGGAATAAAAGTGGAATAAAATTTTTGTGACGCGCTGATTTTCAAGGGGCATTGGTTTTCGAAAGCTGTAAAAAATTAGAACAACGTGTATCGTTATTACTATAACCCGTCGATTCTGTCGATATTTACGCTTGCGTTAATGTTGAATTGCGATGTAACGATGAAATTTCGCTGACACGGAAAAAAATAAAGGGAACGAATAAATAACGTGAAACGATGTTTTATTTTGTGAAATTCAGTCGAAAACAGATGTAGAATTATGCGAGTAGAGTAAACGTGTAAAACTTCGCATTTTAGTGTGTTATATTCGTCAGTTAAAATTTTTTTGAAATACTCTTTTAAATACTACATTTAATGAGAATAAATGAACGGATTATTTAATAAAAACTTATTAGTCTTCCTGAGTCTTATAATGGGAACGATTTCTTAATCATTAAGATACTAAAAAGGAAATATAGCTGCTGTATATTGAAATTAATATGGACAATTTTCGTTTTGCAAAAAAATCGGCTTATAATTTGCCCATCGGTATACGTATCGAACTTGAGCCTCAATGCCGGCGGCACGCAACGCATCGATTCGGATAATTATTCTCGACGATAGCCCAGCAGAGATTCTTTCGACGAGCCTAATTCGCAGTTCGAGCATCTTCGGCCGCTAAAAGAGGAGGCCATTACTCGAACGACGGCCGTGACTCGTCGCGAATCACCGATACCGAATCAATTCAGCTCACGGTGGTCACGAACCGTTCCGTGCTTGTTTGTCCCTACACGTGTAAATCGTTAAAGCCGGTAATGGATCATTGAGGATCACGTAGATCCTTGTCGCGGCGTGCCGTGGGAAACCCGGGGCATCGTTGATCGTAGAAACGCGAGATACGGGGCCGATATGCGCTCCGACGTTGCCTCCTTAGATATCGAATCGGATGTCACCGGTTCCGTAAAAGGAGGATAACGTTTGCGCATGCAGCACGCCGCGCGGACTATTCTATACATATATTTGTGAAACAAATAAAAGGGAACGGATCGCAAGGAAGCCTCTTAACCAGCAGACGTCTCGAACTCCGGGCCGACACGTCCTGCTCGTATATCGATACCGGTACTTCCGCGGAAAAACCGCGCCAAAAGGTTTCGCCGTCGTGTATGTAGACCAATCAGCGTCGCACTTGTTCACACTGTCATGGAATTAACGGATTAACCCCGTGCCCTGCCATTTTCTTCACGGGTACAGTGATTCTTCAGTCTTCGTACACCAAATAAGAAAATTTATATTTTTTTCTATGGCTGTAAAAGAATATAATTTTATTTCGCCTAAAAAGAAATGCATAACATTCATATTTACAATGAGTCCGACACGTTAAAATACGGTATGGGGTTCAGCGGTATTCTAGCTTAAAAATTTAATGTTTAGTTTAATGCGAAAGTGGTGCAAGAAAATTCAAATGCAGGGTAACATTAATTATTAATTTTAAAAAACTGTCTAGCTTCTGCGAGTTGCAACGAATGTAAGGAATTTTTATCGGTCCACTAACAGCGGAAACAAGAAATAAATGATGATTTGAAGCAACTTTTTCCTTTGCGAAAATGTTCTCCATGGCTTCGTTCAGGAGTTATTAACGAAACACACGGACCAATCGAAGCGCGGCTACAGCAGACGGCCTCCGGCGCGGCTAATGCCAACGCTGAGCTCAGATATAGCCGAGATCTGATTGGTTCGTGTTTGTCGTTAATAACTCGGAAACAGGGTCGCGTAGAACATTTTCGCAAAGGAAAAAGTTATTCCAAATGACCTGAGGAATCTCCCGTTTCAAGGAAATCCAACATTTCTTAAATACCCTGTACAACAGCATTAAACTGATAAATTGAAAAATACATGCTTTAAGAATTCTAACATTCAGCACCACTGAAGAGTGCAATACAAATCAGTAGAATGCGCAAATTGGTGTAAAAGTGAACGTCGAGTCCAGCTCGACACAGTGCCAGAAAGGGTCAGAAGAGCGAAAGGTAAACGCAGAAAATGCGCAGTCTAATTATAATCGGTGGATGTTACCGGTATAGCGTATCGGTGAACTATAGGGGTCCAGACGATCGGCTTGCTTTGCTGTAGGAGTACATGCGAACGAGCGTTAGCCGGCTAAATGGATGCGAGTAGGAATATGCACCGGCAGCCGGTTTCACTGCCAGCCAGCAATAGAGCGTGGGTCGAACGCCGTTGCCATTGTACGTTGCGCGGAGAAACGGCTCGCTTCGGATAGCCTAGACGCGTTTAGACCTAGCCTACGAGAATACGTGGACCGTGTCGGTGCGAGAGGGATCGCGAGAGATCGAGAGAGATCGTGTTCCTCGATACGGACGCCGAGGACCGACGCGCGTCCCAGATTCGAGCTTTCGAGGAATTCCGCGGGCGAATCTGCTCGTTTAACCCCTGCGTTAACAACCGAAATTTTCTACGGTGCTTTATTAGTCTGTTGCAAATGAAATAACCGTTCTCGAGTCATGAACCCTTCATCTAATAGTTCCTGGTCTATTTTGACCCAACGCATCGAAATTGTCATTGAATTGCTCAATTTCTGGCGATTAACTCAAATGAGCAGCACCTCGGAAACAACAGAAAGACTTACTAAGTATCTACAAGAGGTACTTTAACAAATATGTCTTAATTAATTGACATTTTTCTTTATCGAACTTAAAGGAGATTTTGATCTGAAGCGTCACTTTGGTAATTTTTGTAAAAAAATTAGACCAGTCTTTTGTATTAAGCTTTTTCATACACGTTCTCCATTATTCGGACCATACGATATAATTTTTTTAAGTCAAAATACTTAAAATTGTGGCAGTTATAGTTCCTTGAAGAGGAAGTTCTAAATAATTCTCGTCTGGTCACGGCTGACTGTATCTGCTAGTGTGCGCTTAAGGAATCCTTAACCTTGATCTCCTGAAAAATGCAGTTCCATATGAAACGATTTTAATTGTATCTTCTTGACTTAGTTTTTTTGCATTAAATCGCTCCGCTTTCGGTTCTGCTGTAAATATTGTTTATTTCATTAGAAGGATCGACTGAAAGTAAATGCGACTCTGAAAGTTCTACGGTTGCTAGTTTGCCAGGCAGAACATTAAGCTATAATATTGACTGCAACATTTTCCCCCGCCCACAAAACGCGCTGTGTGTATTATGCAAAAGCTTCCATATTGTCGTTGCAATTACACGTACCGCATCGTAACGCATCTCACGCAATCTCACCGAAACAAATGCAGATTTACCACCGAGAAACGTATTATTGAATCGATCGAGTACATGTTTTTGAGTTTTCAGTACAATAAAATGAGATTAATATCCATGCAAATGAAACATTAACATACATACCGCGCCACATCAATTTATTTATGGCGTTTATCGTTACGCATTCCACGCGTCTGCAGATGCTATTCAGCTGAACAAGTCTGTCATTTTTGTCGAGGTAGGATTTTGGAATCTTCGAAAAAAAAAAATTTCGTTGCTTTTTGGTTCAAATGCGTAGAACGCTTAGGTTAAGTCAAGATCCACTATAAAGCCAGGCGCAATCCCTAGCCGCGAGGCTGAATAAATAAAGATTATTTTTATTAGTGAAAAAATTTTTCAGAAAGCGTTTCTATAATTTCACTAATTGCTTGGGGCAAAATCTGAAAATCGTCGTTTGACCGGCTCGGTAGTTCCAGTGTTAATCGAAGCGTCTCGCGGCAGGCGAGACAAAAGGAGAAACAGGTGGTACAGTTTCAAAGAAGCAGTTCGAGGCATTGTGAATTTTATTTTCCGCAGCACGGAACGTATTTCGACACGCTTTCCTCGGCGCGGTCACCGGATGCAAGAAACGCGGATTGAACGATCGCCGGGTTTAGAGGGAACGGGGCCGTATAAACCGCGGTGGATTCGCTTAACGCCGTCACGTTCCATTTAGGAGCGGCTGCAGAAGCAGCCACGGTTCCTAAACCCCCCTACTCGCCACCGTAGAAAGTGTTCCTTTGCTTATTATCGCGAGTATAGTCACTTCCTCGTCGACGGACTGACCTTTCCCTCTGCTTCTCCTGTCTTCAGACTCGGAACGGAACGACGTCGCGCAATTCTCGCTGTCATCTTTACGTTGCGTGCTCACTTCAGAATGTCAGTCCCCTCACGTTAACAGAAATGAATAAGAAGCTTCAAGTCATTATTCAAAATTTTGTTCGAATTCATATCTTTACGTCTTCAACTTAAACCAATTTATAATTATCCGTAGAATTAGTAATTTAAAATTTTGTAAAACACTCAGCAGCTTTACAATCGCTAGACTTCATAGTTCAATGCATATCTAAATTTTGCCATTTGTCAACAAGAATTTGATGCATCCTAGTCCTGTTTTTAGATTCGAAAGTTTTGAATGTTTAAACAATTTTTAAGACTAACCGTGTCACGATCGATTTCAAATTTTTCTTTCAAAATTATTGAGATTACAAAGATGCCCCCGTTAGAAATGATTAAAGAAATTTCTTCGTTCTTTCTCACAATATTATCGAAAAATCTAAAAAAAAAATACAGTAATTTCTGTAAAACCACGTATAGCAATCACATGTTGTGCTCGGTACGATTACTGTTGATCGACTGTATGGTAAATTAGGTACGAACAGGTTAAAAACCAGAAATTCTAGAAATATAAATAAGTCTATTTCTAGAAATGTGGCAGATCTTTCAGTGGCTTACAATCATTATCCTACGTGTCCGCGGGAGAGTTACCTCCTCGAACATGGTGCCTCTCACACTTGAGTCCATTTCAAAGTAAACTGAACTCGGAGCTGGTACGTGTTTCACGTTAAAAATGAAGTTCTCGGGAGTACAACCTGCCGAACACGCGTCCGAGTCGAACTCGTTGAACGGGGACCTGGGATTTCTTTAACAACGACTCTTTAATAGCTTAGTCTCCGATAGCTGTCCCTTTTACTCTGGAGAGCAATAACTCGCAGGTGGTTCGTTCGTGCGTACCTACATACGTACACGGATAGGTGGCGTAGAGATAACCGTTCTAGCCTGGCACAATTCTCTTTTCTAACAAGCCGACGAGCACTCTTAGGATCGATGCATACTGGTCATTGACGCGGTGCTCCAGACTCCCGGGCACCAAAGATCCGAGAAAGTTGGGTCAATCCGGCTGTGCCAGGACTGTCCTTCGGCCTTGTTTGTCGAACGTGTACTCGAAACACGAGGTTAATGGTATACTTTACAATTCTTTTCGTCCGGTCGGTAGATATAGACATGTTGGTGAGTATGGCAACTGGTTTACATTATCGATCCGAAGTTTGGCTGTGACTTCGCTGAACTTGGGCGAACGAATGCGCGAGATCGCAGGGCAACTGTCTTTTAACCTTTCGTTGCGGAAGTGGGTTACGAGTGATGACAGTTCGGGGACTTTTATCGCCTGAATATTTCGGACATGTATCGAGTAACAACTGTACCTACAATTACCACATCCAGTTACAATTTGTATCGTTGTAACATAAACGATCCAGATCGATAGGGGCAGTGCATATTTCGCTTAAAAGACGATTCACAAAATAATAAAAAAATCTAGACACGTGATTTTGACACGCTTCGATCATTTTCGGGAGGTCCACTCCTGAGGTTTAAATCTCCACACAAAAAATTGTACAATGTTAAAATATTGTATTCATATCGTATTCATTACAATATTTTATACAAATCAAATATTGCATTCAAGATCCCCGACTTCCAAGCAATCAGCATAAACTTGATACTACAGTCTTTTACGACTTTCGCACAGACGAACGAACGGTCCCCAAAAACCTCAGAATCGTCCCGTCGCTTTCGAATAATGTCGCGACCGGTTGTAATCGTCATCGTTTCGACGAATATCGAGAAATTCGCGCGTCGGTGCGAACGAGTCCGTTTCAAATGGCGATCGCGAACGATTGCTAGAGCACGAGAGCGAGAGAGAGCGAGAGAGAGAGAGAGAGAGAGAGGAGTTGAACGACCTCTTTAAAACGCGCGTTCGGAGCGGTTGAACGACCTCGGGACGGCCGCGAGTAGCGGCTTTATTTTTTAAACAATGGGGAAAGTCTTGCGAAAGCAGCGGCCCGGCGCCGGCCCGCTGTAACGCCGGGCTCACGTGCGAACGCGAAGCCAACCAGGGGGACACGAAGAGCCCGGAGAGCCTTTCGCGACAGGGAATCCTTTCGTTTTCGCTTGTCACGGCTCGCTTTCAAGCTCGTTCTCTCCCCTCTCCCCTCCCTCTCTCTTTCTCCTCTCCTCTCCGCGAATATTTAAGCCTTTCACCCGCGCAACCGGCCACCCGACGAAACTTCGCCTTAATGGCCGCCACGCTCGCCTCGTTACGAAACGAGTCCTCGCCGAGCGCTCGGTTTGGTCGAGGAATTCGGCCGAGGGAAGGTCAAGGGCCACCGAGCACCGGCTTTCACCAGAAACTCGATCGGCCGACCGGAATCGGCATGAGCGGGTCACCTAGGCGAATTTCGAAGCCCGCTTATTACGTCGAACCCGTCTACTCTGTCTACGAAACTCTGATCGTCGTCGGCTCTAATGCGGAATTCTAATCAACAGTAATTCCGCTTTTCAGTGAAGGAGTGACAAATTCAGTAGCAGAATATTAAATAGAATCAAATAGAATCACTGCGTTTATAAAGTACAGCCTTTTCTCGACATATGTCGCGAATACCTGGCTGATAAAAGTCGCCGAACTATGGCGGAGCTCGAACTAAATTCCTCTGAGTAAATTCCTTTAGTAGTATCTCCTGGACGATACATGTCACTGGCGAGACCCGTGCTATTGACATATATCGAGAAGAAACTGTACATTTCTAAGGTTTACTTATGAGTTGTTGAATTATGCATTCAAATCTTAAATATTACGTCCACGAAGGGTCCATAAAGGACATTCAATACAAAGGGTTAATTAACAGGGGTAACGGTCTTCTTGAACGCTTTCTCGTATCAGGTGCCTCCGTTTTCGTCACACACGCATCAACCTAAGTGTTTCGAATTAATTTCTTCCATGTAATTCTGAGATTCGTTTCGTTGAATTTATTACTGTGACACGCGGGGGAATTTGGTTACGACGAACGTTTCGGAGACCAGTTCCGACGAATCCCGTAGAAGATGAAACTTCCACGGCCATATTTGTGCGTGCACATCATTGAGATTCTACTGTAATTAGCAGACGCGGCACAGTCTCGGGCCTACACGCTGAAATTTGATTCATGACGATTTTGGAGAGGTTCCAACAATGCCTTTCTCCCACCAATGTCTCCAGTTCAAGAGATTGATAAGTGATAATATTACATTTTTGTAAAGTCTGATAAGCAATTTATGCATTGTATATTATCTTTTTTATTTTACAGAACAATCTGCGAGAGCTTTACAAGATGAACTATGAACTCCGTTTTTTATTTTAGTATACTAATAAGCTATAATGTTGAATTTTTATAAACTCTGGTAAACAGTATACATGAAAAGAACATTATAAAGTCACTAGTATATCCAATGGTCAAAATCGTACCTTGATTACTTTAATTCGTGAACACATCTTCACCGGCGACGCTGTTACCACGCATTGATGTCACTGGACTTATGGCCACGCTCGCTGTGCTTGCGACAAAGGACGCAGCGAAACAAAAATTCTAATAAGCTGTAATAAAAGTTATATTATCTTTATAAAGTTATATTATCTATTTACTAAAGACGATCGAGCTCCTCGGCCCCTCGCGAGGTATGCCCCCCCCCCAGTGGAGGGGATAGGCGAACCGACTAAGATCGTGTGGCTCCGTTCGGCTTAGATCGAGGTTTTACCGCACTTACGTTTCAAGTTGAACAAAAAATCTCATGGCCGCCTATCTCAAAACAGACGTTTATCCGAACAGTTTTAAACAATCTGACTAGGTCAGAGCAAACATAGCTCTTGTCGCGCTGTCAGAAATATGTCAGAGGCACCGTTTCGGAACGTTGAACACACAGCTTCTCTATCGATCGTAATATTCCGTCGATACTATTCGCGAACTCGTCTAGAATCTGGCAGTGCGAGCCGAGAGCTTGAAATAATCTCTGCAATATCGAGGTTGCATCGAAATCTTCGAATTCGCGATAGAGAAGCCCGTTACGTAAAAAGATTACGATTTTCAATCGTAACGCAACTTTTGTTCCGTACGGATAAAAGGATTACGCCAATAAAACAGTTCCCCGAACAGTCGTTCCACGCAGATCGACTTTTGAAATTTTATCAAAACTTCGATTGTTTCGAGACATTTTACAAGGCACCTTGTTTCTACAAATATTTCGAAATCTACCTTTTGGAGTATTTATAGCAATAACGCTCGAAGAATTATGGTTGTATTCAGATCGGTCTGCTTCAAGGATTTAATTCGGTGTTCTTGGTTCGGCATTTCAATTCAATTAAATATTGCTGATATTGGTATTAAATGAAGAGCAATTTATTTGATCAAGTATAATCGAAATGATTGAATATCGTATTGTGCAGAGCACTGTGTGCGCCACTGCATATCATATCAATCTTTAATGAGAATCTAATGAATAGATTGTAGACCATTATGCGAAATAGAAACTTTCCAAGTTGATTATAGAGAGTGGGTGTATTAAAATACATTCTTACTTTTCATAATTTTGATAAGTCAAAAATAATGTAATGATACTTTTTTAAGTTAATTTAATATCTTCACAGTTTCTTGTCTGACCTATTCATTTCTGTCAGAACCAGATTCGAACAAAAATTAAAAATGCTATTAAAATTATATAGGATGATAGGGTAATACAAATTAAGCTAAATACCAGATCGTTAATGCACCAATATAAAAGCTAAAATGGTCAGACAAAAATTTTAATTCCGACAAATTTCGCGCATCTACAGCATATATAAGTTACTAGAATACCAGGAAATGTAGATATTTAGAAAAGTTAATACTGTATTCACTATAATTTACTCCAAGGAGACATTTAACGGGGGAAATGAATTCTTTCCTGAACACGATTTCTATTAAACAACCTACAGGACTATGGTCCCGTACTTGTATCACCTGTACCGATTTTTTCATCGACTCGATTAAACTATTCGATCGAACGGTATCTTATTTTATTTTGGCTAGATCAAATAGATCCTTCATTCACACTCATTGTTGGCTGGTCCCTGAATGAGAGTGGGTTGCGGACTCATGAGAACCGATTATTTCCACATTCGCGTTCGCACGATATCGCGATCATTCTGCGTGTGCGAGCGGCTGAAACACGCGTGCATATGAACACATACGTATGTGCGCACACTAACACGGTGATTCCTACGTGCGAACTACGTTCGAGGGATCGATTGCGTAAATGTAGGAAGCGCCGATGCATTCACCTTTTGCGTGGTGCAGCCTTGCTCGGCTAGCGGTTCTCATCGAGGCTCGCATTTTTGTCGCCGAAAAGCCACCAATGGCCGCGACCAATGACCTGCGAAATTCGTGCAATTACCGTGTCCCCGAACGCGTAAAACCTTTTGAAATGGAGTCTTCGGCGAAATCCAGAGCAAACCATATAAGTCCAGATAAACGGATTATTTTACTTTCGATATATGTCACCGAGGCTTGGATGATAAATGTCGCGGAATTATCCCTACTCGAGAGACCGCGGTCGCCGAGGAGTGTAAGGTCGCGTGGATCAAAGAATAGGATCACCTGGCCAATGTATGCCCGTGGCTAGACCCGTATTTTGGACATGTATCGAATAAACGCTGCGTTTCTAAATTCGCAGTATAGTTGTTAGAAACATATAACGTATTCTAGATGCTTTTGTAGATTAATTTAAATGATATATAAAAACTGAGAAGTAAATTCACAATAAAAACTTTTCATTCCAGGATAAAGTTAAATTGTTGAAGAATGTATGAACTGAAACAACTTGTAAAATGGTGAGCACGAGGAGGAGATAAATGTTTGTGACGAAACTTTCTCAAAACACCACGCAGTACAGCCAGTAGCACCGTGTCCCTTTCGATAAAACGACATAACACCGTACCTTGGCCAGCAGCTTCTCTTAGATCGCTTAACTTTCTCTTGTCTTCGCTGCCGACCGACATCGTATCTATCGTCTATCGAGCCCGCCACGTAGATAATAGTCGTTCTGCCCACTATTTATGAGTCAACTGTCGTCAACGTCCAGCCACAAGGCGAGTGTCACAGCTACGTCATTGTATAATAGATTAAACGCCCTGAACTTCTAAGCGCTCGGCTCCGAAACGTTTCGACTAAAAATAAAATAACGACTGGATTATAGAGATTTATGCTGGCCTCCATTTTATGGATAAATTTCAGTAAAGTGAAATTAATTACCTTGCAATACATATTTGTAGAATTGAATTCTTAATATATATTTGTGAAATATGAGTCATTACATTACGTTTTGTCGTCAACGCATAAAATCCGCACTTCAATAAATAAACGTATAACAATACATTACAATGCAATGAGGATCCCAATGAACTCAGCGTACGTCGGGTAAAGGCCATAACGCTTTTCACGCTCGCGAACATTATGAATGCGTAAAACTTGCCGTGTCCTAACAGATTCAAATAACTCTTTCCCCTCGTAGACACGCAACACGTGATCAACCGGTAAGAATGATTGGAGTTTTACGTATCGGTCAGCTTTCCACTTGTTTTATTATTCTGGCTCGTCGTCCATCATACGTAATTAATGCGCGCACGCATTTTTCCAAACAAATAATCTCCATCTACCAATACTATCCGATTAAACGACACCAGGAACGAAACTGATAAGTTGTCAGCAAGCCGGAAAGCTACGGAGGCGAGGAGAAAGGTGCCAGAACGTAACGGAGCCCCAACAGCGTTAGCATAATCGAATGATAATGAGGCTAAAATTTTATACTTCGAGCGAGCACGCCACTTCCGTAAATTCGTTCGGGAATACAGAACTAGGCACACATTTCGCGCTTCGTGGGACAGGTGTTAAGCAGATTTGCTTGTCAATCAAGAAATCGAAAGTTGAGGGATTACGTATTTCTCGAGGTGTGCAGCATAGTCCTCCGCGAGTATGTCAACCGATCTCGTGGATCGGCGGATCATGATTTGCGAAGTAATTTTCTAAGAAATTGTTTGAAGACCGAACAATTTTCCAATTTCTGTCTTTCTGTATCTTGATTTGACAATTATAGGTATTTCCAAATTTGATTTGACTTCGAAATCACTAATTTCAATGGTGCGCACCAATGCATCTACAAGAAATACCCTCAAAAAATGTACAAATCATTTTTATGCATAGTTGAAAAAAGTGAATAGATGAAACACAAAATTGGAAAGACAAGAAATTGAGTAAAATTCAATTATTTTTGACGTTTCAGGCGATGAAAGTTGAATTCCTTACAATTTAATTTCCTTCAATTTCTTGCAATTAACTTGGACAATTTCTGGTATTTTGCATACAGATTCGCGGTCTAGTGACAAAGATTCGCCATCAGAGATTTAAAAAAAGTAGCATAACTGTTTCTCTGCAGAAGCACGTCCAAAAATGGTACCTGGGCCCTGTTAAATCGAATGACATTATCCTTGAAAAGTGCCCTCATACTAACACAACATCGGTCGGTGTACAATAGCAACAGTGTTGACCGTACACACGTTGCTCGCGTACGAGGGCGAATGGAAAGAGCGGCGGTTAATCATTCATCCGGGCTAACAGTAATATTATTCCTCACCTCGGGTTCATAGGCTCGATACAAGATCACTAGAACACTGCCGGCCCCATCGAAGGTGAATCTTTAAATTCCGTGCACCCCTTTATTCTATACGCCACTGTCGATGTTGCCTCTTCGTCACCCTCCCACCACCGTCGATGTTCCTGGTATATCACGGAGGGAGGATTTCGTGCCGGTGGTGGTGGATAGCGAGAAGAGAGGGGGTGGGGGAGATGGAGGAGAAGGGGGTGGCAAGCAAGCACTTCAGTGACGTCACCGTGAGGATAGGGGTGGTAAAAGTGGGAGCGGGAGAGGGGCGTCAGTTACCGAAGGGTGGTGGACGGTTGGTAGGGGTTGTCGGGTAATGTTGGGGGGATGGTGACGGGGTGAATGACCGACCTAGACTCGAAGTCAGGGGTGTGCAATGTATGAAACCATCCGTAATAGCAACCCTCCTTCAAAGCAATCTACAAGGGTAGGCTTTACACCCTCTTTCTTCGTGTTTGTGTTCTTCTCGCTGGCCGTGGCTGTGTTCGTTATAGGAGAAATGCTGGCGCATAACTCGCGAGGGTTAGAGTGCCTTAATGAACACAAGAGTGTGCTAAAAACACATTCCTTCCGTCTCTCTCTCTCTCTCTCTCTCTCTCTCTCTCTCTCTCTCTCTCTTGCTCTCGCCTTTTTTTAAACAAAACCCTCGAGGACGGTGCACCGATTTATAGTCGCGGAGACGCTACGCGAAATAGATTGACATTTGAACTTTCCGGTATTACTGTCACTGTGCTGCTATTTGTGGAATTGTCAAATGCATCGATTGTTAAATTCTACTACAATTTATAATAAAAAATCAATTTACCATCTGTCCCCCACTTTTTAAATTTATAGCTTTCATTATTACTATGTATACTCCCTTTATTGTTAGAAATTAATTACTAGTCCGCGGGTTTTTATGCAAAATAACGACTTTCGGGTCCGTTTTGACCCAGAGTATTAAATGTTACAGTAAGAACAACAGAATGAGTCTAAAAGAAATGTCTTTAACAGTATGTTCGAAGAAATTGACAAATCAAGCAGTGGACGATTTTTAAATTGTTCATGCAAAACAATTTCTCTAAATTGATAGTAACCAACATTCTTGAATTTGTCTAACGTGTTCACTGCTCTGTACCCCGCTTACCAATTATTTCCATAAACGCGTAAAATCCGCAGTCCATTAATTATCATCGCCGGTAATTAGTCACTATGAGAACAGAAATGTTACTTGCTGCTGGAATGAGAACAGTCAAAGTTTTCAATTGAGCTGTATTCCTCGAAAATAAAGTGGCACTGACTATTTCAGATCTGCAGGCCTTATCAGCGATCGGCTTATCACTTTTATTTGCCGCGGCTATTTTAGACGTTATCGCGACGATTCCCTCCGTCGATATCTCGAAAGCAATTGATCCCCTCTTTCGGTTGGTAGCCAGCCGCATTATCGTTTCGCTGGGAGATACCTGTAACGCTGTTTCTCCGTTTACACGGTCGCTAATAATGACATTTGGCTCGGTGACAGTACGAGCGGCACCGGTAGCCGATCGCCGATCGGCGAACTTCAACGAGAGCCCGGCCCGTGACTACGTACCTCGAGGTCAGAAGATCATCGATGCAGATCAGCCACTGTGCGCCCGATGACTTCGTGTCCCAGAAAGATAAAGGCCGTTCCTGGTCGGTAAACTAACGCGGGCTTCAGCCCGGGGTGAATCGAGTGCACGAAGAGGGTAACTGCGATCGATAGCTGACCAAAAATAGGATCTGTCCGCGGACTCCGTGGGAGCTTTATTAGAAAACACTTTCTCGGAGCCTTTCTCACATTTCCATCACAACTCCCCCCCCCCCCCCCCCCCACCCAACCCTAAACATCGACGAGAAGATAGGCCGTAAGTCTGTTATTTCGAAGCTTCAACAATTTCGTAGGAGTTTGAAAAATAGTGAAAGAGGAGGTAGCGAAAAATTAGGTAGCTGCCCTGGGTCCCCCGGCGACATTGAAAGACTTCAGACGAGGAAAGAGTGGCTCCCCCAGGTCGGGGAAAGTCAAAAAGCTTCCGCCGAAAATTTTACCCTCTCCCCTCCGCCCCTCCACCAGTCGGAACGGAGTCCTCGTGTTTTCCCAGTTTCGGGTTTAGGTTGTTGCGTGCACGAGGGTTAGGCTCGTCGTTCTCTGTGGCGTTACTGCCACACCACGTGGTCCGTATTGATCCTCTTCGGTGGGCACGCTGAAGGAGAGAGAAGAGAGAAGAGAGAAGCAACGAGCGGAGGGGTCGCGAGAGGGAGGTTCACGCGTTCTCTCTCTCTATCGGAGCTTCCCTCTCCGGGCTCTCTCCTACTCTCTTCTCTCCGCTATCTCGCTCTAGACCACGTCCGACCCCTGTGCGAGCCTCTCTCTCGTCGCAGAGGGTAGCAGCCTAGTGCCCCTGCCCCTCGGTCGTTCACCCTTCGTATACACTCGATTCCGATTCTCCGTTCTTCTCCTGTCCCCCGTCCCCCCTTCCCCCCCCCCGTCTTCTCTCCTCCCTTTTTCTGTCACCGATACGACCAATCTGAGAACTTGTCCCGGACTATACTTGACCCCGCGGATACGCGTCGGGAATTAAGAAGCAGGTAGAGCGGTTATGAAAAAGACGGAATTAGAAACCGACGCCACCGACGACGAGAGACGGGCCAACAGAGGGCCACCATCTTGCCCTTAGGCGGTTTAGAGATCGCCGGCAATTTCTTTGGGATGAAGGATCCTCCATTGTAGGTGCGTTCTGATCGAATGCGAAAGCGGACGACCTATATACTCGAAGAGGCTCGAATTGTTACCAAGATGTTTGAAGATGTTCGTACTTCGTGCAGGTTTTCTAATAGTCCTTTCGAAATTGAATTGTTTAACCCTTGTAGGATGAATGTTTTTCAGAATTGCAAATTTTTACACCTTTTTTAACTTACTTCTTCGAGAGCAATGTTGATCTTCTCATTGGACGTAATATAAATAGCTAGTGACTAGACAGCGGCTGTTTGTGGAAAATAAAAATATTCTACCTGAATTGCAACAAACTGGAGTGAAATAGGAATTTATTTTCTTTCTTGGTATGTTTAATAGGTTGGAAATAATATGACAGTATTTTCAAATTCTTTTAATGTTTGAAAAGGTTTGATTCGAGTTTCTACATAATTACAATCAAACCTTTTTAAACAATAGCATGTAGTTATTTTTAATTAGATATTATGTTTTCTTTATTATGTTCTCTTAATCCGCGACGCTATCATTTGACTAAAAATAAAAAGCCGATACACAGTATGTTTGTGTGAACGAATTTATAAATAAATTGAATGGAAATAATTCATACCTATACATTTCTGAACCGTTAATAACATCGAAGACTGAAATTTTTGTTGATAAAATGAAATAACGGAATGAAAAGAGAAATTCCCCAAAAAATTTATAAAATGTATGAAAGAATTTTTTTTATTTTAAATTTTTGGAATGTCACAATATAAATAAACAAAGGCTTACTCTAACAATAATTAATTTAATAGCGTCGTTTCTAAGGGGATGTAATTAAGGTCTTGAAGTAGAATAATTAACAATCACACTGCGGATGTTGGTAAATGGATACTTTCATGCATAAAAGAGAAACTGAGATGAATTTAGGGATCATTTATCGCAGTAAAAGCTTCGACGAATTAAGATTACTCCGAAGCAGTAATAAACCTAATTAAATTTGTGATTTGTAATTTATCTTACTGATTCCTATAGGTTAGATAATTAGACTGCAGATTTTATGCATTTGTAGTCAAAATTAATAGGTGAAATGTAAAGCAGTGAAAGAGGTAAACGGATTTAAAGGCACCAAAGCGTCATTTGAAACGCAGTAGCGTTATTAAAAGGAAAGTAAATTTTTATGTATCCACTGTTTCCTGGAATTGGTGTAAAATTTTTTTTGCATAAAATCCATAGTCCAGTTATATGTATAAGAGGGCTCATGACAACCACAGAACTTCATCCTACTGTTGGATCATTGGATTAGAATATTTGTATTTAAATAGATTTAAGGGACTAAAATGGCGAATGATTTTACTTACAATGATGTCGACGTCTTAAGGGTCATAGGATAGAGATCGTTCGGATCCGAAAATTATGTTGTTGGCTTACCTGTAACAGAAAAAGAAAAGACGTACGATGAGTGTTTTGGCCGACCTCGTTTCGACGGGAGCTGAAACCTAGCGTTTCGATTCGTTCCCGTTTTCACAACGGCCTCGCCCTCCGAAAAAGGTTAAGGTCGTTAAAGCACCGTCAAGACGTTGCGACAGGTATAACGCATACGCGGTTGTCCTCGCTTAAGTGCGTGCTCACCGTGAAATCACTTCGCTCGTGAAGCGGTTTCCTTCGACCTTGCCTGCTCCGCGAGTTCGCGAATGTTATTACCAAGTTAACTTCTCTTTTCTTATTTCATTTATCTTAGAAAAATATTCCCCGGATTAACCAGATTCCATATTATAATTTCTCGAAAATATTATTAGCTCCCTATCGCATTTATAGATCACCGTCGATTGCTTGTAAATTAGCTAAAGAAATCCAAACGTATGTTAATATGGAATATTTATTCGCATCATGAAAAATGTGTAAAATAGTCTATTCAGTTGGTCACACCAATTTTTCTGGTCGCTCAATTTTTACGTTGTATATTAGCGGTTGTGTGAAATATACTGGAAAGATTATGTTACATCGAGGTTCAAAGGGTGAAAGAGTCGGGCTCGGTTTAATACTTCTACCGACACGGCCGCAGGACTTTTTGTTCTGGTAAGAAAACTATTTCACATATCTTGGGTATTTTCGAGCATTTCGCCTCGAAACGCTTTAGACATTTTAAATATCGCTTCGCGACAGTTTCCTTTGCGCACAACTGCGCCCGTCGTGGCTTAAAAAGGGTCTACAGATATATCATAGCGTTTCGCAGCGTCCTGGGAACGGTGGAACACGGTAAAATGCGAGGAAGCGTTAGACTGATGGAAGAAGGACCGGGGAAATCCCTGAGGAATTCACAATTGCGCTCGCTCCTCGCACATTATCGCCGAATTCCCGTTTGCTCTGTATTTTTCGTGGTCTGTTATTAACCTTCCAGAAGACAATTTTTCTATCCATCGAGAATCAATCTTTAACTTTAGTTTAATTTTTTAGTTGCATCGTCCACCTTATATGTAGACTGTTCATGCAATTTCCAATTTTTCCGGAGAAATTGTAAGAAAATATAATCAAATAAAATCCTATTTTTCATGGGAAAAAATTTTTCTGGATAATATTCTATCCAATTTTATATCATAGCATTTTTTGAACATTTTCATAAGCCATAAATGCATGAAGATCCGCAGTCTACTTATAGGAACACGAGAGAAAAGATAATTATCGATAACTTCGTTGAATTCTGTCAATGGCTTTAAACTGAACAAACTGTTTGTAAACCATCGTTGAACTTTGCAGAATATTCCGTGCGATTTTATGGAGATATCGTTGATTTTTAGTAGAAATATTGGGAGGAAAGTTTAGGCAAACGCTGGATAAATTTTGTCGGAATTTGTCAATCGCTTTAGAATGTCGTCGAAGCGTACAATGGATCGGATTAATCACGCGAGGCTGTTAGCGAAACCAGATGTCGGTGAACCGACCCCTAAAGAGCATCCTGATTCATAGTTCACGGCCGAATAGAGGGCCTCGACCCCAGCGGGAGAACCGATCAAGGTCATTGACCTTCGAAGGGGATAAGTTTCCGACTTGCCACCGAACCGGCGAGAACACCGCGGATTAAACCGTGGCTCCGTGAATTCGATTCTCCCGGAAAAATCAATACTGCTAGACTCGCACTGTAGACAAATGTATATTCGATTTCGTACGTTTGTTTAATCAATGAACCACCAACTTCTTTCATCCAACAGTTTTTACATAGACATCATCGAATTACTTTCTCTAAATGGAAACAATACGAACATATATTACTGCTTAAAAAATATTGCAAGGAATATTTAAACAAAATGATGTTAAGATGGAGAATAAAAATACTGGAATCACACAGGCATCTAATTATTTTTTTAATAATTTGGAGGAGTTCAGAATAATACAACAGTGCTTTAATCCTTTTAATATGACTTTACTGTATTGCATTCGACCTATTTGTTTATATAAAATCGTATCTAAAAGGCGAACGTTTATCACAGTGATAATATTCTGTTTTAATTGAATTGCAACGAAAATTTATTTTTAAATCTAGATTTATGTAGAATTGTGCTATCACCGGCATAGCAATCAACGCGTCAACTTACACATCGTATAGAAGTCCACAATTAATTTTTCTTGGTACTGTATCACTGTCACTATTGGTTACAGTTCCACTAGGCTCATCACTCAGCGATTGCAAATAATATCGACATGAAATTGCACGAATTTGGGTACCTATCTCTAAACTTGCCAACGAACAACTGAGGTTGTAGAGCAGTGTTTCGAGTAGAATCTTGTAATCGAACATGACATCAAAAATTTCCTGGCCAACACCAGTTCTATCATGTAATTATCCAATCTTCTCGAACAACCATTTGAATCCCGATCCCGACACAGTAACAGGTCGAAAGCTTTCTAACTTTCGTTAATCCGAGCGAAACCAGACTGCGCAAGCAAGCTAACCAGATTCGTTATCGTCCACCGTAGCGCAGGAAACGCGAGGCTAGCGAGACTACGAAGAAATGCGCGTTGCATCATTAACGATTTCCCGTGTAACAAATGTTTCATTATTTCGAGGCGAGTCACTCGGTTCCCGCTAATTATCGTTGACAAGAGACCGGCGCGCGTGAAAATGATTTTAATGATTCGATTAAGCATCGGAGATTCGCAATTAGGCCACGCCTAGCCTACTTTCCTGGAGTCCGTTCACCCCGTGTCGAGGGATGCAGCCACCCCCACGCGACATCGGCCCCACCTGCGCACTGAGAGCAACTCAGAAGCCCACGTGGTCGCCACGTGGTCGACCAAGGAGAGAGCACCCAACACGAGCAGAGGGTGGCGTTCGCTCTGGAAAAAAAAAGTTGGCTTCGAGGGGATGAGTATCGACCAAGGGCAAGGGCGAGGGCATGCGTATACCACGCACTGCCTTCCCAAAAGACCAGCCGAAGACGCCTCTCCGACGATTCAATTTCGACTTTTCGGACGTCTTGCGAAACCCCTCGACCGTGATCTCTCTTGTGCGGCTTCTAATGTACTTGTTGCTCCCATTTGCGAAATCATTTGTCACTACTGGACTGCAAATTTTGTGCTTCTGTCACAAAAATGACTAGGTGAAATAACACACTGAAAAAGATTAATAGAATTTATGGACGTTGCAATATTTTACTTCGAATAATATTATCAAAGGACAAACTATATATCTATTTAGTTTCTATTTTTTACAATTTTGATAATTAATTTCTCGCTTCTACTATACGGATTTTATGCGCTTATCACGTGGGGTATCTAATCCTCAGTAAATTAAAGATAATACTCCTCAATCTGATTCCACTTACTGGATAAAAATTAATTACTTAGTTTATATTATTATTATATTATATTTTTTATTTATATATTTATTTATATTATATAGTTTATTATATTTTTATTTATTTAGTATTTATTATATTATATTATTAATTTAAAAGACACGATGGTCCAGAAACAGTATAGAATAAATGTGCCCAGTTTCAGCCCTTATCATCCCAGAAACAAATTAAAAAGAAAAGTCCACTTTGAATGGGCACCCTACTGTATCTGTGTTATAAAACATTTAGAAAATAGTATAATAATAATAACAGCGCTTAACCAGTTAACTGTGGAATTGAATTTGAAAAATCTCTCACGGCGCGGAATTGAAATCAAGCAACGACGAATACGCACGTCGAAAGCCAAAGCCCGTGTAAAGCTAAATGAGAAAGAATTACTTTGTTATTCGATAAGAATTTAACAATTCATTAACGTTAATTGCACCGCAATAGAGTTTCGGATTGACGAGTATACTCGTCAATCACAGTTAACTGGTTAAGATGGCCGCCTGCTGGCCTGAAATGGCCGACTATCGAAACAATTATCCTAGACGGTATCGAAACGGAATGAATAATTTAATGAATAATAATGTCACGCGGAGGTTCTGCGGGAGCAACAATGGAAAGTTAACGCAGAAACGGAAATTGGCTTCCTCCTTCCAGCCCGCGTCCGGCGGGAATTCGTGCGCGAGGCTTACGCGCACGTGAAATTGGCTCGGCACCGTTTTGGACAGCCCTGACTATTCGTATCGAGCGGCAATGCCAAGGGCAAGGGCGCCCTTCCCCATCCCATTCTTCCTAACGGTGTGCTCTCCCCCCTCCCACCCCCGTTTCTCTTCCTCGTTCTCTTCCTCTTCCGTCGAACACACGCATAAGGGCCAGGGACACGCACTCCCGGCGAACTTGTTTTCTCCATGACGCAGCCAACCGTGGAAATTCGGTTTCGATCGCAGATAGGGATGAATCGAGAGGATGATACACATGGGGGATCGGGTAACGCGTTTAACGCCCACCGTACCAATTGGTTTAAGGGGCGAGCGTAACCCTTCGGAATTATGCCGCTAAAAAGGGTTTAAAGATTAACAACAAATATTTGATTTTTTCCATACATGCTCGTTCATCTGCAGCATGGATCTACTGTTTTACTAAATAAAAGTCATTTTTTTCTCATTTTTTTAATGCAAAATTTTTCGTTCAAAGTGGTGCCATTTCTTCAATTTTCCACTTTTGGACTTAAACGGGGCTCACAAGATTTTTTGCTCTTGTCGTTCGTGCTCTTTCTGACTAAAAAAAATATTTTCAGATACCCATTCAACCCATTGGTTAGAATAAAATCGCAAATATTCGTTCACTCCCAAGGAGGGAATGCAAGTCAAGGTGTTCTTCAAGGGAAAATGACAACAATCGTACCTAGTAATCCTCGAACAATAAAATTTCATCCCTGAAGGGTGAAATGAAGGAAAACAAGCTCGAGTCGGATTCGAAGCGCAGAAAATCGGTTTTTCGTTCACACGGGACGCGAACGCGAGGTAGAGACTATCACGAGTCGCGGATTTTCAGGAATATCCCAAAAACAGTCGACGAAACAAGCTCGCGGCAACTCTCTCCTTAATACTAGGAACAGCTTTTCCAATCCGGCCGGAGCGCGCAGTGAGAGAGAGAGAGAGAGAGAGAGAGAGAGAGAGAGAGAGAGAGAGAGAGAGAGAAGAGAATCGTGTCCCGTGCCCGCTTTGGCGCTGCTGGGTTTACGTAATGGTAGAAACATCATCGTTAGTCGCAAGACAGTATAACGCCGAGTGCGTTAACCCCGTGGAAGCCGAACACGGCTTTCTCCGGCGGCGAGTGTTCCTCCCTCCTGCGTCTCCCTTCCTCGTACAACACTTTCCCCTTTCCTCTCAGACGGGCTCGATTAAATTCACCTTCTCTCTACCCCGGTGCCCACCCCATGGCCTCGGTTCTCCAACAATATATTCCTTGTCCCTCTCCCCGTGGTTCCTTCTATTTCCTATTTGTTTACGTTCGTCCCCATCCTCTTGTTCATGCCACAGTATCCGATTCGCGTTCCTCTGCCACCGGAAGCACGTTCGACTCGATCATGCTGCACCAAGCTACCCCCTATTTACAAAATTTGACTTCTCCAATGACGGACGCCTTTCCTGGATTTCTTCACCACACCCTTCTTCTGACCAATCACTGTCACATCACAAGCCCAAAAGATCTAGAGTCAAAGTAATTTAATCTCAGTGGTACCGATACTGAAAAAGTCAAATTTATTGCATCGATTGCTCCTTCAACCCCTCTGAGCCTTGCAAGTTTTAATTAACTCTGTATTTGGCACAACGAGTGTTCAAAATATAGTTCCAGTAGCCGTTAGCTATACCATATTACTCTCAAATAAAACTAATCAAATGTTCACTTAATACAACATCTTTCCTTTAATCTACCTCATGCGATGAACTCCACATTGTTTTAATGAGACGGCTAGATGCTGGACCGTTTTCCCTGAACGTCCAGAAATTTCCCGATGACGCAATCGGGGCGAAATAATTTTGAATGGCCAGGCATCGCGTCCCGATGACGAGTTCGACTCGCTTTCAATCTGACGCTTGGTTAGCACAATAGAGAGGGGTTGGGCAACGCGACTAAGAGCTTCATCGGAGTTTCCTGAAGCCGTTCAGAAGCCGTTCCGCGTTGCCAGAGGTCTACTGTTCGCGAGCCGCAATACACATCGTCTGCAGAAGCAGGAAGTGAATCTGAGAACCGCTGAGTAAAGAGAAAGTTGCGACCGACATATTTTGCGTTCGCGCAACCGTGCGATGTACACGTTAGGTGGCCCGTTAGCGTTGAGGACGCGACTTGCGGAGGATGGAAATGGTCGAGACCATCGCGAGAAAGAGAGAGTAGGAGAGAGTTAAAGAGTGAGAGAAAGGGGCAAAGAGAGAGAGAGAGATAGAGAGAAAGAGAGATGAAAAGAAAAGGATCAACCGGTTGGTGCTAATAGCTTCATTCGCTACTGTGGAAAGCAGCCGTGCTAAGGCATCAATTAACGAGCAACCGTGCTCGCGCCATTTGCGGTGATCAGAGCGGAATTACTTTTTACAAGTGAACTCTTCTCTGTGGCTTTTCCGATGAGACTACGCGGACTCGCAAGCTGAACTGCTCCTTGGAACGATATCCGTGGCAATTGTACCTCGAAATTTCAACGATATGCAGTCCGGGACGCTTTAGGTTTTAGAAAGTTTACGCAGCGGTTCCCAACGGGATCGATGAACTATTGGTCAACTACTCAATACCAAAATACTGTATTAGCCTTGAAATGGTGTTCCGGGGTCTCTCGTGACCCTAACAAAATTTCTGCACGGTTTTTGATATTGATTTGTATTTGTCTCCTCTTTCTCGGAATTGATGTGAAATAATTTAACTTTGCACAGGTCCCCCACAGAAAGAATAATGTTTGCGCGTCGAGCAAAGGCAACTCTTGTATTACTTTACATGATTATATTGCTGTACATCGCAGCACTGACTCGCGTTCCATATGTGTTCCTCATATTCTGCTCTGTGAACGATATCAAAGAATTCCACCGCCTTTTAACGCACGTTTTTAACATCGCTCCTCTTTTTATAGGCAGCCTTACGGTCTGCAGCAGCCTCAGCTCCCGTAACGTGTAATCAGCTAGCAAACGCGTTATACCAGATTTAATGAGTCTGCTCCGCCTCATCAGAAACGTCTAATAAACGCCACCGATTATTCGCTTCCACGAACGATCAAACGCGGCGCAACATAATTCACCAAATATCTCCAATATATATCTAATCTATCCTGTAAAAACAAATAGTTTCATCAACTTCGACTATCCTGCATATTACAGTCAATCCTGAAACAAATTGTCTAACTCCAAATATTACATCAATTTTTAAAAAAATTTTTCTAACTCTAAAACATTTTTTAAAGAAATTAACCTTCTGCACTCGAAGCTATTTCAACTCCGAAACGAAACATTTCTTCCGACCTAGAATATTTCTTTCTTATTCAACTTTTACTATTTTTTTGCGATTTCGACCAATTCAGACTTTTTAAAAAAATTTTGTACACCTCGTCTATTAAACTAATCCTTCTAACTTCTCAATAACATTCAAGTCATTTAATCTAATTTTTCAAAAGTTATGTTGCTCCGTATATATTTATATATATTGTATATTGTTGCGTATATATTTTTCATGTTATACATAAAAAAAATGATGCAATTTACACACACAATACTGAAGTGTTCAGTAATTTATTAGATACAAACAAATTTAATAGTGTAAAAAATCATTTCAATAATGGTACAGCAATTTTTAGTGGCGCCTTACAATCGCCATTCGAGTGCTAAGGGTTAATATTTTAGAAATTAATATGTGCAGCTAAATTTAAAACTGCTGTTAACTAGGCATAGTACCTCAACATTATACCTGACCATGCACGTTACTGTTCATTATGAACAAAATTATAATACGGCAAAGTAAAAATTCTATGATGTCTGAAGATTGAAGTACTATATACAGCAAATAAAATAAATAAAATAGTCTGCTGATTTTTATGTACAATAAAAATTGTCCAAATTAATTGTAAGAAACCAAATTTGAATAAAAATATATATCCTCTTTCAATATCCCAAATACTCATAATGTCTTTTCAGTCTTACCCTATATATTGTTACTATAAATGGTGCTAAAAATTTTGGTTAAACATTACTGAAAAATTTCGGGAAGAACTTTGATCAAGAATTTATTCAGTATTGTGACGTCATTTAATGGAAATTTCAGTAGACATCTACGGTGCAATGGCGATCACGAGACTAATTAATGTAACGGTGTCCGCACTCGCGATCTCCATGCGACGGTTATGGTTTACTTTTCATAATGTTTCGGACTTTCTAATCGAATGGAGGAAGCGGGTTTTCATCCGTTCAGGAAGTCTCGGTGTCCAACGGCGGAATTCCATTGGTTTGGAAATATTCGGTGCAGGAGAATCGTTCGCGAAGAATCCGTCGAGGGCTCGGTGTATGCGTGCACGTTCAATTTGCAAACGGTTCGAACGCAGGAAGAGGAAGACTCGGAACGAGAGTTTCCACGCGGTCGAGCAAAGCGATGCGCCATGACGCACGCCGCTGCTCGCAGTCACTTTCGCTTCGGCCGACATCCTCATTTGACAAGTACGAGTATCTCGTTAATCACGCGCGCCAGCTCGGAGAACACGTATAATTTAAAGTACCGTCGGACGATACGTATTCGCCGCAGACGATTCTTCGTTTGTATCACTGCTCCGGCTTCGGCCTGGTCTTGTTTCTCCCACACAAAATGGCCGCCCCGAACCAAGCGAATTTATCTCGTGTCACATTTGCTGGACACATCTTCCAATTTTAATTGCGTCTCAAATTTTAAGTTTACCCATCGTGTGGACACTTTAGACAAAAAGAAACTTTTTGATGCTTTATTCCACATTCTCGGCGTCAATTTTTATTTTTAAATTGTGTGTAAAGAATTTTCATATTAAATCGACATATTCGGTAATACTTATTAATAATGCAGTAGTTCTTGTGATAATGATTGCCAAGCTACTCAGTTTACAGTTATAAGAGTTAGAACTTGCATAGACAAACTGGAAGAAATTGACATTAAAATTTTCTGTTCATCCCTAAGGTTATCAGTAAATTTATATATTTTGCTACTGAGGTGACACATTAATAATTGTTCCCAAAGCACTCATTATCCAAGTAAAAAAAGTTCAACATAGTACGTGCCTTATTCTGTTTATTCAACAGATTTCTCCTTAACTGATCAACGCTTTTTACTGCGAGAAACACTTGCACAGCAAAGCATTGAAACGTTTTAATTGGTCAAATTGCAGTATCTACTTGATTACAGAAACTCAATTCTCTTTCAATTTGTGTTAATAACTGAGGAAAAAGTTGTTACTGTACACAAGAATTCACACAGATACAAGGAAAAATTAATTATCAAGATAAATATTTGAAAAGCATATCCTTAATGATGATAAAAGTTTTAAAATTAATAAATGAAGTGTTTACAGCTGCTCGAATAGAAAATAAAAATGAATAAGGATTCAAAAGAAATTTTATACTCGTATAATAATAAAGATGGCTGTTCATGGTTACGTTCAGTGCGAACCACCGTTGTGTACCACTTTGTTTATCAGGTTACTTTATCCGAGTGAAACTTTTAATTGAACAAACATTTAATGTTTGATAGGAGTTGCGAGCAAAATCACACCTTGTATAATTAAGATTTTAAATAAAATTGCTTTTTAAATTAATTTTCCCAATAATTTGATTACGTTCTATAGGAACATATTGATTCTCACAGTACTTTGATATTAATTGTAGGGGAACTGAATAATTTATTGTATTCAGAAACCTCGCATTTGCCTACCAATCTTGTCTTTTACGCAAGCACGTTTCCTGGATTAATTACAAAAGCGCTGACAGGAACAATATATTGTGAACAATGGCGTAACGTTATAAATTAGAAAAGTTGGACAACTATGTGCGAAATCCCGCACAGCACACGATGGTATGTAACATCGACACAGGAAGCGGGAAAGCTGATACGTGCAGTTCGACTAATAAAGATAGGAAGTACGCGATATCAGTTACGGTAGCATTTCGCAAAAAATTAAATAGGAAACACCTCGCCTTTCATCGCGTATTTTAATACGGCGAGCAAATGCTAAACGCTCCAAAAAATATTCGAATTACTAAAGTAAAAAGGGACTAAAACGGTAAATTTTGCAATTGCATTCAATGTGATATTCAAAAAATTGTGGTATTCAAAAATAGTTGTTACTCCTCCTCCCCCTAGATATGGATCATTATATATAAAATAAAATCCGTGTCAAACATTTTTCAACAAACTACAGTGTTTACTCGATATGTGTCGTCAAGGCCTGGGTGATAAACGTCGCGGAATTATCCCCACTATCGCAGGGTATATCCCGTGGGAGGGGGAGGAGGAGTGTAAACATAACACGAGTATGTTTCCTGGACGATACGCGACGCTGGCAAGACCCGTGTTGTTGACATATATCGAGAATTCGCAGTCTGCCCTCACTTTCGCCGCCATTCTCGTCTTACCTACATACATGTAAGTGCGTGACATGCATACGAGGTCGTCATTAATACTAGATTTACGGGACCCGTCAAAAATGACGGATTCTAATATTTTTAATTTACGAATATTGAGATTGTAAAGATGCATCCATGGGGAGTTATTTAAGAAATTCATTTCTTTGGATACATATGATTAAAAAGATGGCCACAAATTTTGATAGATACAATCATGTTATTTTTGCAAAGTAATGAAAAATAGTCATTTTTAGTGCTCCGTAAACCTGATTTAAGCATCCCGAAGAAGCAAATCGTTTTTCGCGTATATATGTATACGGAGCATGTGTGATCCGCGTTCTGTTTTTTTCCTTCCACAATGGTACAGGACACGGTACACACGAAAGATCAAGGGATCCGATCGACCCGATACAGATTTTACCGTTTGCACCATCGCGTATCGGCCGAAAGAAGATACTCCGCTCGTTTGAATACACCTCGAGAGAACAAGCTACTGTCACGACGAAAGAGGAGAAGAATAAGCGATCCAATAACGAGGAATAAATTTGCATGCGGATATTCCCATGAATGTTGCAGCAGCCCGGGACACCGAGCGATGGACAAGAATCCAACAGAAGTTGACACATTACGGATAATTTCGCGAAGACGGACTTTATTCACGGATGTATCGAATAATTTCAAGCGGAATATACTAGTATACGATTATATTAGGGGTACTCGTAAGTATCAATTATTTGCAAAGAATTTGTTTTGCCCTTAGTTCTGTACTTAGTTCTGTGTTTAAAATATTGTAAAAAGTATAATTTCTTTTTACAACTCTGTAGTAAAATGGCGGCGTCCGTACCTTCCGAGGATCATATTCGTCATTCCATACTTTTTCATTTTCATGCGGGATTTAATGCAACGGTAACAATTGAATTGAAAGATGGCAAACTGTCCTTGATAATGAAGATTATATAATAAATTAAGAAATAAAAACTTGAATTTACTACAAAGTTTGTTTTAGATTTCAAAATAATTGATTACTTATGGGTCCCCCTAATAAGTCTGTAGTAGAGTCAGTAATAAACCAAATTTTCCAATGCTTTTAGGGATGCTTCGGTTTTCAACATTTTTGGGAAAAGTGTCTTCATTAATGCATATACATGTAAGCATAAATTAATGTTGGGCTACGGAAATAGAGGCTTCAAACCTTAAAACGAAGGTTTATTGTTATAATTACACTGCAAATCTTTATGCATTGCCGACACACAAAACTGTGAAGAAACTCGAAAACTTTGTGTTTAATACTCCGCATGCTATGCCGGAGTCATTCGTGAAACGTAACGGCGAGGATAAGTTCTAATATGTACAATTTGATTCCGATACAAGAGGGCGCTTATTATTCAGAAATAAGAAAATCTCTATCCCCTCATTTTCTTCTTCATCCGAAATATGACGAAAGCCGGTCCCGAACCGTCGCCTTCTATCGGAAGAAAACTGTAGTGAAACATCGGCGTGGGACAGAAATGACTATAAATAATTTTTGAAGCTGCGCAAAAAGTTGAAAACAATCCTTCTACTCTTTCGAATTGCACCAATAAATTTTATTATTCCAACAATTATAAATATTTACTTTTTCCAACAATAAATGCATAACTGTCTATATGAAGCAAAATACTGTCTATTTGAAGCAAAATAACTTTTTAAAAATTAGATCAAATGACTTGAATGTTCTTGAGAAGATAGAAGGATTAGTTTATTAGACGAGGTGTAAAAAATTTTTGGAAACAGTTTGAATTGGTCGGAATCGCAAAATAAATAGTAAAAGTTGGTTTTTTTAGCTTTCTTATCTGAGCCTGTATTGAAAATTTAAAAAATATGTTTGATTCGCTTGAATAGATTATGTCCATGCTGAAAATTGCATCGATATTGGTTAATTCGTTTACGAGTTATGAACGAATAAAAGTGCGATTTTAAGTCGAAAAACGTGAAAAATGGCAATTTTTCCACTTTTAATCGTTTATAACTCATAAACGAATTAACCAATATGGGTGAAATTTTCAGCATGGATATAATTTATTCGAGCGAATCAAATACATTCTTTAAATTTTCAATACAGGCTCAGATAAAAAAGCTGAAAAAACCAACTTTTACTATTTCTTTTGCGATTTCGGACAATTCAAATTTTTTTCAAAAATTTTTTACACCTCGTTTAATAAACTAATCCTTCTAACTTCTCAATAACATTCAAGTCGTTTGATCTAATTTTTAAAAAGTTATGTTGCTTGAAATAGTGTAGACTCAGTTTTGCTCGTTAGGGTATATATATATTTTCTTTTGAAATTTTTCAACAATATTTTCGAATATTTTTACCATTTCGCGTTTGATTTGCTCGTTCTTGTCATAAATGCATAAAGTCCACTCGTCCTCGACGAAAAAAAAAGTTGAAAGTGTTCACTGGAAATTTCTGTACAGAAAAATCTGCAGCGTTGGACGCGCTCGCACGAAAACGGTCCCGATGACGATTCTATGTCATTATCAATCAGCACCGCTAACAACTGCTGACCGGCCCTGACTTGTCCGCGCGAATTACCGAGTCACGGGCTCGGTTGCACGCCGCGCTTGCATATCTCCGCGTGCACTCTTCTTAGTCGCGCGTTGCATAGCCGCGAATGCAAGTGCAAGGTAGTGCGGCGGCTGGTAACCGGTAGAGGTGAGCGAAAGTTTCTTACGTCACCCATATACACAAGGCTCGCGCACGGTCGCCAATTGCGAACACGGCTTCGGTACCAACGACGCGTGTCCGTGTCCGTGTCCGTGTCCGTGTCCGTGTCCGTGTCCGTGTCCATGTCCATGTCCGTGTCCGTGTCCGTGTAACAAGCAATCCGGTCGTCGGTTTTTCGCGTAAGCGTCGCTCCACCTCTTTCACTCGACCGAGTCTTGCTTTTATCTGACGCTTAGAAAAAGGATGAAATAATCTCCCCTTCCCCTCCGCCCCGGTTTACGCAGATCCCCGCTGGCTCAAGCAGAAGGAAATCTCGACGATCGGGAAGTAAAACCTGCCAAAAAAGTTAATGATATATCTCGCAGTCTTGAATAGCGCTGCCCCGGACGATCTTGATAAGGGTCGAGTAATTACCGATTAATCGAGACCCGAGGAGAACGTTCGTGGCTCGCGAGCTTTTCGTAGAAAGTGGACACAGATTTTTCGGCGGATTTTAACTGGTAATTCTGGTCCGATTACGCTGTCTCTGCCGTGATTTAGGGGGCTGGGTGTTCCGATTGCGAAGACAATTTTTCGAATCTGGTAAAAATTACAGTGACAATTTCTATTTTGTCAATCTACTTCCACTCCTCTAAGATATATTGATGAAGCTTTTTCGACTTGAGCTTCTTCAATGCAAAAATGGTGCAAGTCGAAACGAATGACGAGGAATCAAGTAAAAGTTTCTTCAATTTTAACTCGTCAAAGTTGGCATAACTGAGAAAAATAGCTTATGGGAACAACAAATTTCGAAATAGAAGAACGGACAAATGGTTAAATGAGTTGATCGAATGGAGCTGAATCGGTTGGATTATAAAACTTGATCGACCGTGTCGCAGGTTTACGATTAGAAACGAAGAGAGATCTGGTTAGAAAATGCTTAGCAGAGCCGTGGAGCAGGAGTTGAAAATGAGAATGCCTCGCGCAACGGAAGAGCATTGTGAACAGCGCTTAAAATGACCCGTCATGAAGCAACGACCCGGAAGCGATAACCGCGAGCGAGGTCGAAACCACGGTCGATAAAGAGGTCGGCCCAACACCAACGAGACTCGCTTTTACAGGGTAGGTCCCCGTACGTGTAGACACGGCTAATCGAAAGCAATCTGAGACAACACCGATGCGTTTCAGGCATACTGCGATCGCTCAGATACACCGTTGCATTCTGATGTATTATTATTTTTCACGCAACAACTCTTCGAACGTCTCGTAATCCCGTTTACCAAGGAATTATTCATGAATCGCATTCGAGTCGCTCAATCCCCTTCCTCGGGTTCCGTAAAACTATAGCGATAATGCTATTGTCGAAATATTTCATGCAAATTTATATTAGCCTGCCTCGTTCTGCAAAAAGAAAATTTATTTCTTCCCTGAAAAAGTGAACGTTGTAGATGGAAAAATATTAAATGTTAGCTCAGAAGTCTCGCGTTAGCGATACAATTATTTATTTTTCAAAGCGTATACCGTTTCACAGGAATTACCGTCGAAGAAAAATTTGTTTCATCCCCTTAAAAATGGACGAATATTTAATGTAAAATTCGGAATTAAATCACGTCTGAGTCGTTAAATTTTCCTTCCTGATTCTATGAAACTAAAATTATAAATGGAACGATAATGAAATTGTAGATATATTTCTGTAATTTTTCATCTTGCAGGTCATGTTCCATTTTACAAAAAGTGTTATCGAAGAAAAGTGTGTTTCATCCCTTAAAGCATGGCCTGATATTAAGTAACATCTTTTTCATCGTGTTTCGAACAGTTTCCTTTTCGTTAATTAATTTAGCTGCAATTTTAATGAATTCTAGTTGGAATTTCGTTGATGAATATTCGAGAAACTGTTTCGAAACCGGGGCTTTCGTTTCCTAGTTCCGAGGTGTTAAAGTCAATGTTTGCTCACGTAATTATGGTCCAACTTCAACGAATGTTAACGTAATTGGAACGAAGACATTATTTCGCTGGCTCACATTTCACTCGAACTTGAATTTTAACCTCGAAACAGTAGACACTTCTTGAAACGATCCTCCTAATTCTCACGAACGAATAACTAGCTGCTGAACGTTCCGTTTCAGTTCAGTTTGGAGAGACAATATTGGCGTAATAGAATCTTTCGTATCCGAATTAACTGAGAGGCAGAAGAGCGCGGATAGGCGAAATTTCGGACAACAGATTTTTCGATACTGACCTTCAGCCAAAACAATGCCAATTTACGTAACTACATTAGTCAATAAAATGCCATAAAACTTCTAATAAATTTTTGTACAAGGCACAGAAGTAAGAAATAAGCAAAAATAAATCTTAGAAGGTTAGAATCTTCAAATGGGTAGGTGTAATATAAAACAGTAGAAACGTTAGAAATTGTTTACAACTTACAATTAGTAAACATATTCAGAAAGAAAATAAATTTCTGCTTTGCTCCAGTTTGTCGCAATTTAGGTAGAAAAATTTTAGTTTGCATATGTTACCCTGTCGATAATGGCCCAAACAGACTATAGCCATTATAATTGTGTGTCATTAACGATTGAAAAAGTCTAGACATTCGCCTAATACTTGACTGAAACGGTGAAATAAATTCCATGGAAAATCATGTAAAACAACCCTCGAAGAGCTTAATCGTGTCCTTTGTGTAGAAGGATTACAACAATAGAACGAAATGTTCAGAAAAGGACGGACACGGATCAAACCGGTCTGTCATTGTTAAATAGAAGCCTTGATCTTTTTCGTGTAAAAACGCGCTCGCTTTTGTTGGCGATCTCGAGATCTAAGATGATCAATGCTGAGGCGTGCGCGCCTCGGGACGGTTTTCTTTCGTGCACAATGCACTTGTTAGGCGTGTTTGTGTCTAGTATTCTCACAGACGGCTCTCGGTAACCAGCTGAAAATTCGCGTGTAACGCGAAGTGAGAAGCGTTGCGACATAGGCATGTCACAGCGTGAATATCACTTAACAGGTACCCGCGATATGTTGCAACGATCGACTAGGCAGTCAGGCGGAGGGTGAGAAACATCGAACAATGTAACGTATACGACCCTAGATCTTTGAAAAATTGCTCAATGCGCCCATTAAAACGAACGGGGGAATTCACCTGGCCGCTGACCCCCTCCTCAGGGTGACTGTTTAACCCGTTTCTTCTCCCATTACTTCGAACGTTAATGATCATTTAGAGAGAATAGGAGCACACCCGGCCTTTCAGAATTTACTGTAACGCCCGGAGATACCTAGCCGCCTCCGAACAAAGGGGTTTCGGAGTAGAACGGGAAACAATACGGCACGAATTGCAATATTTTGCAACGAATCTGGAAGAATGGAATCATTATGACGATAGAGAACCCAGTCGGGTCATCGGTCGACCGTGTGCCGGCCGTGCGAATAATTCGGCCTGGAAGAATTCGATCGGATTTTAATGAACTTTGTGGGACTGTTTGTCGCGCGGCATCGGGAGCGACGATTAATTCCCTGGATTTTTTTAACGAGCCGGTAGTCATTGACGGTATTCAATGTTTCTTTCACTTCGTTTTGGGCGAGCGATATGCCACGGATATTTCGCTGTGCTGGAACAAAATAACGACACAGCTGAATCTGAAGGTTTCTCGACTTGGACCAGCAAGTCGGTGCCAGTAGCACGATGTTTACTCTATATATGTCCCAAATGCCTAGCCCATTAATGTCGCGAAACTATCCCCACTACCGCGGAGTATACTCCGTGGAGGATCACGAAGTTCGAGAGGCCTCGAACGCCGAGGAGTGCAAACATAGTAAAGAATAGTATCTCCTAGCCGATATATGTCACAGGCTAGACCCGTATTTCAGACACGTATCGAGTAAACACTGTATTTATTACCAGTATTGGTAAAAGATTGTACACAAGATATTTATTTTTACTTGTACTTGACACTTGTACACGTTTAGTTATTTTACAATCCTATTATGTCACGAACAAATTCCATAAAAATCGGGGTGTTCATTTAGTGTTAATAGTAACGGTCCATTTTTGATGTATGTACGCGCGTTTCGTGGATTTTCTAATCTTGTAGATCGAAGCGCGACTCCCCAGTCGCAGGTTCGAGCGAACCAAGTCGGTTCGAGCACTTGTGGACGTGGCTTAACGAGCATGAGTGCCGTGTTGCAATGGCCCAGAAGCAGTAGCTAGGCGAAGGGTCAAAAACACCGAGCGGCACGGTTTCTAGGCCATGCGCTGCTATCTATAAACCCCTGCGAGCTTCTCTTGCCCCCTTCCCCTCTCCCTCAGCCCCTCTCCCCATACTAGATCGCTCGATCCTCTACCTACACCACCTACGGAGCTGCACCTACACCTCCATACCTCGACTACCTTCTCTCCTGATCTATCCTTCTCTCTCTCACACACTCTCTCTCTCCCTCTCCGTCTCTCGTTTCACCGTCATCGTTTGCGGCTCATTGTTTCTTTGTCTCTCTTCTATGGAGTCTCGCTTTCGCCTCGTCCATACGTAGGCCGAACCATCCGAGACGATACGTTTCGGTGTTCGGGATACAGAGAGCGAGAGCCGCCTCTAGAAATAGAGCCGCGAAATTTCCTGTTCCGCGAAACGGGCTGCCAAGGATTCAATGCTCGTTGCTCTAACCCCATAACCATGTCGCGCATCCACTGTCGCGGCACCCATGCGTTCCTACAATTATTCGGCTCGCCACAATGTCTGTGCATTTTTCTTTTTAATTTGCCGACGGTATTATTCGCGAGAATTAATATTCAAACGAAATATAAACGATGCAAGATTGCAGAACGGTTATAAGTTGCACGGACGCTTTTGGAGTTTTCTGACTAGATCCACTGAAGCCCTGATTTTTCATTCTTCAAAGAAAGATGGCTACAAATGTCGCCTCCAGCGTGCCAAAAATGCTCCACTCAAAATATAATATTATTTATACAATTTTCTGAGTAACAATATTAATGAATATCTCTTACAGTCACCTCAAAAGTCCACTCAAAATATAATAATATTTATATCGTTTTCTCAATAAAATTATTAATGAATATCTCTTACAGTCACCTCAAAAGTCCGCTCAAAATATAATATTATTTATATAATTTTCTCAATACAATTATTAGTGAATATCTCTTACAGTCACCTCAAAAGTCCACACAAAATATAATATTATTTATATAATTTTCTCAATAAAACTGTTAATGAATATTTCTTATAGTCACCATTTGATAAGTGTAAAGGATATTTTTGCGAATACGTTTGCGGCCGTTTCCGTCATTTCGTTTGGCTGCGAACGGTTTCGATAGGAGGGGAAGGAAGAGCCTAATGGATGCATTCGCGATCATGGTCGAACCATTTTTTATGAGACCGATTTGATCGTTGCTAGAAAGGATATCGCGTTCGCGGCGCCGAGACTAAAAGTAGAATTAACCGCATTACTTTCACCGGGGCGATTAGGCGCGCGCAATGATACGGGATTCGTGACGGTGATTTTCAGTCATTTCGAGCGTATGCTGACCGGAGGGGATATCGGTGATACGTAATCGGATGATTTGACTTGTTGATGAGGTGCCCTGAAGGACCCGTGATGTTTGACTGACGTCTGCGGCATTTGTGTAGCTGTGAAAACTTGGTAAATCGGGAATCGTAACTTTCTTCCTGACCTTTAGTAAATTGCGATATGTTCTCACAAAATTGTTAAATTCTTTAAATATAATAACGAAAAAATAAAATTATAATTAAATTATTATGATTTAAAGGCTGAACCTTACCTCGGGAAACCAGAAATTTTTAACTTTGTTCTGTGTAATCTTCTAGATTTTCGCGAGGAAATGCCGAAAGTCCAAGTGATCCAAGTGATCGTAAGATCTCCTAGGATTGAAACTGGGATTTTCGGCATTTTCTCGCCAAAATCTACAGGGTCACATAAAAAAAAGTTAAAAATTTCTGGTTTCCTGAGGTAAAGTTTAACCAATTTAAATATTACTTCACAGTTCCTTATACCAAAACTCAGCTACTTTTAATTTGGCTTTATTTTATGGAATAATTCAATCGATCTCTAAATGTCAATGCTATGAAAAAACAGCAAAGTTCAAAGTTCGAATTAGTATGTTCAATGTGTGTTCCTACGCGAAAGATGGCGTTCCACGTGATCGCCGGTCGGAAGAACCGGCGATTAGGGGGTCATGGTTCCGATTGTATCGAACTGGCGATCGACCTCGAGTAATTCGGCGCTTAAACTTGACAATGGGCCGTCAAATCGGTGGACTCGAACGGGGGAAATAATGGGATACGCGTGCACGCATCATTATCCGTGCTTCTTATGCGGTTATACAACCGATCACGCATATCTGCGTGTGTACGGGCTTGCACGAAAGTTCCGCACGGACCGATCGCTCTCTCTTCCGCAGGGGTTCTCATTACTTTCGCCATTTTGCGAACCATCTCTCGCTCTAACAACGAGAAACTTCATTCGTGATCCACGAAAAATTCGTTTAGAACACGGAATTTTAAATGTTACGTCGTCTCATAAATAATGTAAATTTCCTTTCATATTTTTGAAAGGTGAAATGCGGCAAGATAAATCGCAAACTGGAACAAATTATAACTCGTTTGTTGTTGCAGACAGAAAAAAATTGTGGTGGTACGTTTTGCATGGTTTAACATGCTGTATCATCCTGTAATTCGGACTTTTCGCGGAAGTGCATGGTTGCAGTTGCAGAATGCAATTCTTTGTAACCGGAATGTGGTGCAACGTTTGAACATTTACAGGTAGATGTCAGGAAAATGGTAAACAATTCAAGAAGTATTGAATGTTTCCCGAGCGTACCCTAATCGTATAAATGTACAAATATTCAGTTAAGATAATTAAATTAAGCGAAATATAAATGGTACTTCATTTTTCTGATTTCTTTGTCAATATATTATTTCATGCTTCAATAAATGCAAATTAATACTTAGCGTCGACCCTAACAGACTAATAAAACAGATTTTAAAATCCTTTCAACGTCAACAGAGACGGTTTACGATCAGGTTAATAGACCTACGATCGACCGGCATCACTCGACACGAAATTATCATACGCTTAGTGTACTCGGCGATCGAAATACATTCAGCGGTATCGATTTCCGCAGCTCGTTAATCGATTAATGGTGACCGTATAATTCATATAAACGGATGATACAACGATTACGAAACGACGGAACTCTGTTACTTGTTTCTGCATCCTGGTCGAATAGAAAATAAGGTGAAGAAGGGGGGAGAGAGGGATAGGGGGAATTAATAATGAAATTGAAAGGCGTGACGGTGTCCGGACATCGGGGAAATCTGCAGTTTCGAATAGACGTGGAGAAATTCGAAGATTTTTTCATTGCTATTCCCCTCATCTCGCGATCTAACGGTGCACTTTGAATCGCAATTCGCGGTGCCTCGATCAGTGGGTGCCAACTGAACAAGACGTATTCTATGTGAGTCAGTACGGTGCGCGGAATGGTTGAAATCGAAAAACGTAAAAATACAGTTTTTCAGAGCTGGCTTGAAGCACTGCGACGTTAGATCGTGCATTTCGTCTATCCTCCGCGGTTCCAGCAGTCCTCTTTTAACGATTACTTTAACACCGCGAGCTAACGACTTTCACTTAGCGGGAGACTCACTTCCTGAACACGCAGACCACTCGCTATTCCACGATCGAACTAGGAAAAGGAGAGACACACCGGTTACATAAAAGATCGCGAGGATCAGCGGCCGGTTTTCGGTCGCGAGGTTCGGCGAAACCTGAACATTCCCGGCTTTCAAGGACGGTTATGGTTGCCGGGGCTTTAACCCTTTGCTGTGCAACGGGTTCCCTTCCACTTCCATTTCGGAACTTGCTACCAGTATCGTGTAATTCAATTATATATGCGCAACTTTACTAACTTTACCTCAGGAAACCAGAAATTTTTAACTTTCTTTTATGTCGTCTTCTAGACTTTGGCGAGGAAATGCCGAAAATCCGAGTTTTCATGTTCAGAATTCGTTGGTTCAAAAGTTCTGTGTGTTAAAGTCGAGCGATCTTAAGCATTTTTGACGGGTAAGAGTGCCGCCATGTTGGTATGTGCTCAAAAGTGAAAAAGTGAGAATGTAGAAAATAAAACTAAGAATTTTCTAGAAATAAATCTTCCATTAATCATTCTAAGTTTTTATTTTAATGATTGCAATGGACGGAAAATAATCTATATATATATTCTTGAATTCCTCTAGTGTTTCTACCGTTTTAAGTTTCGACTATTCGGTTTTGTTATGCAGATGTTAACCATGGAAACGTATTAGACCATGAAAATAGTACCTAAGGGAGTTTAAACTTTGCAGATTACAATCGGACTCCGCGAATGTAGTGTTTTATTGTTATCGTAGAGCGTAATTGCACCGAACCAACGGCAATTAGACCGGCGCTCGAAACAAAATGACCGGAGAAGGAATTCCGCTGCGGCCAGAAGAGTCGAGCGACTTCTCAAGTACCTCAGCTGAATGAACTGATTAAAAGGCGACGGTGCAATTTATTCGACTCGTCCATCTTTGGTAATGATCCCGCCTCCTCATTTTTATGCCGGAGAGGCTGGCTAGATAGCCTGGATACTCCATAAGTCGTTTTATTAGTCTAAAACGCACTAGAAAAGAATCGGAGGACCGTGGATGCCTCGAACAATTCCAAATCGCGAAAATCGATTCATAAAACTATTCACGATTCTTCTGCACCTTCGCTTCTGCTCTCATAACTCAAAATACAGTGGTTCATAAGTGTATTGAAATGTGTATGAAGTGAGCATGCAAAGTTATTTTATTTTCTGTCACACGAAAACAGAGTTTTAATCCACTAAACGCCGTCAAAATGGCGGATTTCGAATTTCTTTACTTCTCTACTCTATGGTTAAACAAAATTCGGCAGTATCAATTTTAAAAGTTTAAGCGGTAATAAATAATTTTACGAAATTTTTCGAAACGAGAGAAATATCACTTTTTCCATCAAGCGTTAAAGAAAAATTCTCTATTCTCTCTGCTGTAAAAATTCTCTATCATCGACCGTCCAGTCCTCGAAAACTTTGGCTATCGGACATTGTTGTTCGTTGACAACATTTGACGGGTGTAGGTGATCTTTAGCGACAGATTGTAGCCGTTAACGGTGAATTCGAATAGAGCAATTAAATTCGAGCTTAAGAGCCGGGGGAATGAGTTTTGACAGATCGCGGGAATCTGGGTAAAGAGCGGGATATCAATTTCGACGGATACATTGTGGATCTGACTAAAGAATGGGATATCGGGGATCCGTCAAAGGCAGCGCGCAATTTGTCGAGGATCGAACGTAATTTTCGCATAATTCGATCGGGTCGCGTGGGCAAACGCGAAGAGAGGTTTACCGGTCTTTTTTTCTCTTTCTCTCTATGCTTTAGAATCCTTCCGAGCCGCGCGATTCTATTACTACGGTTTGCGGTCGACGCTACGGTATTAAATAAGCGGCTAATTGGGTTACGCAACGGGAAGTGAGATGACATGGATCGTTTCAGGCGAAAACGTAGGCGTCGTCCGCGGGCGGAATTAGGGAAACTGGGGGGAAACGAAAAACCCGCGTAATTCCTCCGATATACGTTCTCACCCTCGACTTTGCACACCGTCGAACGGGTAGGCAATACGTTTCGCTTGCACTCCTACAGCTACGCCTACTCTATTCCGTTTGAATCATCGCGAACGTATGAAATATTGCACAAAGGATCGGTGGTGGATTACCAAACTAGGACTTCGTCGTTGCCAGCCGCGTTAACGACGATTATTGTCCTCTTCCAGCAACGTGTTCTCAGCGAAACGGCTATGCTACCGCGATTACGAGATTGCGACACCTCGGTTCGAGCGGTGCTTACTTCGAATTAACGATTTCAATTTAACGCATTCCGGAGCTATTAGTTGTACAATTAACTTTTCATTCCGACTGGTCAGTGCTTTATTTAATGATACATTGTGTAGCGGCCAGCTTGGGACTTTTGGTAATGGCATGGGTATTGCTTTACGCTCTTGGAACGGGAGTTTTGGGATTTTTAGAAACGAGGTACGGAGTCACCGTAAATTTAGCTAATTTCCCTATCAGGCTCTGGCAACTCTTTGCATTCGGTAAGTGCTTGATGGTACTTGGTTCATCAGGATGGCCTTGGGGTCATCAGGATGTTCCTCGGTCCCATCTCCTATTTTCCAACCGTCCACCCCCAATTGGTCCTCGTCCTGGCCAATCCGGGGATGTTTTGTTTCATCTAGGAAGGGAGGAAAAATCCCGAAGCGATAGGGAGGATCTACGTTTACGTGGGTTTTTCGCTCGATCCTCCAAGTCAATTCGGTTCCAAATGCGCTACGGAAAAGAGCGTTCCTCTAGCTCTTCCATTTCTACGCTGCTTCTCAATTGTACTTTGTTACAGGTCATTATTTATTGTAAATATAGTCCACTTTTTCAGTTTCTTATATTTAGTTTCCTTTTTCTTTTACGAGAGGAAAACTCCTTACACAAATCAGTCTACACTTTACGTTTAAATCTACATCGAAGGCTCGAACATCTTTGAGACAACCACGAGCAATCAACGCATAGACTGTACTTTTTATGCATTTATCACGTTCGTTGCGTTACGAATGAAGAGAGACCACAGCGGAACAATCGAAATTCGGTTTGAGAGCCACTGTCCGGTGCAAATAAATTCCAAGTGTACGTCGTTAGGGTAGATCGAACGATCGTAGCGGTCGGGAAGGGCAACGTTGCGATGGCCAGAGCAAAGAGTAGTATAGCGAGGCGCGAAGGGGGCAGAGCGATGTTATTCAGCAGCCAGGAAACCGATGGTTGGCAGTCGATAAGAGCGGCTTGCGGCACGGTGTCGGCGTACACGAAGGCAAGGCAAGGCAGAAGGTCTCGAGCCGCGAGGTTCAACCTCTAGCCATAGGTCATTTCCTCGTGCATAACCTAATTAAACCGATTATTTAACGCTCCGGCCGGCTCTACGGTGCTCTCTTCCCCCTACCCGGCTGTCTTTTCCCTCTTGTGCGCCCTGCCGCGCGATCACCTTCTCACCTACTTTCCCACCTACTTTCGTTCTGGCAGCCCGACGAAGGTGACGATTCAACCGAAAACGTCCGGCCAGAGAACGATAGAGTTAGGGGAGCGATGTCTCTAACGGACTGTTACGCTAAAACGTAACGCTGATGGGGACATTCAAATTTTTAAGATGATTTTTCAGTCATCATTGACTTTGAACTGCAAACTACAGTGAGTGTAAAAAGTACTCGTACACCTCTTATAGGCTTAAAAAACCATGTATTTCTCTATGTAATTGCACACATCTTTATAAAACCAAACATAATTGTAATTGTTATATATTTTAACTACATATTGTCATATAAATATACTTGAAAAAGTTTAACGTTAACGAGAAAAATTGAAAAGTATGAGAAGTGTCTCTAAATTGGCGCGCAAAAAGTATCCGTACAGGTACTAGAATGCACTCGAAAGGCGTCAGATTGTTTATATTATGGTTTAGCGGGATCCAAAAAATAATCAGACAGAGTCTTTGATGCACAGTCTAATGGCAAGCTTTTGGAAAATTAGTCAATTTTTGTAACATTCGGTAAAATGGGTTGTAAAGGTAAGGAAACAAGTGAGACTGAAAGAAAAATTATTATACAACTGCATAATCAGTGCAAATCATTGCGAGAAATAGCAAAAACAATTAATAGTCCACATAGCACTATACAAGGAATTATAAATCGATATGGTGAACGAAAAACCAATAAAAATAAAGCGAAATCTGGTCGACCTCGAAAACTTAGTTAACACGATGAACGTTTCATAGTGCGTGAAATTAAAAAAAATCCTAAAATTAGTGCCCCTAAGATTGCTGCTGAGCTTGCGAACAACGCTGGAGTAAGTGTATGTGCCAGCACTATTCGTAATTGTTTTAAAATACAACTTTATCTTCACTCAAGACAATGACCCCAAACATACAGCACGCAACACAAGAGAGTGGCTGCTGTATAACACACCACAATATTTGAAAACACCTCCGCAATCACCGGATATTAATCCGATCGAAAATTTATGGGATCTGCTTGATAAAAAAATCCGAACCTTGCATATTTCAAGTAAAGAACAATCAAAACTTGCTTTTCAAGAGGAATGGTGCAGTATTACACACGAAATTACATCGAATTTATTGGATTCAATGCCACAAAGACTGGTCGCAATTATACAATCGAAAGGCTATCCAACGAAATATTAATTTAATATTAGTTTATTGCTAAATTTGTTACGTGTACGAATACTTTTTGTGTGCTAATTTTGAGAGACTTCAGACTGTTTTTAATATATCTCGTTAACGTTAACTTCTCGTTAGTTTATTCATGTCACATTTTGTAGTTGAAACATATAATAATCGTAATTGTGTTTTTGTTTTATAAAAGAATGTACAACTACATAAAGAAAGATATGGTTTTCTAGAACTATAAGAGCTGTACGAATACTTTTTACACTCACTGTACATTGTAACGTTCTTCAAGAGTATTAACACTAAACCTACCACCGCCGGTCAAATTGACCTTTTCAAATTTCTGCGTACAATTTAAAACATTATCACATCGTTATTTATCTTTATTTCTCGTTTTATCTTTTTCTTTCCAAGAAATGTATGTATCTTGTCCTACTTGAATTACCCAATTTTATCAGCTTCAACCGGCTTTCCAGAACATGGTGCATCTTCAACATCAAAATTGCTGGAACGAAATTTTGCAAACCAGTTTTGGCACTGGCGTTCTATCAATACCATCTTTTCCATGCGCATTACGTAATTTTTGTCTCGCTTGAACATCACTTTTACCTTTCCAATAGTAAAAAAGTAAAGTTGCCGAAAATGCTGCTTTCGACTTTTCATATTCGATAGGGCACCGAACAATAACTATTGCGCAGAATCGAACAAAATTTTTCACAAACAAGCCTTGCTGTATCAGCTATCAAAATGTATAATGACAATGCGGCTTTAGTGTGAAGTTTGGTGCAAAAAAAATACAATTACGTCCTCTGTTGGGGAAAACGAAATTACTTTCCGAACAACTCAATATTTGCAAGAAGTAGAATTGACAGGTCATGGCCAGACGCACCAGCCGTATTCGATAGTACGCGGACTTGACGAATCTCTAATCTTCGATGTTCATTCATTACATCAATTTGACAGGCGAGGGACGCGTTAAGTTGCAAAAAATTCCGGAGGGATGTGAGAAAATTTGAAAGCTAATAATGATTGTGAACCGATTTTCCCAGCCGTGCTCGAAGAAAACGGTCGTCCATCTTTGGATCAGAGACTGTTCCCCGCGCTGCAAGTCGGTCGCAGCGACAGTAGTATCAGCCAGCAGCGAGCAGCCTATTAGAATTACGCAACTAGTGAAACTATCCCGGCAGCGCGTTGCCACTGCCGGCCACCGTTCGTTCCATCGTGTTCCGTCGATGGTTCGAGCTGGGTCGCGATCATGCTCGCATGCCCGTGCTCTCGCGTCGTTCGCTCGCTCGCACTCGAAAGCCCCCCCCCCCCCCCCACGATCTCACCGGGCGTAAGTTTATTGCCAAAGTTTTTGGACACAACGACCGCGGGTAACCCTGGGCACGAGGAATAGGCCATTGCGCACTCGCGTTGCGAGCCATTCGACGTGCATGCACGAAACGACGTAATCTCGCCAGGGTTCGTCCCCTCCCCCTCTTCCTCCTCGCTCCAATCGCTCGCCCCCTCGTTCTCCTTTTCGTCCGTCTCTTACGTGTCCTTACCCCTCCCCACACCCCTCTCCGGCTCTGACTCTCGTCCTTCGTCCAACGCCTCGAGTTTTCTCTGTCGTCCTCTCTTTCGCGACCGACAAGAGAGCCTGATTTATCGGTCCCGTCATATAAAGACACGCTCCGCCGATTGCGCAACCGGTTCGGCGGCCCTCGCATCCGAAAGATCCTCGGCAAGCGATTGTTCCCCTTGTTTTTCACGATCTCCGCGACTAATGGCCAGCCAATTTCCCAGTAGCGCACCCTGTGCTACAGGAACTTGAACTTTCAGCTGGATTTTAGAATAATGGCTGACTTATTTTAAGAATTTTTATCTATTAAAAGTTCGCGTTCATTCCTCCACAAATTCTAATATATTGGGACTTTCAGACCTTCCAATATATTAGTCAGCACAATAATTTATTTCCATCCATTCGCCTAGCGTGATCCAACGAAATCTTATCTAATAGAGTGCAATTATTGGAAGCGAGAAGTAATTCGCAGGAAGTTAAAGAAATTTCCTTTCGACAAAGTTCGAATAATTATGAGACGAGTTTATTGAGTTTATCGGTGCGCATGGTCACGATCATGTTGAATTTATTCGACGGCCGGTCGGAGCAGCGTTCGCGCGATTCTTCTAGAAAACGCGATCCAGCCTGGGAAGATTTATTTTTCGTGAACGTTCGCTTGCCGGGTAGTTTCACTAGTTGCGCAACTGCGATAGGCTGCTGTCTACTGACTACCACCACTGCTACTGTCGCCGCGACCGACTTGCAACCGAGACGGTCGAGAACGCCGGGAGTTAATTCGAGAAAGTTGCAACCGGCCGTAATTCCTGCGTCGAAAAGAAAAGTAAACTTGCGCCGGCACTTTTCTTTGTGGAACTAGTTGCCGGTTGTCGATACCACGACGCCTCGGACCTTTGCGAAATCGCGGAAATTAGGAGGAAGAAGGAAAATGAAAGGAAAATCAACGCTAAACCCACTAAAATAGTGGAATTTCCTTGTCTAAGCATTCACAATATAGAAAATTACGTACAATCTTAATAAATTTAGGGCTGCCATTTGTACGAGGCAATATTTACCAAATACCGTTAACGCTTGGTAGGTTTAGTGTTAAATAAAATTTATATGGGGACGTAGCATAGAAAAATAATACGCATACAACGGAGAACGTATCGGTCTCGTAAAATCTTCTATAAAACAGAAAATGGCGGACTGATGGTAACCGAGAGACTTTTTCGAACGTTTCCCGTGCATCCACGATCGACAAGCAACCGATAGTTTCACTGCTTACGTAACAGACAGCCGCGATACTCGTTGTCAAATGGACCAAGCAATGTTGTAATCGCGCAAGAACTTCCTATGCCATCGTAACCTAAGCCTCCAAACGAGTCGATCGTTCGATTTTTCCGTGAATCTACGGTGTATTCGTGGTACTATTCGTGATACTTCTATTTAACACTTTCTTCTTTCTTGTCTTTCAGGTAATTTCAGAAGGTAAGTACCAGGAATTGTGTTCAGAATGAAACATGGCGAAATTAGTAGACCGGAAATCGTCATTTTTGTCGGTTTCGGACTAGTATAAAATCGCTTTGGAAAAGCTTAAGGGTTAAGAAGTGGGAAATAACCCGGAAGGGGTTAAGAAATTTCCGAAAACTACTCTCGCGAGTATAATAAATTTTTCGATCGGAAATTTAAAATAGTTAGAAACTTAAAATAACCTCCGTCACCGATTTCGACGACAGATCGGCGAACGAGGTGTCTGACGTTCGAGGGTTAAGCAGGCAGAAAGTTCAGAACCGCGATAACGAGGACAGCAATGAATGTTATCTGGCTTAGAGAGATGCGTGTGTGCGCTTGGTTAACGAATGCAGAAGTGCATTGCAAGCGGAGCGCGACGCGGCTGCAGGCTTCTAGGCTCTCGTACTCGCCGGCTGATAGGATTGCGCAAACGTCATCGAAAAGTTCATGATACAAAGTCACGTTACGAAAACGGCGAATGACGCGAGCGCCTCGTTATACATCGGGTGCGAGAGGAACGCCGAGGGAGTGCATCGGTGAATGTTAATGCCAATTCGAACACCGCTGTAATAATAATATCAACGCTATAGCGTCTGCGCTCGCACTGATCGTGATTTCGCCCTAGAGCACATATATTTTTGACTCGATTTTCACGGGATTAGGATCGTTTCTGAACGATTAATTGTTTTTGAAATAATCTGTGCCCACACTTCTGGGAATTTTTCCAGCATCCCCTTGCAGACGGGGTTATTAACTCCATTCCTTTTTCCTTTTACGCTGATTTGAACTTTGTTTATAATTTTCTAGAAGAGAAATAAAAATTTATATCTATTATCTTTAAATCTTTGAATTTGTTTATGAAAGATTAAATGTGAATTTTTAAGAAATATTAAGGTAGTTTTTGGACCAACATGCTTGTATCTTCGTTAAGGGCTAAATTATGTTAAGATGTAATTTTATTCAGGTCTAGTAGAAATTATTGACCCTTCTAACTATTGCAATAGTTGGTAGGCTTTGTTTAAGATTTAGACACGAGTGTGATATGTGTTCTTGGATTTTCATTCAGCACAAGTTATATAAATTAGAGAACTAGGACGAGCATCATTAACCCCGGGGAAGTCATGGCTGATTTCACAGATACACGAAAGTTTATAAACGTTTGGTCACAGGGGACCATTCCTATTTTGTTTAGTAATTACTAGCCTTGTCTCTTTCAATAGAGTAAAATATTTTTCATGCATATATATAGACTATTTAGAAAAATTACTACAGCAATGCAGATTTTGAGTGACCTCTGTGTATCATTGATATGCACCACGACCTCCCCTCCCCCTCACCTAGGGGTTTAGTTCCACTCTACGTTTTCTTAGAAAGTGGTACCAAATTTAGTAAACATATTTCTTATTAATAAGGGTAAAAACTGATTTGAAAATTCCTTTAATTTTCCTTTAAATTCCTTCAAGTTTCTTTAATTTCCAATTAAAGTCTTCAACATGTCTAACGAAAAACTAAATCTTCAATGTAGATTTAGATTAATTAAATGTGCATTGATTGGGTGGTTAATATTCTGAAACAGTTGAAGAGATGCTGAAGTATACAATGGATAAAGGAAGTGTGACTAATAGAGCAGACCTAATGGAAAATATGACCTGAGTGGAGTTCAAGCCATAAATCGATAGAGCCAACGAAACGGGATAGTAAAATATTGTTATATATATATATATCTTTCCCCCCTTTCGGCATGTAAAATTTTCCAGTGAGAAATCTGCAAATAATTTCATGTATAAATAAAAAACAATCACAATAAAGTATGCAAACATATAGTAATTTCCCAGACAGCACGCGATGTCTTAAAGACGTAATTTTTACATCTATTTTAATGTGTAGTGTTTAATTTTAATGTTTAATGTCTAAGTTTAATGTTTAATGTCTAATATTAATGTTTCATGTTTAATTTTAATGTTTAATGTTTAAGTTTAATGTTTAGTTTTAATTGTAATGTTTAATTTTAATTTCAATGTATACTTCCAGTGTTATAATAAATATTAACAATAACAATAAAATATTGCTTTATTCATTTAAATTTATTTTATCTTAATTAACATTTATGAACATCTCTAAGATGTCTAAAAGACGTCTGGTTCGAGACGTCTTAAAGACATCTAACAGACGTTTTACAAACGTCTTTAAGACGTACAGTTTTGTAACAAAGACGTCCCAGAGACGTTCCAGAGACGTTCGGAAGCCGTTCGTAGGATTTTCAAGACGTCTCTAAGACGTCTGAATGTCCATCGACAGACACCTTTAAGAGGTCTGTGTGCTATCTGGGTTAATACCACTAAAGAAATAGTTTTTAATTAAATAAAATAGTCATCATTAGCATCCGTAAAAGATATACTTGTTACGTGAAAAGCCACATTTACAACTATCCTAAAATTCAACGTTTCACCCTAAAATATAGAACACACTTGGAGAAACGTCATTATGGCTGGAAGCAGTCGCGAGTTCAGACCGGATTTAATCAAATTAAAATGTGTAATTCAATCTGCCGGAGAACTCAAAATTCCGAGCCAAACCGAATTTGGCTGCTGCTTCCGATGGTCAGCACCGATTTGCGTTCAGCTGGGACTTTACTAATATCTACATGCAAAATGTAGAGCTGCGAAAGGAGCATATTTGAAAATAGCCTATCCCCCTATAGTTAGAATTATACTCTCAAAATGGTATTCTTACTTTCCCACGAAGATTTTTAATAATTTAAAAAAAAATAATGAAACAGGTTTTCACTGGAAAAAATGGTAAAAGTATTCCACGAACAATATTTGTCACTATTTAAGTACCATTATAAATTCACGGAATATTCTTGAAAATTATGAACCGTCAAATCACGTGGTTTCACATGGTTCTGAAAATTAATATAAAATGTTTCACTAATTTGTTCATCACAGTGTATCTAGAAGCGTACGTACATATAACGAAAGTAAAAGTTGTACAGGAGCGTGTTCGCTTTTATAGGTCACTCGGATACTACATGAAATTTCTCGAAATTCGAGAAAATGCAAGGAAAACTTTTTACATGCAACCCCTAACCTACATACGGTTTTATTTCTCGCTTTTCGTGAAAGTGGCGTGCTCAGGCAGAGAAGAAAACAAAACAAGTAGAAGAACAAAGAGAAAAATGAAGAAAAAAAATATTCCACGCCGATAAGAAATCCGTCCCGTTATTAGTTGCTAACTAAAATTTCGCGAAAGTTCAGCCGCGATTACCGAAACGCAACAGCGGCTGGTCCGTGCAACCGCATTATCAAGTGCAACATGTATTTCTGCTTGTTATCTAGTGCGCCCATGTTTTACATGAAACGTATGAATAACGACGATGATAAAATAATGATGTCCAAAGTAGAGCAGGACTTGAAATTCAAATTTAAACTCTCCTTGCCTTTTATCGATTTTATTTATATTTCCTTCCAAAACGAAAGAACGTCGCAGTTACCTGCCGTTCAACTGTTAATAGGTTCTCATAAATATATTTTAATGTACAACGTTCTTACACGTCGAACGAACGCGACGCGCTTGCGGTATGTTTAATTAACAATCCCCCCAAAAAATATTGACGCGCGCAAAATTAAAAATTTCGGTTATCTTACGTGCTCGATCTGCACTCGCAATTTTTATCAATTTAAAAGTGATTCAACGTTTCCATGGAAAAACAGAGAGTTTCACCGACGTTTTTAATAAAAGCTCGCTCGTAGCTACGTTTCGTTTTATTTTAATAGAACCGGAAGTAAGGAAAATCATTGATCAGCTCAGCTATATAAAACTTAATACCGTGTCTGAATTGCTTCCGGCGAAATTGTATTATTTGTAATATCCATGAAACTGCCCATAAATTCGCGAATCAGGCTTTAATTAGAAATTTCGTGCATTAACAGCAGGTAGAAATTCTGTATAAATTATGTAACATACGTTCCTTACATAAGTTCGCATAGTTTTACTTTCTTTGCAATTTTATGAAACCGTCCAAAAATACAATATTCAGTGATTTTTCAATATTCTGCTGACAGCTGCTCTGTTAACCATAAACGAAATTTAAGAGTACACAAAATAAGACTTTGAAACATTAAAGGTGACGGGGGTAAATTAAAAGAAATTTTTCCGGCATTTCTTACATTTTCAAAACACTACTTTTTTCCTGTGTCTTACGTAGTTCCTGAAAGATTTATAACAGTAGTAGCGGTTAGGATTACTTTATAACAAAGTTGTGCAGCAGAATTACAATTGAATTACTCCAGGAATTATATTTACAAAGTAATTGAATTACACTGTAATTCAATCATATTGTAATCCATAATTCAGATCTTAGGTCAATTAAATTACAATGCAATTCGTAATTGCAATGGAGTGCAATTATAAAATACTTTGCAAATTGAACTACATCAATTAAGAATTACGATGTAATTAAATTAAAATTAAAAATTAAAGAATAATAAAGTAATAGATAATAAGAGATTGAAAAATCTATGTGAAGGTTTCAAACAAAAGGAATTTATTATTTATAAATTTATAATATCTGAACAGAAATAACTTCTGCGTTACAAATTTTTTAAATTCCAAACATAAATATAAAATGCAGAAGAAGGAAACATGTCTCTACTTTAGCTAGGTTGCGATATATATTAAAGGAAAAAATAACGACAATCATCTAATGAAACTCATTAAACAAACATTAATATTATATGTAAGTAAAATGAAATGCATTACCTAATAACAAAAAATTCAAAAAAGGAACGTTTTTAGCTTAGCACTAACCAATAATAGGAACACTTTGATATATTACGAACAAGGACGAGGAATTTCTTCAGAGTTATGGGCTATACATAATTTGGAGTGCTGTATTTTAATTATATTGTATTTCAATTACACGTCCGATTAAAATAATTAGTACTTGAATTAATTGAAAGGTTTGAATTATATCATTCAGTTACGACGTAGTTGAATTACTATATAATTGAAATACAATGTAATTCAATTTTGCAATTGAATTACAACGTAACTGAATTAGTACAACTCTCCTTTATAATAATGTTTCCACCCTTAGAAAAAAAATCACTGAATTTTCTCAGGAATGTTTATGCAATTTTAAGGAGCGATTTCTGAGAAGCGTTCAAGTGTCGATCAAGAGAACAAAGATCTGTTTTTAATGTGTTCTTTGTGCGTTCGTACCGTCCAAGAGAAAGTTGCACAAAATTCGCATTGTGGGTCAGAATGTAAAACGCGTCGGAGAAAGAAGTAGTAGGAACCAAAGAATAGAGAGACGGAAGCGACGAGCAAGCGGGAGGGGGAGATGTATCACAGGCACAAAAGTTTCCCGTTTTTGCTGGATGGGCGGAAAGAAAAACCGCAGGCCTCCCTTTGATCTCGGGCGGTGTGTTTAAATGACGATAATGCAACGGGCAGGATCCATTATCATTTCCAAGGGGCTGCGTTTTTCGTGGCCCGGTCCAGCCCGGCTCGACTCGGCCGAACAGAACTCGACTTTTGCCGCGCCGCGACGCTTTCTGCCAAGCGGCGCGGCGTCGGGCCGCTCGCTGGTTCTAAGCAGCGGCAAGCGATTCACCTCGCGTGGCCTAAATAAACACCCGAGAATACATCGACCCACGAGCTAGCCGAGCACTCGAGGAACTCGACGTCGACTTTGCACTGTTTATACGACGGCTAGATGCCCGACGCGGTTGGGTCGGCCCCGTCACCGAGACCGGAAACGACAACGTCGACCCGCTGCCTAACCCCACGCCACACGATATGCTTTTTTTCCGACTACCGTCCCTCGATCCGCACTAAACCCCCATATATCGTGGGAGATTCACCAGGATACACACGTTATCCTGCGTCAGTGTCTGGACACATGGTATCTAAACCCAACGGGATAGACCACCTTGACAATTCGGGAATTTTTTCCCGGGTAATCAATAATTGTAAAATTCCGATTTTTTAACGGTGATATTAACACAACTCTCAACTTTATTCCCCATTTTTTCCGAACAAAATATTAAAAAATGGCAGAGTTATTGATCCTTTCTTAAATGGCCTTTTATTGGTGCAACGATGGATTGCCGCTATTTGCTGGCAAAAATTGAGACGTCCGAAATGAAAGATTTTTGTAATTCTTAAACCTGAAGGTATTATCTAGAATGTAGCGTTAAGAAATTCAATTATTCATAAAAATGGCAGTAAGACATATATATAACTGGACATTGTACCTTAACCTTCAAAGGTTAAAACGGCGGAAGAAAACTTGTTTTATTTTCGGTAATATGTAACGTGCCTCCATGTAACATTTGCAATAATATATTGAGGCTGAATGCAGGGGCACCTAGGATATCAAAACGTTCATACAATCGAAAAGGGAGAATCAGACGCACGACAGAACTGAAAGCCACGTTTCCGAAGTTCGGAGGTGATCAGTCCTGTGCACAGGTATATCTCCCAGCTGATCCTATTTTCCGTGTATTACGTTTGGCCTGATTGATCCTGTTGCGACACGCACACGCACACATATTTTCGTGTTTACGTCACGGTGACGTAGGAAACGGTTTTCGTTCGATTGTCGCCGCAACAATGACAGGGAGCTCGCTCGAGCACCGCGTCCCTGAGAAGCCGAGCGTTGGCATGGCGACGGCAGAAGGCTGTCCTTAGTCGCACAATGGAAATATTCCGGGGGGCAATTAAGCCGAAAAAATGACAGGGATCGCTCGCAGTAATCGTCGTGCTCTAGGCACTCTGGTTACATAAGGTAGGCCTAGGCTCCGGACTAACTTGTTCCCTCTCGGCGAAGAGTCCGCCACAAGCTCTATCGCAGCGCGGCCATTTTTCCACCTAGTTCTCGAAGTATCGGCGAATTTTTCAGCGACCTACTTCTCGTTATCGTCTTAAAGTCTTAACAGGCTGCGTAGACGACGCGGCCTGGCAACTTGGCGTCCCCGCGAATCGTGTTCTCGCGACTCCCCCTCGACGCGTCTTCGCGCCTTGTCATTGAAAGTGTTCAAGATCTAGTGCAGAACGACGGCCTGAGCCGCGTTTTATCGTCGAACAACCTAAAGCTTGATACACACCGCGCGGTCTGTCGCAACGGTCAACGCTTGTACAAGCTGGCTCAAAGGTCCGTTACGCAATGGGAACGCGTACAGCGACGTGCTAATTGCCGGCTTTGCGCCTCGCGGTTTCTTTTACTTCTGCGCTCCGACCGAATCTATTGTACACGGTCGGGGACAAAATTAAGCAACGCCATTTCAAAACTAATAACATTTTTCAAGTTGGACCGAACGCCTTGAGATGATAACGAGATTAGTTTACTGGATAATTTACAGAAAAGATTCATTAAAAATTACCATTGGCCCCACAATTTTTTATCTATGCCTGTAATGAAAATGTGAAATATACCCTTTCTAGATCCCAGTAAGTATACATTACGTAGTCAACTAATACTTCTAACATATTAAAAATCAAGTCAAGTCGCTTGGTTCAATTTTGAAAAGTTTTGAAAAGAGCGAAATAACAATGGCTGCAGACCGTCCAAATTTCTATATCTGTAGATATACAACGTATAGAAATATAAGTTGAAATTAAATACAAAAATTTCTTTCGCCTATGAGAAAATTTCATGTGGTAAAGTCGAATGAAACAACAATAACCGCAGACCTTTCAAATTTCGATAAGTACAGATCGTCACGTAAAAATTAAAATAATTCGAAAAATTTCTTCCACCTGCCAAGAGACTTGTACGGTAAAAATGAGACAGTTTTTCTGCGAAAATCTAGAAAAATCCGCAGTAACAATGATTAGGATAAATTAATCACTGAACCAGATCCGCAAGTCGGTAAACAAATCACTGTACAACAAAGGTACATCAGATAGAGAAGCAGAAGAATTCCGAGCGAAGGATAGAAGAAAGCAAGTCTCGTATCGAACAAACACGGGCGCCCGAACGTTTCCGTATCAATCAGCGTCGCGCTGATACGCGGCGCTTTTTCACCGACTGGAGGCCACGATAGGAAAGAGTAAAGTGCATCTTGACTCTGACCTACAGAGTCAACAAGTAGCAAGTACGCGAGGAATTCTTATTCCCTGCATTCCTAAACGAAATCAGAGAGGCGGAGGGAGAAAAAGAGAGACAGAGAGAGAGAGAGAGTAGAAGGAGAAGCGTCCGTAACCGACCTCGGTCAACGTGCACCTAACAGCGAGGCCATCGCGGCTAGAACGGGAGACTTCTATTTGCTAGGTGAACGTTTTTTCCCTCCCGTTCCTCGAGATTCAAGGATTCCAAACGCTACTTGACCCAGATCTTCGTTAAACTTCGACCGCGCGCGACGTAAACAGACCGGTAGCTCTCGGCACCGGCGTAACTCTACGTCAAATAAGGAGAATGTCATCATCTCAGCCTGCAGAGGACGCGTAAAATCTTATAGTTTACTCGGACGAGAACGCGTTAAAGTGATTGCCCGACGAACGCGCCGAACCAGCAAACGGTTAATGAACAGTTTATTGGCGCACGCCAAAAAGCTACCTACCCTCGGTGTAACAGACGAAACCGATTTTCTAAAAACATTCTGATAGCATAAACCTTTTGGCACGGTCATCCACAGTTTTATTTGGAAATTCGCGCAGCTAACGGCGGTAACAGATAATTGAAACTTCTTTGTTAGACTGTGGTTAAGGTAATTAATAGGGGCAGCAAAGCGAGTATTATTTATTTTATGTGTACAGTTTAAGGCGCGCTTTATGAACACGTCATGCAGTTAAGTCGGAACGCACCGTTAAGGTGTTTGCCCGATCAGATTTTCTTGACGGTATCTGAAATGTTGAGTAAAATATCTGTTTCAAAGCTAGTGCTCGGCACGAAGAAATGTCTGACGAAAAAATGAATAATAGTTGCGATACAGAAACAGCAGCGCAGTTGTGTCACGCGAGTTAAATACGATTCGCAGTGGATTAAGCTACTCGGATCGTATCGTGTTGGACGTGGTCGTACATACCGCGTTAGAAATACTGTGAGTATTTGACAGTAAATAATCAAGCCACGAGTTCCATGACGTCGATTATACTGCAAATTACTTTTATACCTATCACTCGAAAAATTAAAAATGTCTCTTGCCAGTAGTCGCAACATCTATGTCATCTTAATTACACTTTGAATATTTCTGCCCTATATTGAATGTAATAAATATACTGAGGATTTTCTGCATCTATGATCAAATGTAAAAAGCTGGTGAAATTTAGCATAGTACGAAGATTATAAGACATTGAAAAAAATAATATTTCTGTTAGAAATCTATTTCTACTAATATTTGACGTTTTCTTAAATTTATACAAGTTTGTCGGACATAAATAAGTACGTAAAATTCACAATGTAATAATAACGAATATATCATATTATACTTCATCGAGGTTATTGTTATAACTAATACAAAAGTAGGCAGTCTAATAAGAACAAATTAAGGAAACAATGTTATTAAATATTTGCATATTATAATATAGTTGTTACAATGTAAAGTATAAAAAGTAGAAGATAGTTAGACTGAACGAATTGTTAAGAGAAACATTAGCTTTTTCTTAATTCAGTGATTAATTTCCGGCCGCAAAAAATAAATTGAATTCTGAAGTTTACAAAAATCTTGCGGTCACTGCGCTCAGTAAAAAACGGCTTGGCAAAGTGAATTAAACTTTTCATATTATTCTCTGGCCTAGGCTGGCGCCTTTTTCACGGCTGAACGAGCCGAGTGCGTCGAAGTCGACTCTACCTTGCAACGAGCAATGACTTTTTTCCTTGCATGCGATTATGAATCACTGCATAATATCCTCTCGATGGCCTTAACCGGCAGAAGGAAAACGAAAGGCCGAGCGTACTATGACTATTTAATTCTACTCTATCGGTTGTTTATTTATTCTTTCAGCTACAGAGCCACCGTTTTCCAACAATCTTCGTGCATTTAGAATACTTAACATTTAAATTTCTGGTGTCACTGTTAAGCGTTAAAAAACATTACCTTTTCTTTGGTTGTTGATATACTGCACATTTTATTTGATAGAAATTCACTTTAAAAAAATTAAATTAACCATTGAAACTTTGGAACTTTCCCAGTCGTCAATTAAAGCGAATTTTCTCAGAAAGCTACTCAGTCTTTCACATTGTAGTAGGAAACATTTTTCATAATAAATTAGTTCACTCCTTTATTTTCTTTGTATCAATATGTTCAATATAGTACACCGGAACAATTCAAAATTCGTCGGAGTAGCTTTTATTTAAAATATTAGGGGGCCCATAAGTAATCAATTATTGTGAAATCTAAAACAAACTGTGTAGTAAATTCAAGTTTTTATTTCTTAATTTATTATATAATCTCCATCATTATCAAGGACAGTCTTTGTATAGTTGACCATGTGGACCCAAGGCTACTCGATAATTATTGTATACTTCATTTTGAGATTTTAGAGTGTCATTGTCAAATTCAATTGGTCGTCCACTTCTAGGCCTGTCAGAGAGATCATAATCAGCGCCAGCAAACCTTCTGAACCAACGTTGACACTTGTTGACCCTCAATACATCTCCATAAACATCGCAAATTTTCTTTGTTCTCACCGTTGCATGAAGTCCCGCATGAAAATGAGAAAGTATGCAATGACGAATATGATCCTCGGAAGGTCCGGACGCCGCCATTTTGTTACAGGGTTGTAAAAGAAGATTATACTTTTTAGAATATTTTGAACACAGGCTGCTCTACCGAAAACTGTAAAAGAGTATATGTTTCCTCTTCAACGATCGGTGCAGAACTAAACGCAAAACAAATTCTTTGCAAATAATTGATTACTTATGGGTACCCCTAATATTTTCTACAACCAGCTATAGCTTAGGAAATACATACGAAACTTCAAATGAAGCATAGAGAATCTCATGTAGGGTACATTTTAGATCGAACGGTTTCATTAAAAAATACGGTCCGGCGTTAGGCGACTTCCTTCTATAACTTACAGAGCTAGAACACATCAGCCTCCTGAATAGTATACGAGGGCAGAAGATGCAGTAGAATAAAAGACGAAAACAGGAAAAAAATGGGAAGAGGACGGGGAAAAAAGTCGCAAGAATCGTGGAGAAGTGGTCGGTTACGGAGCAAACGTGTTTTTCTTGGTCGCGAGCGTGTAACGAGTGCGAAACTCGAGGCTTCGCAGCGTAGAGTTCATGCCAGCCGAGAACCCTCTCTCTGGTTCTCCGGACCAGGAGAGTGCGCTGCAAAAAGGGTCCACTCTCGTACACACGATGTGCACGCTCTACTTGCGATCCGATTGACGGAGGGCTTTCCTCCTCGTCGTTGCTTGACGGAGGAACGCGATGATGCGGATGACGGCTACTGTGTCGACGCTCCTCGCTCTCCCGTCCGAGTCATGCAAGAATTTTCTCCGGCGAGATCGGTTTTGTTTTTACTCCAGCTTGCCCGCCCGTCATCAGCCCCCTCCCCTCCCCAGTTGATTCAGTTAAACGGAGGGCACGTGTCAACGTAATCCTAAGTTTTGGTACTTCCATCTCTGACGCCTACTTTACTGTACGTATCCAGTGGGCCCTTCGCGACCAAAGTGCATCTTGTCTCGGCAAGTGACTTGTGCGGATTACAGTGTTTATATACAGGGTGGTCGGTAACTGGTGGTACAAGCGTAAAGGGGGCGATTCTACGCGAAAAAAGAAGTCGAAAATATAGAATAAAAATTTCTCGTTTGAGGCTTTGTTTTCGAGAAAGTTGACTTTAACACCAGTAACACCAGTTACGAACCACCCTGTATGTGCCGAATGCCTAGCCGATCAAAGTCCCAGAACTGTCCCTACTGACGTGTGGTATACCCCGTAAGGGGCCAGAAAGCTTGGGTAATCAACGATGGGCTTGGGCGTCAATCGCCGAGGAGCATATAGTATCTCCTGGCCGATATATGTCCGTCGCTAGACCCGTGTTTTGGACATATATCGATTAAACACTGTACGCGCATTTACCATAGAAATACGTAGCCGACACGTGAAACATTAGAAATATAAAAGGGATTTAAGCCCAATCATCGGGTCTGTGCTGTTATATAGATCGTATAGGACTATTATGTTCTTGTAATCGCGTTGATCGCGCCGAACGTAGAAAAGGATTAAGTAAATTATGTCGTGTTTAGTGTCCTTTTGATCAGAAAAATGACACGAGTAAGTTGGTGAAAATTCCATAAAAAATCATGAGATATAAAGAAAAGATTAGAAGGATTGTAGAAGAAAGTGAAGAAATCAATATGGAGTAAAGAGTTTTTAAAAGAATGGTTTGATTATTATCTATTGAAAGAAAAATCGATCAAAAGGAGTAAGCTCATGATTCCACACGATTTGCGAAATTGTGTCCTCAGCAGATATTTTTGTACCCCGAACTTCGAGAATTCTTATTCTTACTCGTCCCAAGGATTAGTATTTGAGGCAATGCTAATGTATGACCATTGAAACACGAAATTTCACTTGGTCGGATATATCGACCGGTTGCACGGTACACGCTTCCGCCATTTTACTCGGAAATTTTACCGAGTTACCTAACGTCTTTGCAGATCAGACTCAATAACATCAGTAGCGAAGCGCAAGCGTTCCGAGGAAGGTTCAGATAATCTTCGCATGATCCTCTTAGCACCGGCAGTTGGCCTTTTACTCACTTTGTTAATGCAATACGATGTACTTTTGCCGAGCGTTGCACCGTCCTTATTTTTTCTCGGTGTAACACTGTTTTCTTCCTTCGAGCTTTTATGTGCCCATACAAACAATTTACATCGTCGTAAATTGTCGCTTTTTAGTCGCGCCGCGGAGTTCCTGTCTAACTCTTTATTTATAAGAAAATTGAAGGATAACAAAAATTTACACAAATGTATGTCTTCAATAAATGCACTAGGTAAATTCGCAGGAAAAGATTTTCGTCGTATTATCCAAATAAGTTTCTTTCTTCATGTTTTTAAATCACACGATTCTTTAATTTTTTATATTTTTTCATCTTAACATGGATGTTCACCGACAAGAAATGCATGTCAAATATTATTACTAGGCACTAATTCCAGCAAAATTGAAGTGCTAGGATTGAGTACGTTCCTTTGGTAAATACTACGATGATTAAATTCAACTGCAATTTAGATAATGAATTCCGCATATGCAGTATACCTACCACAATAAATTTGTTGCTCACGGACGGTGCAAAGTACGTTATTCCATATTTCTACACCGCTATTAACATTGCAAAGACAATGAATAATTTAAATATGCAACAAAGTTAAACGTTTCTTACGTTTAAACATTCTGACGACTAGCCCCGTTGCACATAACGCTCGTGAAAAATAACGAAACCAAAATTGAATAGAAATTCTAACAAAAATTAAGCGTTTCTGGGATATTATGGGTAACAAAAAATTCTAACAGAAATTAAGCGTTTCTGGGATATTATGGCAAAAAATCCTAATAAAAAATTAAGCGAATCTTGGATATAATGGGTGACGTAAAATTAAGTGTTCGGATATTATGACTAATATCTGAATGATGAAACGACCCCAAGTGTACATCTGCAACATACAGTGAGAGTAAAAAGTATTCGAACACCTCTTATAGTTCTAGAAAACCATATATTTCTTTATGTAGTTGTACATTCTTTTATAAAACAAAAACACAATTACGATTATTATATGTTTCAACTACAAAATGTGACATGAATAAACCAACGAGAAGTTAACGTTAACGAGATATATTAAAAACAGTCTGAAGTCTCTCAAAATTAGCACACAAAAAGTATTCGTAAACGTAACAAATTTAGCAATAAACGTGCTATAATTTGCGAAAATAAATTAAATTAATATTTCGTTGGATAGCCTCTCGATTGTATAATTGCGACCAGTCTTTGTGGCATTGAATCCAATAAATTCGATGGAATTTCGTGTGTAATACTGCACCATTCCTCTTGAAAAGCAAGTTTTGATTGTTCTTTACTTGAAATATGCAAGGTTCGGATTTTTTTATCAAGCAGATCCCATAAATTTTCGATCGGATTAACATCCGGTGATTGCGGAGGTGTTTTCAAATATTGTGGTGTGTTATACAGCAACCACTCTCTTGTGTTGCGTGCTGTATGTTTGGGGTCATTGTCTTGAGTGAAGATAAAGTTGTATTTTAGGCCCATGTTTTCTGCACTACTTACAACAAGGGTTCTTAATATGTTTAGATGTATTTTGTGGTCCATGATTCCCTCGATGAAGTGTAATGACCCCACTCCAGCAGCACTCATACAACCCCAAACCATGACCGAACCTCCGCCGTGTTTTACTGTGGGACGTAGATTTTCTTTTTGTAGCTCTGTATTTTTTTTCCTCCAGACCGTACACTTGCCATCAGAGACAAAAACATTAAATTTACTTTCGTCAATACATATGACTCTTCGCCAAAACTCGATAGGCTTATTAATATTATCTTTCGCGACATCAAGTCTCTTCTTTCTATTTGCGGCATTTACGAAATACTTCTTGCGAGCAACTCGGCCGTGATATTCATTATTTTGTAAACAATTACGAATAGTGCTGGCACATACACTTACTCCAGGGTTGTTCGCAAGCTCAGCAGCAATCTTAGGGGCACTAATTTTAGGATTTTTTTTTAATTTCACGCACTATAAAACGTTCATCGTGTTAACTAAGTTTTCGAGGTCGACCAGATTTCGCTTTATTTTTATTGGTTTTTCGTTCACCATATCGATTTATAATTCCTTGTATAGTGCTATGTGGACTATTAATTGTTTTTGCTATTTCTCGCAATGATTTGCACTGATTATGCATTTGTATAATAATTTTTCTTTCAGTCTCACTTGTTTCCTTACCTTTACAAACCATTTTACCGAATATTACAAAAATTTACTAGTTTTCCAGAAGCTTGCCACTAGACTGTGCATCAAAGACTCTGTCTGATTATTTTTTGGATCCCGCTAAACCATAATATAAACAATCTGACGCCTTTCGAGTGCATTCTAGTACCTGTACGAATACTTTTTGCACGCCAATTTAGAGACACTTCTCATACTTTTCAATTTTTCTCGTTAACGTTAAACTTTTTCAAGTGTATTTATATGACAATATGTAGTTAAAATATATGACAATTATAATTATGTTTCGTTTTATAAACATGTGTGGAATTATATAGAGAAATACATGGTTTTTTAAGCCTACAAGAGGTGTACGAATACTTTTTACACTCACTGTAGGTGCAACGCGAGACTGCGTGCAGGGGCATTGCCGCTCGTTATCGCGAAGTTTAAATGCAACCGTCGTGTTTACAAGCGTCGAACGAACGAGCCGTGTCAACAAGATAATGCACACGGGCTTCTTCTCTTTTCACGTCGGACGTATTAAGTTTAAGACGGGCTCCGGTCGATCGGTTGAACGAGAACGGAAAAATCGTGCGTGCCCCCTGAAAAATGGATACCGGTATGAATAGAGAATGAACGTGCACGCGAGCGAAGGCGAAGGAAAGTGCATTGCATAACATAATAAAAACTTCAATAACTTCGTCCTATATTCCAAAGTAATTGGCCTTCCTCTAATATGCACGACACCTTCTTGCCGCGCCGTGCCGGTAATTCATACCGGCGCGGCGGCGCTGTTACATATTCTGAAAAATCGCGAACGAGCGCTCGTGCGACGAGGAACGCCTTGTTGCGTACTGCCTTACGCAAAGAGCGCCGTGTTTTGCGCGGTTTTTATTTTCGTTTGTTTCTTGTTACCGGGGACTGGAAATTGTGCCCTCCTGCGCTAAAAATTACTAAACACCTGGAAATAATTATCGTCTCGTTCCATCGGAACAGTGAAGTTGGTGCACGACGTCTGTGCGAGAACAATGACCAAACTTTTTCTGCATTTCATTATTTTTATACGGCACTTTTACAGACGTGTCTGCCATATTTTTCTGATTAAAGCGAGCCCAAACACGATGCAATTTGAATCATCTTTACTTGTATAATTCACGATGTAGTGGAATCTCGACTATCCGAACCGGTGGCACCTGGATTCTCCAGAATTGTAGTTACATTAAATCTTTACTACAAATTAGAAAAAATTTAACCTAACACTGTACCACGATGTTTGTTCTATCATCTGAACAACCGTATTTCATTGAATAGTACCGTGGATTAAACAAGTCGTGTTTGGTATCGTTGCAAACAGAAAAATGACAAAAATATGTTGGTAAAAGTTTGACAGAAAAATAATTAAAAATGAAAAAGTTTTGTCAATAGAATAATTTTTATGTTTTCCGAAAATTATTTTTACGTTTTCATCGTCTGCTGGGTTGAATATCAGGCAAAAATCTGTACGTGGACCGTACTTCGTATTAACTAACTCACGTTTTATTTCTCCTGTCATACTAAACTTCAGATGCTGCGTTCATTCATTGAAAAACTGTTGAGCCGACCATCAGCATTAAATTATTCTCTCCCGCGCGAATGTTTTATTCCCTGCTGGCCAAACTGAATATTTTTAAAGTTCAGTTCAAGTTCAAGCTTCCTGCCCGGAGCATCCCAATCGAGCGACCCAATTCGAAAATCTCGTCAACCTACCGGAAACTAAACATCGCGAGTTAGAGCACACGTCGGACGAATTTCGATCTCGCGATCGGACCAGACACGCCGAAACAATTTTCTGAAATATTTCATTTGCACTCGAGAACTCATACTCTCTCTCTCTCTCAATTTCCTCAAACCTTTTGCAAATCGTCTACAAACTCTTCCTAAGAGTTCAAATTCCTCAGATCTACTCTGCTCAAATTAAAAATTCATCAATCTCCAATCTTCTCTAACGTAATCTCTGCAAACCTTCTCAAACTTCCTCCAACAACACGATTCCTGTTTCAATCAAATTTAAAATTATCCATAATTTCGTTAATTCGACTACCAAATTACCATCGCTTCTAAAATCAATTCTAATGAAAACACTATCTCGTCCCTTCAAACCGAGAACAAAATTTACCTAGAAACCTTACTCGTCCCAAGGTTTCGAATTTCCCAGATCAACTCTCATCAAATTAAAAATTTCTCAATCTCCAATCTTCTCTAACGTAATCTCTGTAAACCTTCTCAAACTTCCTCCAACAACACGATTCCTGTTTCAATCAAATTTAAAATTATCTATAATATCGTTAATTCGACTACCAAATTACCATCGCTTCTAAAATCAATTCTAATGAAAACACTATCTCGTCCCTTCAAACCGATAATAACATTTACCTACAAACCTTACTCGTCCCAAGGTTTCGAATTTCCCAGATCAACTCTCATCAAATTAAAAATTTCTCAAACTTCAATCTTTCCAACCCTAATCTCTACAAACCGTCTCAAACTTCCTCTAACAAGCTTCAAAGATTTAACTCTCTCGCCAAATCTAAAATTCTCAACTATCCCGTAGCAAAACCGCTCGACCATCAAACTCTCCGCAACATCTCCTAAAGTGGTCTCAGCAGCAAACCCAAAGATTCTCTTCGAACAAATCCATAAACCAGAAGGGCGCCTAGTCGAACAAATCCATTCCTGAGCCTATCGTTACTCGCGTCGAGCGTGTTGCACACGGCATCGACGCACACACGCACACACACGCGCGGGCGCGCGGCTGGCGGCTCGATGCACCGAGTACGTGTTCCACGTATGTGTCCTGTACTTGCACGATGCTAGTGGGGAGGGGTTGTAACGGCGGCAGGGAGAAACGGGGAGGGGGGAGGAAGAGGAGGAGGGGAAGAGGAGGAAGAGGAGGAAGAGTAGGAGAGGAGGGTTAGGTGTAGTATCGGTCATTACCTCCATCGAGTAACTGGGTCAGTCGTCACAGCGCCTCGGTTCGCTCACCGGCTGCCCGTTTTGCAGCGTTCTCCCACCCTCTCTACCCTCTTTCTCTTTCTGTTTCTTCGTTTCTCTCGTTCCTTCCCTTTCACGGTCTCTCTCCCCCTCCCTCCCTCTCTCACTCTCTCTCTCTCTAGCTCTCCCTTTCACTGTTCTTTCTAGTCTTCCCTGTCTCGCTCGCTCCTCCCGTCGTCTATCGTCCCCGCGCAGCGTTCCCGCACTCTGAAACCGGCATCCCCACTCGGGAAACCTTCTACACGATTCTCGAAGCCGCCGCAGGAGGTTAGACCTTGGATTCGAATCGCGGCTGTGCGGAAAACATCCGCCTTTTTTCCATGTTCCGTTGCCGGAGAGACGTTTCACGGCTGCGGATACAACCCGCCAGTTCGATTTCTCAACAAACAACGGGGCACTCTTTTCGAAGAGAGGCGCCCCACGCGATACACTGACTCGCTTGGTTCCGCGAACACCCCTCAAGGAGGTTAACTTGATGACTGTTAATCCCCGTCGGGGAACGGAATTTCTGGACGAGTCCCGCGAGCTTGGATCAGCGTGTGAGTGGACACCCCGATTGTTTGAATAGGACGCAATCCGATGAATATCACTTATCATTCACATTTTGGGGGTTACTTCTCGTAGAAATGGGAGGCAGAATTATTCGTAAAGATTTGTTTCTGGAAATCTGAAAGAAGTAGAATCGGTCGGTCGTGATCAGACAACAACAGCGGTATCCCCTATTTCGGTTCATAGATCATGCGTACGAGTTTACTTAAAACTGGATGAACTATTAATAAGAAAAAAATGGATATTATGTGCGAACTGGATGTATTTATAGTAGCTCCTCGATCCCCTTGCTAATTAGGGAGACTACCACCGTTAAATTTTATTTATAGAATGAATTTAATTATAACTGCTTGATCCACTGACTAATTAGCGAGATTAAATGTTGTACAATGCAGTGAAACATAAGCGAGCTCAACTTCGAGAACGAATCGATCATTAATAAACTGTGAATGTCTGTGTCGCATGCATGCTATGCCACATACACCAATTCATAAACAGCGTTCCGAATTACAGTTAGCAGTAAAAGCACACTATGAATTGCACGAAGTATGAATAAGAAACGGTGAAAATTAATGCATTTTCTAATACCACACTTAAATTTTTTATCAATCTCACAAGTACAAATAACTATGGTAACGTTAAAATTGTAATAAAAATTTGAAGAATAGCGCTACAGAATCACAGAAAATCAAAGCAACTTATTTAATAACACGTGAATAGATCCTAATAAAATTTGGTTTAATTTCTAAAAACTGATTTTCAAGATTGGTAAAAAAATCTTATATACTTATATACTATATACTTATATACTTATATACTATATGACCAATATTCTTTATGGTTCGAAAGTGAATAAAAATGATATTAAATTCTAGTAAAATCTGAAGTGTAATATTTTTTAAAAATCTTAAGTCCATACATACGTAACGACACTCGTAGTGGTAAAAAACTATACTACTACTTTGTTCTCATACGCACGAATGCCGCAGTTGAACTAAGGAAAAATAAACCTCGGAGATGCGAATATTTTCCAGGATATTTTCTCCTAGGGGAGGTAACAGCGGGCCACTTGTCCCATTCATTCGCGAAAAATATTCCCACGGGTGAAGATATGCTACCTGTTGAGGGTGGAGCGTAACCACGTGAAACCGTTGGCCCCACGTGACGCGTTCGACGCGTCCGTGCAACGAAAAGAAAGAACGGTCGATGCGTTTCGTTATGCAACGGTGCTGCGGCGAAGGACAGGTCGTTTGCACACAGTATGCGATAGCAATTACGCACGCGGCAAGCGGAAGAACGGGAGCGACGAAGGGGGACGCTGTAGCTCAAACTATAGTTCGAGCGATCGAGAGAAGCGGAGGGTGGGGGTTCGCGAGGGGATGTTGAAGGGTGAGAGGTACGGCGCGGACTAGTTCCAGCCGGCATTAGCATCGCGCCCCGCGAATAACAATAACCGAGCGTAATAATTGCAGCAATAACCCACCCTTTCTCCGCCAATCTTGCTGACAATTAACTTCGACGCTTTCGACTGGGACGAGAGGGGCGGCCCTCGAGACCCGTGGAAAGCGTCTGGCAATTATCGCTAAGCTGTCCTTGTAAATTTCATTCGAACTTGCTTCCTGACTGACAAGGACTCTCCGATTGGTGATAAAATCATCTGGAATTTTTTTAGCAGAGGTCTAAAATACGTTGCTTTTAAAATGTTTTTAAAAATGTCACTGTAAAGTTAATATTTACTTAAATGAATGCCGCTTATCAATAAATCTCAAAGAAATTATCCCAACGAAATGACTATAATTAAGAGTAAATTTCAAAAAAAATTCTGGTCACTTTGAACGGTCACTGGTAGCCGGAATAATAGCTAAAATGAAAATATTTCATTTGCTAAAATTTTACACCCTATTAAAAATACTATTTTATTTTCAAATTAAAACACCCTCTTACGTTCTCTAGTTTCTAAAATATTCAAAATAAAATATGTTTTTAACTCTCCACTTCGAAGGCTGTTTTAATTCTATTGACACAAGCGCTTGCCAATAAAAAAATATGTGTCACATATTTTTCGAGAGCTATCTATGTAAATATTATAAAAATGGGTCTGTATGGGTATGTTCTCGTGTTAATCAATATTGCACGAAAAATACTAGCGTTTGCGAGTCAGAATTTCTTAACTACTCTACATGTATCGTTAACTACCGAATGGGCACTTAGGTGTTCACGTGCTATTGTTTTAATCACTCATACGCGTTTAATTCATGACTGAAGCTCTGTGTAAATTTCACTGTAACTCTTTTTATTATCAGCTATAATTTACATGGATTCACTGTTGAGAAGATCATGAGTTCAAGAGCTTGATCCACGTATCGTTACCGTGATATGGAAGATCGTACGATCCGTCGCGAATCATTGAACGACGTGATTTTGGTAAACAGCCAACTGAAGTGTTCTTCGATCTATATTGAGTTATAAGACTGTCGAATCTGGATATCGGCCAAATCACGGCATTTCCAATTACAGCCTAGTAATTGGCTGTTTGTCGAGACGGTTCCGCACGACTTTTGTGACTATCGAGCCCACGGAATTGTGGAACGTCAGACTGCTAGTCTGGAATCTCTGTAAGCTGAAGGGAAAACATTTACGAATTCGGATACCACATGGCCTGGGAATGTGATGATTCAGTGACTATAAATGTTGACATTTCGGAAATTACATTTACTTGAAATTACTTTTTCAATGTGAGAAACAAAGAATTTCATTAAAAAGAGCAGAAAAGCTCGTCACTGCAAAAAGGTAGTTCGATGGTGATTACTTTTTTAAATAAGGTATTAGGGGGACACATAAGTAATCAATTATTTTGTTTTGCGGTAATTCGCGCGGACAAGTCAGGGCCGGCCAGCAGTTGTTAGCGGTGCTGATTGATAATGACATAGAATCGTCATAGGGACCGTTTTCGTGCGAGCGCGTCCAACGCTGCAGATTTTTCTGTACAGAAATTTCCAAAGAACACGTTCAACTTTTTTTTCGTCGAGGACGAGTGGACTTTATGCATTTATGACAAGAACGAGCAAATTAAACGCGAAATTGTAAAAACATTTGAAAATATTGTTGAAAAATTTCAAAAGAAAATAGATATATATATAGACAGCTATGCATTTATTGTTGGAAAAGGTAAATATTTATAATTGTTGGAAGTAATAAAATTTATTGGTGCAATTCGAAAGAGTAGCAGGATTGTTTTCAACTTTTTGCGCAGCTCCAAAAATTATTTAAAGTCATTTCTATCCCACGCCGATGTTTCACTACAGTTTTCTTCCGATATAAGGCGACGGTTCGGGACCGGCTTTCGTCATATTTCGGATTAAGAAGGAAATGAGGGGATAGAGATTTTCTTATTTCTGAATAAAAAGCGCCCTCTTGTATTAGAATAAAATTGTACATATTAGAACTTATCCTCGCCGCTACGTTTCACGAATGACACCGGCATAGCATGCGGAGTATTACACAGAAAGTTTTCGAGTTTCTTTACAGTTTTGTGTGTCGGCAATGCATAAAGATTTGCAGTGTAATTATAACAATAAACCTTCGTTTTAAGGTTTGAAGTCTCTATTTCCGTAGCCCAACATTAATTTATGCTTACATGTATTTGCATTAATGAAGACACTTTTCCCAAAAATGTTGAAAACCGAAGCATCCCTAAAAGCATTGGAAAATTTGGTTTATTACTGACTCTACCACAGACTTATTAGGGGGACCATAAGTAATCAATTATTTTGAAATCTAAAACAAACTTTGTAGTAACTTATTATATTATTATATAATCTCCATCATTATCAAGGACAGTTTGCCATCTTTCCTGCAAAGTTCAATTCCCCTCTTATAGAAATCCAGGGTTCGCGAAGCAAAATGTGACTCAAGGTGCCTCCTTACATCTTCTATAGAAGTTAATGTTTTATTTCTTAAATAATGCTCCAGAGATCTGAAAAAATAATAGTCAGAGGGAGCAATACCCGGTGAGTACGGATTCTGTGGTAAAACTACCCATTGCAATTCTTTGATTTTTTCCTGAACGAGTTTCACTGTATTATGCCGGACATTGACAATTTGGAGTATTACACCTTTTTTGTGGAGTAAAGATGCCTTTTTCTTCGATAGTTCTGAATATAGCCGTTGTAATTGCTGACAATGTGACAGCAATAACTGTTTCTCCAGGTTTCAACAACTCAAAGTGAATTATACCACGGCAGTACCACCAAATGTACAGTAACACCTTTCTAAGTGATAAGCTATGTTTAGGGTTTGATATTGCGGTTTGATTTGCAGAAAGTTATTAATTTTCAGAAAGAATGTTATCATAAAGAATCCAATTTTCATCTCCGGTAACGATTCTGCTAAGAAATGGGTCTCTAGGAAATCTGGATAGCAATGAAGTGCAAATTGATCGACGAATATTCTTATTGGTCTCACATAATTGATACGGTAAACATATTCCTTGTATTTATGCCTGTACCATTTCGTGTGGGTGCCTTTGTATAGTTGACCATGTGGACCCAAGGCTTCTCAATAATTCTTGTATACTTAATTTTAAATCAGCTTCGACTAGAGATTTTAGGGTGTTATTGTCAAATTCAATTGGTCGTCCACTTCTAGGCCTGTCCGCCAGCAAACCTTGTGAACCAACGTTGACACTTGTTGACCTTCCATACATCTCCATAAACATAGCAAATTTTCTTTGTTGTTACCGTTGCATTAAATCCCACATGAAAATGAGAAAGTATGCAATGACGAATATGATCCTCAGAAGGTACGGACGTCGCCATTTTACTACAGAGTTGTAAAAAGAAATTATACTTTTTAGAATATTTTAAACACAGGCTGCTTTACCGAAAACTGTAAAAGAGCACGTGTTTCCTCTTCAACAATCGGTACAGAACTAAGGACAAACCAAATTCTTTGCAAATAATTGATTACTTATGGGTACCCCTAATATTATTTAATCCACCTCGTACATCATTATCGATTACAACATTATCATCTTTCTTGCTGACTTGATATAAACAGAAAATAAAACATTCTCCACAGGGTGAAACGATTCCGCAATCCGAGAATGAACAGCGCTTAATGTCCCAAGTAACCCATTAAAAATTCGAAAACTGTGGTTCGATTGCGTAATGAAGCGTAAAACTTCGGTGACTATCAAACCGTAAATTTAGAAGTCCCTTGAATCTCGAAGTTTGGCGTCTCGGTGACTGTTAAGTCAGAAACTCATAAAGTTCGCCTATCGAACCGCGTAGTCAGCGAATCCGCCGCGTTGCGAATGGAACGGCAAGCACACAAACTTCGCACACCCATTGTTACCGCAAATTTGGACCTACAATTCCCGATGAAAAATCAAACCTTCACTCTCGATTCAGGAGTCGAGTTTCTGTCAACAATATTTTTCAACGATAGCGATCCACCTCATAACTTTTGAATTCCTGAACCACCTTATAACATTGAATTACAACACTAATTCGTTCGGTTACAAATATGAATATTTCCTAATTTTAACAATTTCGTTATGACTCACGAATGTAATTGTCGATCGAATATAATTCTACAGTTCATGTTGTATATCCTTGAAAGGTCCAATGCATGACAAATAGACTGCGTTTACAACAAAGATGGAGTGCAATTTAAAACAGTGGGAGAATGAGAAGTATTTCAGGACTTCAATATAGCCTAACTTATTAACATTGATGAAGGAACCTTTTATGCATTCATGAAAAATTAAAAGAATTTTAGAATATGAATACATTTCTTATTAAAATTATTTAAGCAGGAAATAAATGTTTCTTTAGCTACCATTTCTTGCAATTAATGCAAGAAATTTCTACTTAGCATAAAAGTCGGCAATCGTAAATATTTTTGGAAATTCTGGGATTGCTGGAAAGTTTCTTTTTCGGTAAATATTTCAGACTATGGAAGATGCTATAATTCAGTGTGTATCATAAGGTATGGTTCAGTTAATTATGCAGGAATGAAACGGAGAACGAGCAAGTTTATATACGAACGTCTATTAGCATAAAAAGGTTCAGGTTAAGGAAGATCGAACGCGTGTTCGACTGTCAAACCGTGCGCGGCGTAAACAGCGAGATCCGTTAGTGCCCCGGAGCTGTTTGCGCATCATTTGAATAATAAACCGATTGGCCATCGATCGTCGTGCAACAAGAAGACATGCAATTTCGCGAGAGAGTTAACAGATGCTTGGGAAACGTCCCAGGAAGCGTATCGTTATCCCCGACGAAAGTCGATCGAACCTATTTCGCCGGTCGGTTGAACCGCCGCCAGAGGCTAGTCCGTATTTGTGACGCGAAATTTCTGCCTAGGCTCGCTTGCCAAATAAGCTCGCGGGACCGGATGAAACAGTGCGGTCCGCGCTGGTTATCGCGGATCGAGCGTGACCCAGAAAACCGAGTCGCGGAATAGGTTGCATCGAAACTGAAAATTATTGAGCCGCCGTCGACACCTACGCCGGAAGCTGTATCTTCGTTCCATGGATCGCTACGCCAGCTGCGTTTATCACGTGCCAGTCGGAGTCGAATAACGCGTGCGGTACAGAGGATCCTACCGTACGTTTACTCAAACGTCTACCAGAAATACCGACGCCGTAAATCCCGAGAATGCGCGTAATTGCGAAAGGGATGAGCGAATTCAAAATGTCAATCATCCCCTTCCACAGCACCGCCTGCACGTTTGCAGAAAAAAATGTCCATTTCCCGGTTTTTCTCAACACTTTTAAAGTAGATTTTTGGGGACTGTGTAAGTCTACTACCCCCGACAAAGTGCACTAGTCCAAAATTAAATTATTTAAATTAAACGACGAATTTTTATTTTCTCCAAAACAGAGTCTAGTTAGAAAAAATGTTATGGTTAATTTTTCTTGAAAATCTTATGTATGTTTTTGTCAATGCATAGAAAAATTGCAAAAAACTAACTTTCTTGCACAATTATAAATCTAACGACTGAATTATTGTTGTAAGTATCGGGAAAGTGCCTCGACCGTCCCACAAAGACTCTCCACGATCCCGGTACACGTTATAAGACCGTCTCGGAACTCTTGCACGTCCCTGAACAATCACGTTGCCCAACGCATCCCGTAGCTTCAGGATGGTGAACTTAGGCGAAACGGAACTATCCGTCAGCTGAAACGACCAGTACAAAAGTGACCTGTCGAGCATGTTCGTGCCGGAAGTCGATCGGCCATCGAGTAGCGAAGTAGCTCTGCCGCTTGTTTCGTGGCATAAAATATTCGCGGAACGGGGTAAATTGTAGGCGACCAGTCGAAGTGACTTGCACGTCGAAATTGCGAGCGGCGCGCGATTAACGGGTTCGAAGCGTTGCATATCAGCATTATGAGGGGCATTCTGGGACAAAGGTTGAGGAACGCTCTCCGCAAGCTCTTCCAACCCTCCACCGAGCTGCCCCCGAGCCTCCTCTTGGCCTCTGTCCCTGTTCAACGGTCAGGGTCTCCCTCTATCTTCCTCCTGATACTCTCTCTCTCTCTCTTTCTCTCTTGCTCTCTCGTGTTCCACCTCTTCCATCACCTCGTTCAAACCACCTCCTCCTCCTCGTCCTCCCTACCTTGGCGTGTTCGTCCGGCAATGCTCTCTTCGTGCTTTCGTCCGACCTACCCCAATATCCAGCTTTCTCTCTCTCTCTTTCTCCCGGTCTCCCACTCCCTCTCGTCTCCCCCTTTTCACTCTTCCTCCCAGCTTTCCCTCTCTCTTTGTAACCCTTTCTCCTCGGCAGTTTCTTCCCCTCGACGATACCCCTACCTTCAACCAACTCCCCCCTTCGCTTCGTACCGCTACTCTCCACGGGCGCGGATGTGCCCGATGACTCTCTCCTTCCGCCTCAATTTCTTTCTCCTTCGACGACGTTCCCCGACATTGCTTCCACTCTCTCTCACTCTCTCTTTCTCTCCCTTCCCACTTTTTATGTCGATCTACGTAAACTGTTCTTCCGGGAGGTGTACACCGCCCTCCCCGTCACCCCCTCCAGCGTCAACCAGCTTCAGGGAAGATCAACGACGGCGGGAACCACCTTTCAGGTGGGAACGAGACCATGTTTTCGGATGCTGACTTTGATAAGTGAAACGGATTCGAGGGTCCTGATGGATTCTTACGGGCTCTCCCGGAGTTACGACCCCCTTTTTTATCGCTGTTTTTAAAGCGACTAAGATGAGGATACTTCGGGAGAACTTCGATTGGACTGTTGGGTCGTCCGGGCAAAGGTCGAAGCTTGGATTATTTTATTGGCCGACTCGCCGGGATTTATTGGGGAACCATCAGCTTAGGCTCGATGGAATCAGGCTGCTATGCACCCTCCGAGTGCTATGCCCGAGTCATTTTTAACCCGCTGAACCTCGAGGAACCGTGAACGTGTTCGTATTAGAGAGATATCGATGCGAGTCAAAAATGACCCCGGCACGGTACTGCATGTCCCTGTACTCGGGAAGTTAAGTGGACACACCGTGGACGATGTTAGGGGAACCTTGGCCTGAAGTGAGAATGATGTTTGCAATAATTACGTTGCTTTAAATAATTCCAGGAATATATAAATACGTAATATCGTATAACAAATACTTTTTCCTATATCGATACGCCGTTCTTTGACTGTTTGAAGAAATCGACTATCGGACAACTTCTGGGAATTATATAATTTCACATTTACTATGGAACAGGTTTCGCTTCGTTTCCTTGAATATTATGCATTCGATGTAAAACAAATTTGTATGCAGATGAAAAACCTGAAATGGCAGATAAAAATGTTCTGCTCCAAGGCGACGTAAAATACGCAGAAAAAATTCGTGATTATACAGTTTCAAATTTAAATTTCGATATATTCAAAATTAGCCATCAGAACAGTTGTTTATTTGATACACGTGTGATCTGCGGGTTTGTTCACCGCAATTAAACTGACTCACGTGTAAATTTCAAACTGTCGACATTATATGGCTCCGAAAACAACACTTTTATTATTTATTTTTTGTTATAGGAATACCATTAATATTGATTGGTCTACTGAACATTGTGACAATTATATACATATCCATATGCATTATATTTGGTATCGATAGTAGAGGAATCGAAACACTACGAAATACAACGTCTGAAACAAAAATTATAAAGAACAAATATAATTGTAAAACGGTGGTAAAGTTGAACAAATTTACGACGAAAAAGCTACGATTCATTTTTTCAAAATTCAAATAATTTACATACCTAGTAAATGCAAATTTATTTTTCACAATTCAAATAATTTGTACACCTAGTAAATGCGTATTTATTTTTCAAAAGTCACATAATTTCTACACCTAGGAGATGCATATTTATTTTTCAAACTTCAAATAACGTATACAATAAATTCGTTTTTGCTATAAATTCTGCGTTCGTTTGCCATTTAATATTTCATGCGCATTCCCAGATAACAGCCCGTGTCACACATTCCCAGAAACAAAATGGGGGATGGGTTTTGATCGCGTCTGTCGCGGTTTGTTTGCAGAGGCCAATCTCCGTGTAGACAATAATCTGTTTATCGACGTGACGTTCGCCGGTATTTCGAATCGATGAAGCTCGAGTACGGTGAACATACGTAAAAATAGATACCGACCTACCCCAACGGGCTCAGACATTCCACCCCCTTGGCCTCCGTCTTCTTCGGATCTCTTATCGGAGATCTCGCGGAGCTTTTTCTTTCTTCCCTCACCTTCTCTCTCCTCCGTCTCCCTTTCTCGTGCACTGGTCTTCCACGAATACTTTATGCTGTCCGTGCTCTTCATCCTCTCCATCCTCCCCCCTACCCCTTAGCCACCCTGTTTCGTCGATCTCGAGATTCAAATACCAGGACGCAACTTTTTCCACGGGCAGACGGAGAGAATCTTCTCCGTAGCTGAAAGTGGGTCGGGGGTGTTCGTGTCGCGGGGAATCGAGCAGAAGGAAAGAAGGTATCCCTTTGAGCTACGGCCAGATAAAAAAAAGGCCTCGTTAATAATTTATGAGCGCCCTCCGAAGCCGGGGTAAGGTTAAACCAATTAGAACGAGGGGTCAACGAACGGCCCCCGATTTCGGTGATTTGATTCAAAGAATAGCATCTCCTGGCCGATGTATGTCTATGGCTAGACCCGTCTTTTGGACATACATCGAGTAAACACTGTACCGCTTATGTTATTGCTGTAAAAATATGTACCCTTCCAAACCATATGTAGCCTTTTATAAGAAATCTGCATTTTTCCGGATTTCTTCTCATTTTTAATTTTTTGCGACCAGGATCTTCGACCGAAAAATAGCGAAAAAATTGTCAAATATAGGATTTGACGAGTGTAATGCGTCAGATTTTTTCCAAAATTTTCGCAAGCAATTAAGTGGGGAGAATGCTCTACTGTATATAATGTTAATACTGTATATAAAAATGTACAGATCTAGTAGGAACTCAATTTTCTTCGAAAAAGGCGTCCCACATCGAGCAGGTTTTAGCTTACATTTTCAATTTGCTTCCCCCGAGGAATAACCCCCGGCTTTTGTTGCGCCACAATTCCAGATACGTTTCGTATTTATGCGGTGAGGTCGCAACAGGATTACACGAGCCTGGGCGATTGGATGTTGTAATCAGAGCTTTAATCGTAATCGAATAAATCCACCATGGAATAGAATGTTTTGCGACCCAGTTTTGGAGGAACGTACACAGAAGACGAGACGCCGTCCCTGGTTACTTTCCACCCTCGGCGTCTTTTCATTTCTCCGGAGCGTCAATTCTCTTTCATCCCCCTGAATTCTAGTTCCTCCTTCCCCGTCGCGGTATGCGGCCGCTTTTAAAGACCCACTTTAATACGTGCAAATGTATGCAATTTACTGTATGACCAGGCTAGGAGGTCGAAAGGATGCCGCGATAGAGGAACAGATTACAAAAATACTTTTCATACTCGCGGACCACGCAATTTAACTAGAACAGATTGGGTCGAGTGCGGCATATATTGTTCTCCGGCGAGGGACGACGGAGAAAATTCAAATGTCGCAAACAACAATTGCGTAATTCCGCGGGGAAGCCGGGCAAATCCAACGGTCTTTGAGCTAGGTTGAATTGACAGTCAAATATTTGACAGAAAGGAAAAACTTTTCAACCCTGCACTTTGATCACGGCGGTAGCTGCATCGAGTAAATCGAATTAACACGTTTTCTCTACCTAATTGAACGCGAAAATCTAACCAAAATTTGGCGCGATGTTAAAACGTATGTCGAGAAATTTTTTACGATTTTCTAGTACAAAATTTTAAACGTAAAAATTAAATTAAAGTTGAAGTTGAAGGGTGACAATTTTTATATTTTTATTGAGGTGATGTATTGTAACTAGACTGATGATTTCATACATTTGTAATAAAAATTAATAAACATCAAACTGTAAAGGCATTAAAGGAATTTAATTTTATTGTGACTGTTTAGCCCTTCGAATGATATGTTTAGCCTACTAATGTTATTCTCATAAATACAATAATATAGTACATAATATAACACAAATCTAAAAAAAAGAAAAATATTTTTATTGGCCTCCTGGTTCTTGCAACGGCTACGGAAAAAATTCACTTTGCATAAAGAGCAGTCTATTAATTAGAAGTAAGTTTCCGGTGGCAAAATTGAAAGAGAAATATTATCAACTGATACATTTCTAAATAGCCAGGTTGTCTTGGATTCTACGAATCCGCGGATCCGAGTAATTCGTCTACTAATTACCAATTCATTAGCGAAAGCAGCGTATCTCTCTCCGGGCGCAATAGACGATTTTAATTGGGAAGTGGAATGAAACAACCGCTGAAAATACACTCGAAGATATAAAGTGTTGATCATTAGAGCCGGTTGGGAAAGCGGAGTCTGCCTGCACGGTTAGGCGTGGGTGGAAAACGAGAAAGGTCATTTCGGTGACGAGCCGGAATGATTTCAGAGGATCGTCGTCGTCGTCGGCGGCGGCGTTCGCGATCGACGAGCCGCCTAGAGCATAGTCTGATAAAGCGTCTATTTTTGCGAGCGTGCAGGCCGCCTCTGCGCGGTGCAGCGCCGCTCCGCGTGAAGAGGGTCGTGCCACAATGCATGCTGACCCATATTCGGGTCGTTGCTATTTCAGATCCATCCTTTCCATAGAGGAAGGTCGTCGGACTACGTGGCTCTGCGTCGTTATGTAACGCTGGCTTGTTTTTAACGCCCGCCTCGAAAACATGCGATCCTCTCTCCGCACGGAATAGATCCGTTCATTTTTCTCTCCCTTCCGAACCATTCCCGGTCGTCGATTTAACGATTTATCGATCAATTAGAAAGCGCGGAAACTGGCTTATCGATGGTACTGCCGAGCCCTAAACGCGACTATTTTATTTTATTGGGTAGTAGCGTACAGTCGCTGAAAAAAAGTCTCCACGCACTACGCACCTTTTCAAATTATGTAACTTTTTCAAAAGTAGACTTCAGTCTTTCTAAGAATTACAAAATTTTCAATTTTCTGAAGATCATCAATCCTTGATTTGTTATGATTACGTACAATATAACTGGACTCGTTTTACAGCTTAAGAAACATTTTTAAATACATTAGACATTTTTTCATGACTGAATCTACCATAAATTTGAAGACTGAAGCTTCTTCCTTATAATGACTCCCTGATGGAGGATCTTTTTAGCTATTTTATTACACGAAACAAAAGTTGGCAGTACACTCTTCATTTAATGTTCAATATATCAACTACTGTAATAAATGATTTATTCGAAAGCAAAAATGGGAAAGAAAAATTTAAAGAATTACAGAATTTCAACTGTCGTTTATAATGCACGTTTCCAGTGCAAAATATTGATACAGTAGACACTGTAAATACAGAAATATCCGTGGTCTAGCCGTGTTCATCGAGCTTTCCTGATAAAAGTCTAGATAAGAATGTGTCAACAATAATAGTAATGTGGTTACGAAAAGTAGGTCTGCGATAAAGACAATGAAAACCGTGACAATAACTGAAATTGAAACTCGCGGTGGAAAAATATATACGTGTGTGACGGATATGAAAAGCAAAAATGCGAGCAGTGGCACAAAGGTGCATTGTTTCACGTGATTTGTGAAGATAACGGTGGAACATCCAAAGAATGGTAAAAATGTTGATAATAGACACAAACGCTGGGAAAGTAATAAATAAATGAAACTGAATATAGAAGCAAGCAAATGTAGGTGTCTCTTTAGAACATATCGATTACCGGTTGTTTAACCGAAATGAAAACACATAAAATTACACATAAAATACACACAAAAAGCACACATAAAAAATTTATCATTAAGAAAGCAAATATTTTAAAATTATCTCGAGCAATAAAAAATTGTTTGTACTGTAGTAGATACATAAATGATCTAGATTCAAAGGCATATAGATCGAAAATAATCGACAGATTTTTTTGAAAGTGTCCCAACGTATAGATATAATGCAATCTTTTTATTTCTCGGCCGCTGCGAATTTTAACGATCCGCGCGAAATTCGCCTCTGTTTCACTGATTGTTGTTCGTTTACATTAATCACGCGGAACATTTGAACGTTCACCGGTTCGTGGAGTGTCATGAATTCAATGGGATGTTTCTGTGGGAGCGTTGTTTCGCCTCGAATGATGCATAAAACAGAGGCAACACTTTCTCGCAGATGCGTTTTAAATTTAATACGACGAGTGGCCACACCATGCTAAATTGAACCGATTCGACCTCTCTATCCGCCGACACGGCTCTCTCGTTTGTGCACGGTGCTGTTCGGTAACTGGCGATCGAGAATTACTTCGACCATAGAACGAAAACAGGAAAAATAAAATACGTACGAGCGAAGCTACATTTTCGGAGAATTCGAATTCAGGAACGTATCAGGCACGCGATGCGGTTGGCTAACGATTCTGTCTATTATTTAAGCTTCTCCTTGCGACGCTGTTGGTATTATCTGCCTGTAATCGACGTGTTGTCGATGCACATACAAGCGTATCTATTCGAACTTTTGAGATTTAAATTCTGTGGAAAATTTATATAGTTTAACATAGCTAACGGGATTCTTTATTCGAGATTTGTATTGGCAAACCGTGGTAATTTCCTTCGATTTGTCCCGTCAATTTTGCGAACTTGGGTTGACTCACTAAAGTGACTTTTATCAAAATTCGATGTACACGATTTTGACAACTTCAGGAGCTGTATCGGAGTTGCATCAATCTTCTTTCATTTGCTAAATGCAGAATAACTTGAATATTGTTCTGTAGTGGGGATGTTTGACCGAATCCCGATAATTCCGCTAATTAATACCGGCAAACGGCCGTGACTGGTGCTCGAACCTCTTACACAAGAGACCGTGTCTGATCAATCACGACTCGTACTACTTACGGCTGTCGAAATTTGCGATTCGGAAACTTGCTGCTTCTGTATTAAATCTTCAGGAAACAACAAAATACCCACTGTCGCAATAAGTTCTAAGAATCAACAAAATGTTACTTTTAGAACTTTTACATGTTAATATTTTATTATAGACGGGTATGATCCAAGCACAATTATTAACAGATCGAAAACTATTTTGAAATTCCTTTCGTTGATTATATCCTGACTCCCTCAATTAATATCGAATTTCCCGAGTCTGTCTCGAATACCAATCTGCAAATCGGTTTCATATATCTCAAATTGAAATTGCAAATAACGCGGAGAATCTTAACAATTTCGTCGGTTATTCTGTGCAACCGATAAAATCATTTTACTCGAACAAACATTTTCCAACTTTTGGAGTGCATTTTATATAAATAATAAATATAAACTCTAATATATTTTTCAACTGTATATATCCAGTTGTTGGTTTTTACACAAACTTTGCGAAGTCTATAGATTATTTTTTAAAATTCTGGGTATGAGAAAGTTCATCTCGAAAACTAAACAATTCAGCAAATTACCTTCTGGTAAAAAGAAAGGAAAAATAATATTAGAGATTACTTGTTTAATCTGTCTATACTATTAATTTTTGGTATTATGAAATCATTAGATTTTTTTGAAATTGCACCTGAGTTTAACACTTGAAACAATTTTTCAAAAATTCTGCTTAAAAGCCTAAGGAGAATTTATCCTCCGAATTTCTCTCCTAAAATTTCCCGATTGCTCTATTTTGACAAACGCATCAAATTTGCAGTTTTCTCTAGGCGAGCAAGCGAAAAATGATTTCAACAAAGCCAATTCCGATATTCGCAACGTAACTGGCGCGTTGCGAAACAGTTCGTTGTCACCGGTTCGCGGTGGCTAGCAGTTCCCAGAATGCTTAGCTTCTTATCCTTCGACTTTCACCGTGGTTTTCCCAGCGGCGATTCCTCGGTCAGAATGAATCGGTGACGATGATCGATCGCGGGCTCTTTCGTCAACAAATTTCACGGTTCGTCGAACAATCGAGCCGCGCGGGGCGTCGATTATGTCGATACACGGCTGCGATAAGATGTGCCCGGCCAGGTCTCGGCGTTGGTCTCACCTTGAACGCGGAACCTTAAAGACCATAATCGAGGAAAACTCGTTTGTCGCGCGACTATGTCGGCCCGCTCCCGCTCGCTCGGAGAAGCATTTAACGAAGCGAGGAGGCTGAGTCCCTGGCAGCCTCGACGACGACGACGACGACGACAGTTCTCGAGACTTTTAACCCGGCATATGAAATGTCGTTTGCTTTTTGCTCGCTGACGTAACCGTGGAACTGGAGCAAAAAGCGAATTGCGTTTTAATTGTGTAATTAGCATGCTGCACGCGGAGAGGGACGAGGGACGAATTTCCGCGCTATCGGCGCCGAACACGCCTGAAAAAATAAGCTGGATGGCGGAGGCGGACGTTTTGGTCGAATTACGTCAGCTCGTTTGCCAACGAGCACTTGCGGCGAAGGACCGATACGTTTTGGAATGTCAAATTTCGAATCGGACATACAAGGTATCTCGCGAAACTTTCAGCAAATACAAGCGTAGACGTAGCAAAGGAACGCCAAAGCCTAAGCTATTCAAACTAATCATTTTCCCACCCAAAGTACTTTTTCGTGAAGAAATGAAAAGTGCTTCGAATGGTTTCATTTTAAAAAATAGAAGTGACCTTGGAATCCATTGGAAGATCCAGATATCTTCTAAGTCAATTATATATTTTGCCATATTTGAAAACCCACACTGTTCCCGCTTCTACAGACTCGCCTACGATGCATCAATACATTCGTATTCAGGGCGCGCAGCAACATCCGAAAACAAGACAAAGAAATTCAAATTCGCAAGATCAACGAGGAAGGGTGACTCCTCGAGGATCCGGATCGGTCGGGAAAGAGTAGCCGCAATGGACGGGTAATAGTAGTATTCATCGAAGGAACGCTGCTATTCGAAACTCCATCGACATCAGAAACGTTGAAATAGACGAGGAAAAGAGAGACGGCGAAAGAGTGAAGGAATAAGAGTCTCGCGTCGGAAAAGAGCAGGAAAGACAAAACGGTTGAGGCGTGGTAGAACGTGCGAGGGTGGAGAGGTGAGGAGGAGGTGGAGGAGGAGGAGGAGGAGGCGATCATTAGTCGTTCGACCCTCGCGGGGGTCCAGTGTCGTCGCATCCGCTGCACTTTCTCTCCCGCCGCTGTAGCGGTGCATTCGCGGCAGGGTGTAGGTTACGTGTCATAAAACGTCGCCGGGGAATTCCCCACCTGGAATGCACCTCGTCGAATGCACCTCGTCCGGCCCCACCGCGTGGCCGGTCGGTCTTCTCCCTCCGCCGGTCACCGACTCGGTGGTTGCACCTCGTACTCCCCTCCCCTCCCTTAGCCCCGCCAACCGTCAAGCATCCCCACCGCCGCAACCGTTCGTTTCCCCTTTATCCTTGGTTCACCTTCCGTTCCCCACTCCGGGGCCGCGTGTCATCCCCGCCACCGCGGGCCAGCCACCACCAACCATCCACCGGCTTTCCATATGACCTGTCTTCCCCCACCCCGGGCCCCCCATCGTTGGCCCTCTCTCGCGCGTTCGCATGAATCAGAGGGTGGTCTGGCGCGGTGCGCACGCGCGAAAATAGTAAACACTCCCTGGCTGCGCACTGCGACTCGCGTTGAGGCAGGTCCGGGCTGAAGACCCGAGCGACAGCATCACCGCTGGCTACCAGCAACACCGCCGCTATAACCAACTACGACCATACTCTTCGCTCGACGGTGTGTGCCACCGGGAGTAGGAAGAAGGGCACGCTGAAAGAGAGGGTGAGAGGGTAGTAGGGAGAGAGAGAGAGAGAGAGAGAAGAATAGTGTGGTTGGGTAGGCAGCTCGATACCGGTCTGGGTTCAATGCACACCGCTCACCCGCCCCTACCACCCCCTTCAACCCCTACCCCACGAACAGCCAAGCTTCCTACTACTCTTTCAACCCCTTCAACCGCCCCACGGATCATACACTCCTCGTTGAGTCTTGCTCCTCCCTTCCCCTCTCGCGCTCCCTTTCCTACTACCACCACACCGGTTCGAGGGCTTCCTCTTTTTTACTCGATCTGTCCTTGCCTGTCCTCCCTCCTGCCCCTCTCTTCCCAGGTCCTTCTCCACGTCTTGCTCCTCCTCGTTCTAACTTACACCGCTTCCGCCTCGTTTCTTCACCCTCCGACGGGCAAGTTCGTCCCGAGGAGAGGAGGAGGACCCTCTGCGGTGGGAAGATGTTTTCCATCGCGGAGAAAAGAGGACAGCTTGCGGATGGTCAGGGTACCAGATCGGCCGACGCTCTTCTATCGTTGGCCCGCTACCGCACCGCATCACGGCCAAACCGCTTCGACGTTTTTGCCGAACGCAGTCGCCAGCTACGGCGAGGTCACAGGGTGGACCGACACCGGAACGGTTTACGGGTTCTTGGGCCCTTTCAGGACGAGAGCGAGATCTACGCGGGGGGCGGAAGGGACACGGTGACAATAAGTCATTTTTCGGACAAAATCGTAGAGCTTCTGGTGAAATTTAGTTGGAGCTTTTTCAGCGTTACGTAGGCAACCCGGTGTACATTTACTACATCCCTTTCAATGGTTTTTCACTGATTCGTTGCCAGCTGATCTGGCCGCGCGAACGTCTGGTGTGAAAATGTTTTTAATTTGAATTTTAGAAAAAATATCAAACACTACTATCATCAGATTTCTTAATTACTGCACAAATACGCTAAGGGAAGCTCTGATTAATATAATGCTGTGACTTCTATAATACTGATAATATAAGAATATTGTAATACGATATGTATAATAACACAAAAAATTAAATTTACTCCAATATATCCCGTATTTTATTTGTTGTTGATTGAAAGCACCTGGTAACACGATATTTTCTATTTGGAGGAAACAATTCTATCTAAGAAAATTATTTTCATGAATGGAAAGACTTATATACATAAGTTGTAAAAATATTAATGAAATTGAATATTTAATTTTCCTTTTGTTACTTCGTAATGTTCGTGAGTTCCATAGAATTTGAACGAGCTACAGTAGAGGACATCGTTAATGACCAGACAAATGACCGGCGAGGGTTAGAAAAGAGTGCAAAGTAAAGAATGAATTATATGTTCCAAGACGATAGAGGCCTGTTATAGTTACTCCACAGGACATTTTCTCTTTTTATTAGTTCGCATAACTACGTGTTAAACAAATCATTTTGATTTTTATCAAATGGAACTAAAACTGCATTATTCTTCACATAAAATAATACAGGTGCAATTTTGTAGAGAATTAAAAATTGTAAAAACTGGAGGGGGTAACTACCCTTAGTTATAAGTGGTACCTTTGGTAAAATCGAATTTTATTTCGTTTGTACGTAAAATGGAGGCAATTTAGTTACATTTTTGGAGTCTATTTCGAATGCTGAAATCAGACGGACATTTGATTATTTAACACTCCGATGGCGGGACTTGGCTCCATTTTAATCCAGAGTTACAAAAATTTAATCTAAATTTTAATTTTTCATCAGCCAATTCAAATTGTTAGCTATTTACCGGTGTAATAAGAACACGAACGTTGATCTCATAGAAATTGGTTAAAAAATATTTTTAAAAATGTGTGTGTGCGAAGAAAATCCAACGATTTAACTCGGATGCTGTGTTAAGCACAGTGCGATGCAACCCTTACGAAAAACGTTTCGTCGAAATTTTCACGGGTGTGTACGGGGTTTTTCGCCGTTCGCATATCCTCTTAGCGGTTTTAGACATAGAACTGTGAAAGATACACGCTGAAGAATCAACGACGTTGCGTTTCTCCTCGTCGCAGGGGGCATCTATCGGCTCCTGACTCCGTGAAATCTTGTTTCACGGTAGATCACGTAATAGCGCTTTATGGAAACGGAGCCGAAGGGGGACGAGTATGTTTTATGCTGCCCCCGTGAATAGGTGAATCGGAAGTAAATAAGGAAGGGTATGCCGATGCTAGCGGGGTGCATTTCATTTGGTAATTCGAGGTACGGTACTCTTTCGACTGCACATTCGACGGCACACGGGCTGTTGCGGGTTTTTACGGAATCCCTTCTCACTTTTATTTTCTGACAAAGTATCGCAGAATTTCTGAGCGAACGATTCTCTCCTGAACAAACATTTTATATCCGTTTCATTGTTGCGAACCCGTATGAAAAATCTGTACCAAAGTTTAACGCTAAAATTCATGTAGAAATCTCAGGTGTTGTAAATTTATTTAGATTTTGTGCAATTTTCAACACTAAACTGCGAATTTTATGTAGTTATGAAGAAAAAAAAATAGATTAGGAAGACTACTAAAATAGCAAAATATATTAAAAGGACCCATAAGTAATCAATTATTTTGAAATCTAAAAAAAACTTTGTAGTAAAATCAAGTTTTTACTTTATAATTTATTATATAATCTCCATCATTATCAAGGACAGTTTGCCATATTTCCTGAAAGTTTTCAATCCCCCTCTTATAGAAATGCAGGTTTTGTGAATCAAAATATGACTCAAGGTGCCTCCTTACATCTTCTACAGAAGTGAATGTTTATTTCTTAAATAATTCTCCAGAGATCTGGAAAGATGATAGAGGGAGCAATTCTTTGATTTTTTCCTGTGTGACTTTCGCTGTATTAGGCCAGACATTGGCAATTTGGAGTATTACACCTTTTCTGTGGACTAAAGACGTCTTCTTCTTCAATAGTTCTGAATATAGCCGTTGTAATTGCAGACAATGTGACGATACAACTCAGCAGTAACTGTTTCTCCAGGTTTCAACAACTCAAAGTGAATTATGCAACGACAGTCCCACCAAATGCACAGTAACACCTTTCTAAGTGATAAGCTAGGTTTAGGGGTTGATATTGCGGTTTGATTTGCATAAAGTTGTTAATTTGCAGAAAGAATGTTATCATAAAGAATCCAATTTTCATCTCCGGTAACGATTCTGCTAAGAAATGGATCTCTACGAAATCTAGATAGCAATGAAGTGCAAATTGATCGACGAATATTCTTATTGGTCTCAGATAATTGATGCGGTAAACATATTCCTTGTATTTATGCCTTTCCCATTTCGTGTAGGTGCCTTTGTATAGTTGACCATGTGGACCCAAAGCTTCTCGATAATTCTTGTATACTTAATTTTGGATCAGCTTCGACTAGAAATTTTAGAGTGTCATTATCAAATTCAACTGGTCGTCCACTTCGAGGCCTGTTAGAGAGATCATAATCACCAACAGCAAACCTTCTGAACCAATGTTGACACTTCTTGACCCTCAATACATCTCCATAAACTATCGCAAATTTTCTTTATTGTTACCATTGCATGAAGTCCCACATGAAAATGAAAAAGTATGCAATGGCGAATACGATCCTCGGAAGGTACAGACGCCGCCATTTTATTACACAGTTGTAAAAGAAGATTATACTTGTTAGAATATTTTGAACACAGGCTACTTTACCAAAAACTGTAAAAGAATACGTGGTTCCTCTTCAACGATCAAAGGCGAGTACGAAACCAAAGGTACAAAACAAATTCTTTGCACATAATTGATTACTTATGGGTACCCCTAATACATAAAATATGCAGACTCGATATTCATTACATTTACATCTTTAGGCTAACAGTTTTTGGAAAATATTGACATGCAAAGTATCTTTTAACTAAACAGTTATATGATATTAAAAACTATAGATCTGCAATCCGTTACAGTTTCAATTGAATATTCTCTTGGCACCGAATCGTTGAAGCTTACTAAACGTCCAAAATTTTTATTTATCAATAGCCTTCACGTTTCAGAAGTTAATTGAAAGTACGTTACGTAACGAATTTGTGAATACTTGAATAGAGCTTTCATGGATATAGAGTATCTGAATATTTTTACACGTTTTCACGCTTTCATCGGATAGATAAGCATGCAAATTCTTGCACCATATTTGACAATAGTGGAATATTTTATCTGGTAAAAATATAAAATCATCGTAACCGAAGATGAACTAAATGCTTCAACGCAGAATTTACAGACATTATATCGCAATATCGAAGATTGTAAAAATAATTTTGAAAAAGATAATTACACGGAACTATATCTCGTTATTTAAACTTCACGTTATTTGAACTTCGTTCCCTCACGTAGATTTCATTAATCTTTACACTAAAGAACAATTTCAAACGATACGAAGATTAAAGACTTTTGAGAACATCGAGAAATTACTTGCAACTGGTTAGGAGTCAGAAACAACTTTTACTTTGCATAAAGATCCGCAGTCCAGTAATAACAAATGGAAGCCACGCCATCTCTGCACGAAGAACAAGATTGCTTTCCGAACAACCCGTATTCTGACAAGGTGTATCTCATTTTCCCGTAACCATCAAAAACAGAGATCGGTCGGCGTCATGCGATCGAGAGGAGCTCGGAGGAGAGGAAAGAGAAGCGTTCGCGCGAGATTTTCATTCGGTCTCGTGTAAGGCGGACAGATTGGCGGTGCTGGAGAGGGAGCATCCTTGAATTTTAATTATTTCCCCATTTTATTTCGGACGGGCGGGCGTCGGGACTAATCCTCGTTCTTTGGCCGGCGTGGCACGTGGCCCCGGGCGTACCTCCGGAAATAATTTATTTGGGAAGGTAAAAGTCTGCGGCTGGTGGTGGTTCTCGATCGTGGAAAAACGAGACACGGAAGGAAGGAAGGACGGAAGGGTGGATAGGATAGACGGGGACCGAGAGACAGGAATAAAAAAAATAGGAACGAGAAAAGAAGGAGGGGAAGAGGGGTCGGGGGAGAAGCCAAAGCCTGCGGAGGAGACATCGAAATTGACATGCCCTCCGAGGATACCTCTGCTTGGCATCAATCGAGCTTTTTCGGCGTAGTCGATGCCCTCAGCTACTATTTCAATCTCGAGGAACCAGCGAACGGAGACGACACAAAGACGGGGCCGGCTTCACGAACGAGAATAGTCCGTCACCGCGGTCTGTTTTGACGAGCGGCCATATTTACGATACCGTCTTCTTGCCCGGCGCCGCGCCTCGATGCAAAACGTTTCCTTCGTTTTATATCGTCTCACCGCTCGCCCGGGAAACGAATGAACACTTTTAAGAAATTGACGGCCGGCCACGGACCGCGAATCCTCCACATTTCTTCAGAGACCAACGGTAACAACGCTTCTCGACGTTTTATTTTTACCCTTGACGACGACCGACCGGCTTAATTCTTTCCTTTCCTTCTCTCTCTCTCTCTCTCTCTCTCTCTCTCTCTCTCTTCGTTCCTACGCTCTAGGACTCAAAGGGTTGTCAATAATATCGCTCCCCTTTTGTTACCGTGAATTATGATTATCGGCCAGTATACGCGAAACTTCGGTCAACGCGCTTGCTTCGTTGCTTCTCCCCTGCGGAATGCAACGTGGTGTTGCGTTGGCGTGCGCACGACTATAGCGAAGTTAACTTTACTGTATTAAGATGTTGAAAATAATGTATCGTTACGGAAACTCTTTGCTGTTTCAAGATGCACCAACTCGTTTCTGTCACGAGGGCATAAAATCCGCCGACGGTAGAAGTACACGTGCAAAATTGAAATTGATAATGCTTGCGTAATACTTCAACTAAAATAAATGTATTCCTAAAACATCCAGATTGACATCAACAACCCCTTATACTACGATTTGTTTTACCGTCGTCTATAGTTTCTTAAAAGGAAAAGAAAATTTACATCCATTGCTTGTCTTTATATTCCCCAATGCATCGACAACGAACACAATAGTATTTTGTTTCAGTTTGAAGAAAAACTAATAATAAAGGAGAAAGGTAATATAAGCATCCTAAAAGTCCTAATGAAGTTCGACTGATCCAAATAAGTCATGACAGAAGTAATAATAAAAGTAATAAAAGTCAAATTCCAAGGTTAACAGTCAACGTGTGAACTGACGGTACCAGGGAGACCTTAAAGTCCCGAAGAACTTAAAATCTCTGAAATTGGATCGCGAGCAACCGCCCGAGCAATTAATCGGCTAAGTCGCACTAACTTATCCATACCTCGGGACCGCGATCATTCATGCGCACCGATGCGGCGCGATGCAGCAGCTCCGTTAGCAACAACAACAACAACAGCACCAGCACCGGCACCAGCACCAGCGGTAACGGCAGCCGCAACAGCAGCGGCAGCCGGAGGTCCTGCGGTGGTCGGGGTTAGCAGAATCGCGAACTAGAACTTCGAGGAGGAACGCATTGACCCTGGCTTGCGCAAGATCCGGGGTGGCGGCCCTCCTTCCCCGAGAATCCGGTGTCTAATTCGCCGGTTTGGTCCTCCGGGTGGCAACGTTGGATCTTTCCCCCGGCATCGATAATTATCGCGTCTCGATCGAGGCCGGCGGCGCGGCGGTGGCGGCGGCGGCGGCGGTGTGGTCTCGTACGCGAAATTTCAGTGACGGGGCCGCGAATCGATCGCGATTAAAAGTCCTGCACCGATGTAAACAAACTGCAGAGCGCCGGAGAGAAACAGCCGAAGAGCAACGGGGGGCGAGGGCGAAGGGATACGAGGGGGATGCCCGTGGCGGGTGAAAAGAGATAGAGGGTCGGATTGTGCGAAACTGGTTGGTTGGTGGGACGAAGATAGAGAAACCGGGCTGGAGAGAGAGTGGGAGAGATAGAGAGAGAGAGAGAGAGAGAGAGAGAGAGAGAGAGAATGGGAGTCGTTGGTGCGTTACCTCGCGGAGGTCGTTGACCGAGGGTGCCAGAGAGTATGGAGGGGTAACAAGACTGGGGTAGGGGCGCGGAACGTGGCAGCTGGAAGGGGTTGAAAGTCGAAGAAAGAGGGTCGCGAGCCGAGAGAGCCGGACGGGGATGCAACGCTCCGGTTGTTGGAGGGGTTCTCGCGTGCAGTTGCATCGACCGACGGCTCAGCTGTGCGTCTATATCCTTGCGTCTCCACCCCGCCAGTTGCACCACCGAACCCCTTGCTTTCGCAGTTCGTTCTCCTCTGGCCTCACCCCCTTCGTTCCCGCCCCCGCTGCACCCCCTCGCCACTCTGCGCAACGGCCGTGCTAACCCAACCGACACCCCTTCCCTCTCTCTTTCTCTCTCTCTCTCTCTCTCTCTCTCTCTGTCTCTCTGTCTCTCTGCCTCTCTAGCCTTGCGCCAGCAAGTTCGAGTCCCTTATACCCCTTGCGGCCCGGACCTCGCGCAACCACCGAATCGACCACGCCGTCACAGGGGATGCTGCGCTGTGAACGTGACCCTCAAAACGGCACAATGTGTATACACCCCGCCCACAGCGAGAGGAACAGAGAGATCCTGTACACCGCACCGCACCGCACCGCACAGCACCGCACCGTGCCGCACCGCATCGAGACACACGTATGAACGTGGCCGCGCCGCTAATGAATCGGGACTATACTCTCTCAAGAAGCTTCGTGAACTTCGGCCTTTCCCTCAAGACCCAACCGGGTTCGTTGAACCCGGCCGAGCCACCAACCGAACGCCGTTCGACCCCCTAGCTGCGATGCATCGGCGAATATCGACGGGGTTCTTCTTCTCCACGGAGCCACGAGCAGAACTATGCCAGCCGTGAATGATTCCCAGGATTGTCCGAGACAGGACAATCCTCTGGGAAATTGTTTATTACCGTTTTTATTGCTTTCCGGCCGATTCGTGGCTAGGACGCTGCGGAATTATCGTTGACTTCGACTACGTACATTCCAGGGCAAAAGCATACTCGAAGAATTATTTAATTTTTTCTTGTCGAATCTTGTTCAACATTTCGTGTGCGTCAGTCACGTATGACTACACCACGGATATCTTTATACGAAATGAAAATTGTCCAAATTGTAAAAAAAAAGACAGAAGTTAAACGAGTATTTAACCTTTTAATCGTTTTAACAAGTCGAAAATAATATGCCGGCGTACTGTAATAATAAGATATTTTTGCATGACATACCGGGTGGGTAACTGAGGACTCGTTGTACTTGAAAATACTCTAAATTGGAACGTCTCCAAATACTTTGAAAATCGTTTTCAGAACTACATCTACCATACGTTGGAATATTGTTTCACTTTACATCCCCTGAAAGTTGATGTACAATTTTTTGGTTGTTTTACAAAAAGGAGATTTATTTTTTAGTTGCATTTCCCAATTAGTGATTTCATATTTTATTCGTCTATTAGCTTTGCTTCATTAAAATGCATTTAGATTTCTGTTACAGCAATTGTTTAGCAAATGTTCAACATTTTTGGTTCAACCGCTTGGCACTTGTAACGAGTAAAGTGCACATTTTTATACAAAATGAAAATTGTATTTATTTAATTCCAATAAATACGGTTGAAATAGAATAAGGTAAATAAGTTTAATAGAAATAAGGTTTAAAATAGAAAACAATGCGACGGTCTTTAAATATCTTTACTGGCTTTGCATTTAGTCTATCAATTTTTGTCATGAATGTGTAAAATCCACAGCCAACAATGAGTAATATTGATAGCGATAAGCAGTACCTATAAGTTAAATTTATAAAGTACAGTTTTGCTATTTCATTAAAGAACTGTAGAAGAAAGGTATACAAATAAATAATTATACTCTATAAATTTATAAAATACTAGAAACGGTTTTATACAAATTTTTACGCAAATAATCTACAGTGAATTTCAAAATTGTTCCCGTGACGAGGGAAGTCATTTATTTTTTTAGTAAATAAATTGTCCTGCGAACGAAACGAACGGACTACTGAAACGGACGAAGAAATTGGCATGTGCAATCAGAGCTTGTCTGCAACGGCTTGTCTCTGCAGCGACTGCAAATATCGCTTCTCCACAGATAGAAATCAGCATGTGGGATACGCAACAAGTCGGTACATCGCGGAACCACTGGCGATGTTATTGTTCCGTTCAATTACATCACGGCACGGCTGTATTAAGAGCAGAAACAGATGAGATTGCACGCTCTGATTACCGAAAGAGCATAGAGCACGATGCGTTTGGGAAATCACATTTTTCATCCAGGAATATCACTTTTTTTTTGTAAACATTATTCTTAGGCACGTAAGCAAAGAATATCCACCCTGAAGATTTTACAAAAGTAATGCCGAATTTGTCGAGGTTTCAAGGTCGTCGACGTATTCTTAACCAGTTAACTTTAATTGACGAGTATACTCGTCAATCCGAAACTCTATTGCGGTGCAGTCAACGTTAATGAATTGTTAAATTCTTATCGAATAAAAAAGTAATTCTTTCGATTTTATTTTATTTTATTTTTTTTTTTAGTGATTCTTTTGATTTTAATTCCGCGCCGTGAGGGATTTTTCAAACTCAATTCCACAGTTAACTGGTTAAATACAAACCTATACATTTTATTCAATCTGTTGCAGGGTATAAAAAGACAAATCCAACGATATCCATAACCATACCGATTCGATCATTTAATCTCGAAATAGTTGTGTCGGAAGGGTAAAAAATTTACTACTTTCAGACATAAATGGTACGATTTTACAGGTCGTTGGATTCGTCAACTTATGCTCTTTAACGATATCAAAGAAAAAATGTACGCTTCCATTTGAAAAATTTCCGATGACCTTGAAATTTCGTCAAAATAATAGCATCGAGAAGAAACTTTACCAAGAGTCGCAAGTACTCTTTAAAATAGTATAACATTGTCTTAACCAGTTTTCCCGTGCAACAATAAATGAGCCCGATGAACCTTCTGCTGCATGTATGTAAATTACTTAGGTCCACAAAATTGACTTGCGACCAATTTTTAAAGAAATTATTTACGCAATACCGAGTAAGTCAATCCTTCCAATATGTGAAAATAAAAAAAACTCAAGCCGTTCAGTCCAATTTTAAAAAGGTTTCTAAAGGGTGCACAAACACTTTTTGCATACTCTTGTCTATTCAGAACTGAACAAAAACGTTGACCTATCTTTCTGTATGGAAACAGCAAGAACCGACGGAAGACGTCTCCGCCGCGTGCAACTAACAGACGGGGCAAGCTGTAAGGGTTGATAGGGGTTAATCCAGCCCGGTGTAGACCGAGTTCTATTTACCTGTGCAGGGGTGGGCGGAAGTGTGAGCTCGCGTAACAGACCGAAACGTCCGATCCGGAGGTCCGAGACGACCTACACCCTCCACCCTGCGTTCCCCGGCAGCTCCAGCCGGAGCGATGGCATAACCGGCAGCGTTCGGAGTGTCGTTGTGCCCGTTTTACGACCGGCAGACCGGTAGTCTGCCGCGTTATACGATATACGAGCGACGCTATATCCACGTGTCTGGCTGGGGTGGCACCCGCGGCTCGGAGCCGGGGTAGGAGAGGGTGCGTGTTTCAGGTGGGGACACCGAGACGAACAGAACTCGAAAAGACTTCGAAAACTCCAGCCGCGAACGACTCTGGGACGAGGGGATTGGCTTAGGGGAGCTTCGAGACCGCATGCATTCACCTAATGTCACCATACCCCTGATGCTTCAGAGTTTCATCCCCTACACCCCGCGCCGAATTTCACACTATCACTGCCGCGAATGATGATACTGGTCGACGTGGATGTTCTTGGAAATAACGTACGATCTGATGGCATTTTTAAATAAATATTCATATAATCCAACAATTTTGCTAAACATTTACACAAGTGTACCATGCAAAATCAACTGAACCCTCTTGCCTTACGATTCTTTGTTGTTCATAATCTCCTGTAAGGAAATTTTTGTACCTATGTTTGTTCTAATGGATAATATCGGTGACAGAAAGTAGAATTTTATTTCGAGTTAGATAAGAACTCAATAATAATATCCTCCGTTTCGTATTCGAAAAAGATCATGTAAAAAGGAAAAATCCTAGATCGAAATAAATGCCTCGGTTTCGCGGTTAAAGTAGTCTCGCGGTGTAAAGGGTTAACCGATGCTCGCGTCGGGAACAGAGGCAAGATCGAAGGTTCAAAGCCCCGACAGCACTTTGACCCTAATTCTCGCCGCGTGAAGAAACAGCGATCCATTTTGCGCATCGCGACGACACCGCCGAAAACTCTGCTCGACGGGGCGGCGTAAAAGCGCGCGGTTCGGTCTCGCCGAACCGTTTAAAATCTCTCGGCCGCTCCATATCGAAGAAGATGATTTCCAGTTATGGGGATACGCAGTATCCATGACAACGTATGCCACGCTGATGTACACGTTACACTCCGGCCCCGAACGATGGGGTAGGTCAATGTACGGTTTGTCGCTTGGCAACCTAACAACCTACCCTGCGACCAACTGCATCCAAGGACTAAACCCTCCTTTTTTTTTTTTAATCAGTGCCTTTGTTCCGCGGTTCGATTGTCTCTGCGTTCGAAGAGAGCCCCGGAGAACGCAGCAGGGAAAGGGTAGGCCTCGGAAGTTTGATCGACGGGGAGGGTTGCGGAACGCCTTTGGTTTTTTCCAAAGCGACGCTGGCTGAATGGCCCCGGCGGGTAAGAGCGTATCCTCGAAAATCATCCCCCTTACGACGTGTAACCTACATTCGAGAGGTCGCTCTCCTTCGAACTAATGATCGAACCGTAATTGGAGGTTACGTCGCGTCGGGCTGTCTCGTTATCGTTATCGAAAGAGAGGTCATATCGAAATGATGCACGCCTGAAAGTCTGATCTTTCACATTTTACTCTACAAACATTCCAAGAATGTGTCTATCCAAACTTTAAATTGGAAGAAAATTCTAAATCTTTATTATTCCGAGCTGTAAAAAGTCGAAAAAAACTCTGAGACACTTATTGAAGTCTCCAGTTTAATGTATAAGTGTTAGTGGAACAAAATGTTCAATCAATTTTACAATAAAAATAAAAACTCGAAGGCAGAAATTAACCCTTTGCACTCGATTCGCGACTATAAAGCGTCATTTAAAATTTCTGTATTATTATCTAAAATATTTTGTACATTATTTTCGTATTTAATGAATTACTAAACATTTCAGAGTTGTACGAGTATGTTACACCATTTTCGTACGTAAAACATGAAAAAAAAATATATACAAGGAAAATATTCCAGGTCGGAAGAAATGTTTCGTTTTGGAGTTAAAATGGCTTCGAGTGCGAAGGGTTAAATAAATAAATTTGCCAAGTGATAATTTACACCGAAAGAAATAAATTTGTTGAATCCTCGTGGATGCATCTTTACAATAATCGTAAATTAAAGATATTAGAACTTGTCTATATTCGACTGCCGGATGACTATGCAAATTCCAACTTTCATAAATTATTTTACAAAGATCAGTATAAGGAACAAGTCCGAAATATCAACTAGAATTTTAGCTATGGTAAGAACGAAGTAGACGCGATAAATTGCATCGTCTCAAACTAGTTCGTGAATTATAGGGACTGATCATGTTCATGTTCACGTTCATGGGGTTAGGATGGGGTTCGAATTGAGAAATCGGCCACTCGGTACGTGGTCGCGTAGGCCGTCTCGTAGGAATTAGGTTAAACTACGAGCAATTATGACAGGATATGATTTAGCCTGGCTTTCTTAACCGTCAATTTCTGCGCTGTGCACGCCAACGGTTGTCCGCACGCCATTGCGTTGCCGGTCATGGCCGGCCTTTGACATGTATACTTCGATGCTTCGTATTTTATTGTTCACGAGCTTCGACGTTACTGTACAAAAAGCAAATAATTCTACAATTTACATTTTATTACAATTTCCGCGAATTCTTCAATGCTTCGTATTTCATTGTTTACGAGTCGCAACAGTCCAGTGAATACAGCGAAACATATTCAACGAGAAACAGAAAATGGAAATTATTTGTGGAAATTGTTTCGAAAAGCGTTAATTTATTGGATAAAATTGTTTTGCTGAGAAATTAACTATTAAAAATGCCTCTATTAGAGTAATGGATCATGTTTAAGTATAGAAAGGGTCGATCGATCGGATAGAATGCTATGTATTTTTAGACAATGAATAAAGAATGTAGTTTTAAATTTGCCTAATACTAAATCGATCATTAAACAAACGATTCAGGATTTTTGTATTTCAATAAAAATGAATAAAATCCTTCACTTTTAAGGGATTATTGTAATCAGACAAAATGTAACTAAATTCAATCTTGCTCTTCTACTAAGACGCTACACGCACTTCCAGTTTGGCGGTATACGTAGCCTTAAATAAATAAATGAATCGCCAGGGTAATCAGCAAACTGTCGGAATCGATCCAACGGAAGGAGCCCGCTCGTATCGCCTACACGAATATTACCGGCGCAGAAATAGAGTGTCTAATTCGGAGTCACAGGTGATTAATACACTAAGGGGACAATGTCGTCGAGCAGAAAAATCGTCGCTCGACCGTGGAAACGCCAGAAAATTCCTCAAGATTCCGAGCGCGTTGATCACGCTACACCTTTTAATAATAGATCTGTCGACCGACGACCAGGCAGTCACGACGGGTACAAGAAAAAAAAAAGAACAGATAAGTTTGCTGGACAAAAACAGCTGCTTTCCGATTTCACCGGTGACATCGGTGCCTCGATAACGAGCGTGCCCGAGCAAACAGACGTGGAAACAGATGTAACCGTAATCGTGGTTCAGCGTCACCGAGTTTGTCGCTCGAAAATGCTTTCCAACGAGGTCCCCTTTCCTTCCGCCGCCTACTCGCTTTTCCACGACGATTTTCACCGCTTTTGTTTTTTTTCCGAGCGGATGTTAGCAACCCCTACCGGACGACACACGTCGTCGAGTTACTTGATTTCGCTTTCTAGATCGTTAGATCTAGTGGTTATTCGATATATGTCCGAAACTCGGGTCCAGCCAGGGACACATATCGGCCAGGAGATATTATTCTTTGATCTACGCCGAACGTAGAAGAGGTCGCGAGGTGTATCCCGCAGCAGTGGGGATAATTCTGGGACTTTTATCCGCTAGGCATTTGGGACATATATAGAGTAAACACTGTAAACACTTATTCTATGAATCAGTAGAATTCTCAATTAATAAATATATTAATTATTTCTTATCTCTTAGATTGATCTTAATGTTATTCCTGTGTGACACGGGCAGTATTTACTGACAAATAATAAATACTATATACTATCCAATATCACATGATTTGATCATCTGTACATTTGCTTGTCACGATGAAGTGCTCCTAAGTAAATTAATTAATCTCACCATCATGGGCTGTGCTGTATTTTCATTTGTACATAAAGAATATTAGATGAAAATCAAAATTACTTGAATATACATATCTCTTAGTTGACGTCAATGTAGAAAAAATTATATTTAGTTCTTATGAATGAATAGACAACTTCGTTTTTTGCCGAGAGATAATAAGTAATAACTTTTACTGTCAATTATACCTGTTTTTATATAAATATACTTTAAATATATTTTACTGTAAAAAAAGAAAAGGCAGCTAATTTCAGAATGTGTTTATTTGATTTTATTGTGGATGTTTAGAAGAAATATCTTTTAGTTTGATACGATAGAAGTGCGAGACAGTGAGATGACGTATACGTAACACCGGCTACCGTACGGCATTAATTGCATTAGAAAATAAATCAACTCCGTCATTGGGATTGTTAACGCGCTTACATGTCCTGAATATTGGTTCGTTACTGTCCTATTCAGTTCTACACTGGTGAAGTCGGAAAATTTGAGGTTTTCTGAGCGATCTAACTGAAACCCGAAATTGCAAGAGACATTTAGTATGCGAATTCAGTTCAGGTATCCGTTTATAAGTTTGAATGGTATATAAGTTTGAATAATATCTGTGATTAGTCTAGGCAGCTTCGTACGTGTGCGTAATCATAACCGAACGCACACAATCCAATTTGCATTAATTTAGAAAAGGTACTTCCAAGAAAATTTTACAAAAAAAAATGTTTATTTAATTGCTATCTTCATATATTTCTCGTTAAATTTTCACCATCTGCAATGACATCTATTTTTCACCGAAAGCAATAAAGTAACAGCAATACTAAAACAATCATATGTGAAACATCATTCACTTGAATTTATTATAAAATCCCAAAATATTTGATTTATTAAATTGTTTCATGTCATTCTGAATATTTCATACATTTCGACTAAAGCACGACTAACTTCTTAAATTTTGTAAAAGCTAACGAAATTAGAACTGTCACTTTACGGTTTCAAAAATAAAATGTAATTTATTATATTGACACCAAAATGGCGATTTCTATACAATAATGCTTTATTGCTGTATGCTTGAATGTAGCGTTTTATAATATCCGTTGTGTGATATGCAAATTCCCGATCGTGTACTACGATAAACAAAGGTCTATTGTTGCATAATTGAATGTCGGTGAAACCGTTGGTTCATCCGTTTCCCAAAAGAATTTTCCCCAGAAGGGTTCCGAGGGCGTGCACGTTTTCGCCGTTTAATCAGATGGTAGATTAGAAACTGCCCGTTTAGGCTGACACGCGCGGTCACGGCTTCAACGGTTTTAGGATTAATTATAGAAAGCGAGCGTCAGTGGTGTACGCATCATGAAACTGTCGTGCGAGAACCGGCGAAAGTCACGTGCGGCCAATTAGTATTTAAATGATCTCGTTTCCGCATACGTATGCAGGCTGGGACACGTAAAGTCGCCACCTTTCTATCAGTGTCGCGTGAAAGAACGACGTAAACAATGACTATGATTAAGAGGGTGTAAGCGGTTGAAATCTTACAAACTGACAATGAGTACACTTTCCGGATTTTTTACTGCTTGACCACTTGATAGAAAATTTTTTTGTATTAGACTAATGAGATTGAGCTCCAAAAAAAAATCTCTTTCTAAAAGTTGTAAGCATAGAAATTAAATTCTTGTTTATTAAACCGGTAACTAATAACCCATTCGAGATTCTTGAAAATTTTAAAAAATTAATAAAATTATATTATGTTAGATTATGGTATATATATTTTTTAAGCGAAACCCATCTTTCCCTCTTTATAACTAAAAATTGTAGAATCAGATTGAAAAAACTTTAAAATAACTTAAAGTTCAAATAATTTTTAATATAAGAGCTGAACTGTCATTGAACTCGTACTGTTCGTAAAATAATTTGCAAAAATGTACATTCTTCTGTCGATTAAATTATTTAAAAATTTTTTCCTGTTGTCAAAAGTAACACTGTATTTATATACCATTTTGAAAGTGCTATTGCTGTGGCTTGGAATTGGTGGTAGTAGTTTATTATAGTAAATCTGTGTTTAGTGGTGACTTAGGGGTGTCTATCGAATTCATAAATCATCCATTACCGCGCCACTCCCATAAAGACTCGAACAACATAAAATATGATAGTGATCTGCATTACTTCACCGTATCACCAATTAACCTGACTCTTGAGCTTTCGCCAAATGCGTCAATATTGATTCAAACGCGTTTCAAGTATACCTACCATTCAACTGGCCAACATTTACGATGAATTGTAAAAGAAAAATAGCAGAATCTAAAAGAATCCATACGCAACAGTATTTATCGTACAAATTGAAAACAATTATTTCCCCGTTTAGTTCGGATAATCGAGGTTCCACCAATATTCTACTGGTCCAGCAACGTCCGAGGCAACTCCACAGTTCCATCGATTCCAAAAACCGTGCCCGCTCTCCTCTTCCCACCCGATCCGAACTACCCTAAACGATCGAGACTGCCAAGAATCAGGATTGCGATTGCCGAAATGTCACTATCCCGAGGGACACGACATTCCCTCGGTAATCAACCCGAGCAAGGTCACGCGTATTCGTGGGGTAGATCCTCGCACGGACCAACGAACTCTCAGTCCATTGTAGGAGCCACGTGAGCACGATTCCGCTCTGAAGATGCACCTCCCGGTGTCTCTCGCTTTGTAACTGATCGATCGTCCCTCTCGTCTTAAATCTCGTTGCTCGCTTTTTTTTCTCGTCTTCGGCCGATCTCCCCTTGGGCCGGGGCCTTTGCAGCTCGGATAGCCGACTTTCTCGGCAGTGGTCGGCCGATTGCGCACGCACACCGCACCAGTGTCAGATTAAATTCGAAACGGCCTGTAAAGCATTACCGAGACACGTTGTGTTTTGTGTAGTTTCGAATACGTGTAGCGCAAAGTGCGCCGCGGGGTCAACGACCCGTCTACGTTGTGGAGCACACGGACACACGGGCCACACAGGGGCGTGCATGCACCACGCGCACACACGGGCACACACACGCGTACACACACATAGTTGCATAGATACGTACGTAGGTGTGCACGTGCGCGGGTAACCATCACACCTACATCGAGAGCCAATATCACCATGCACCTCCACCAGATGGAGCTGAATCTCCAACCGCCCCCGCCTGCACCCGCGCGCCGCGCTCTGCTCCTCTTTTCGCTGTGCGCGAGAATCTAGCCTAGACCATGTAGACCAATACATAGAACGCCGGACGGACCGGCATAATATTCCTAACGAATTCCAAAGGCCGAACAAACGTCACGTGGCGTTACAATAATTGAGCCGACGCGAACTCAGCGACGCACCGCTGTTACTCGGCGCGCACTCTTTTTTCGATTATCGCTTGTTTTGCGTACACCGACCGGCGTCTTTGTGCATCGGCGATGCTCTGCTGCAATGGTCTCATACCTACTCGCCGCGTCAATGAATTAACCGCATTTTTCGGAACAGCAGAAATATTTGTTTTAGCTGATTCGATCAAACCAAGTTCATTCCTTACACGAAGGGTGGTTTAATGTCACAGAAATCATATTTTGGCGGTCAAACGTGTTATATAGAATAAAAGTTGTACTGTAGAAGCGATTAGGCTCGTCGATACTAACAAAGTTCTCAATTATTGTTTCAAATACATTATTTGTAAACAGCAGAAAAACTCATTTAAATTGATTCGGCTACAGAAAACTCACCTCACATTTCAAACGTGGTTTTAAGTTATAGGAATAAAAATCTCATTGTGGTAGCGTCGGGTATTAGGCACATCAACATTAACAAAGTTGTCAATCACAAATACACACATTTTTCTGAACAGCAGAAATATTTGTTTTAGCTGATTCGATCAGACCAAGTTCATCCCTTACACGAAGGGTGGTTTAAAGTCACAGAAATCATATTTTGGCGGCCAAACGTGTTATATAGAATAAAAGTTGTAGTGTAGAAGCGATTAGCTTCGTCGATACTAACAAAGTTCTCAATTATTGTTTCAAGTACATTTTTTGTAAACAGCAGAAAAACTTATTTTAGTCTATTCAGTTAAAGAAAATTTATCCTCCATTTCAAAAATGGTTTTAAATTATAGAAATAAAAATGTCGCTGCGGTAGGGACAAGTATTAGGCTCATCAACATTAACGAAATTGTCAATCACAAATACACACATTTTTGTGAGCAGCAGAAAAATTCATAAACAATTCCAAAATTAACATCTGTCCCTCATTTTCTTAGTTTTACATTTATTCTGTCGTGGCCAAGTGGTACACGATTGAACGATCAATAGAATGAGGTCGGGAGAAATTATTGGGCGTTCTTCGGTGCGTAAAAATTGCATTTGAAATATTTCTGTTGCAGATACGCCCGCATCTCAGAGATCTACATAATTGGGCAACGCTGCTTCATCGCTTCTTCCAGACGTGTGCTTTTTTGTCGCCTGCTTCGTCGAGCCTCTTGCATTCAGACCCGTTCCCGAACATCGGGACGATTTTAGCTTGATCGGGTTTCAAGGGTGGAATTATTTTTAGGTAAAGGTATATCGGGTACGTGGCTCCAGCCCTAGACACGCGGTTAGAGAAAACTATTCCGAAGGAGAAACTGTTTTTCCGTCGGAATTGCCCGTGGAAATTCGTATCTCTGTGTCATGGGTCCATGGAGAATCTGTTCCGAGGGAATTTCCGCAGGTGATACAGCAACGCTGCGGTTTGCGAATAATTGATAAAATTTTAAGCGATAACCTCGTGCTATTTTTTCGCTGTTCTGCGATGAGAAAAGTTTATGGGGCAGCGAGCATTTTTATGCTGAGTGAATTGCTGCTGTCGTTATCTTTTTCGGACATTGTTTGTCATGGTTTTAGTAACTTATTTGGCGTGAGATGTTGTGTGGATTTACTCGTTTGTAACAATTCCCATATTCCATACTCCAAGGAAAATTCGTGTGTCATATGGTATGCTTTATCATCGGTTCGGATAATCGAGGTTCCACCGAATTAAGCCAATAAATATGATCCAAATCGCGTAATGTTTGGTATCGTTTCAATCAGAAAAATGTCACAAATCTGTAGGCAAAGGCTTTTTACAAAAAATAATCAAAAATAATATTGTCAAGGGGTGCATTACTATAACTTCTACAGTCACAAATTAAAAAAGTTTCCGTGCACCTACACAGATCGCTTTAGCTATCTACCCCCCACCCCCAATGTACTTACACTAGCAACGGGAGCATTCAAACTAACATTCGAAAAGCGTGGCAAAGCGTGAAATCTCTGTCGTTCGAATGATCACGAGCGGCAGTGCGCAGTGCGCTAAGGGAGAATGGCCCATCGAATTTGGCACGCCCTATACGGCATCGCGCGATAAAGTAATTTGCTGTTCAATAACCCGTGACGCATGTACAAAATACGCGGAAGCGTACGGAGAGCAGTCGCAGGATTCGCTGGGTGTCGAAGAGCGCATCGGTTGCATCCGCGCGGATGCACGGCGAACAGTAATTATTTCTGGCTGCGTACGAACTTTTCCCGAGTCCGTGACGGACCGATAAAAACTAACCCGTGTACCCGGCCGTGTTCACCCTCGTGTTCGCGAACCCCTCGTTTCTCGGCCGTGGATGGAACATCGTCGAACAGGGTCGAATGCGTGCACAATCGAGCAATTATAAACATTATTCGTATTGCGCCGCGCTGACCCATCGTGGAAGCTCAGGAAGCGAAATACATAAGCGTTGCACACATTACATCGGCCGGATCCTCGTAGGCCGCGAAGTTTCATACTAAGCAGCAAGCATATTCGTTGCGTGCTGGTCCGCGTGCTCATTATTTCTTTTATTTTTTCTAGCACGCGAACTCTACCGACAATCAGTTTTACCTGACTGCAGTTCCCTGTGCGCTTACTGAACGTGCTGCTGTCAGTAAATGCATATCGAGTTTTAACCCAATTCTCGTTTCCATAGTTGTTTACGGACGAATGTTGCTCTTGGTCAGTAAAAAGTTATTGTTCTTAAAATATTATTGACTACGGTAAGGTTGAAATATGGTAACTGCAGTTCCCTGTGCGCCTACGGAACGTGCCGCTGTCAGAAAATGCATATCGAGTTTCAACCCAATTCTCGTTTCCATAGTTGTTTACGGACGAATGTCGCCTCTTGGTCAGTAAAAAGTTATTATTCTTAAAATATTATTGACCACGGTAAGGTTGAAATATGGTAACTGGTTTTTCAAAATTTCCGTCCGACAGATAAGCAGACAAACTTTCTGGAACTCCATCATATTAATGGCTTTTAAATAAAAAGTGACTCGGTTAAAAGGGGTAAATCTCTCGCAACAAATACAATAAATCATTACAGGAATATACAAAAATCGACATCTCCGACACTGAGCAAACGTTCCCTGCAAACATAATTACCTGCGTACAAAACTGTTTATTTTTAAGGCTGTTTTCAACAAGTAATATTTTCACTGAAAACAATAATGTTCAACAGATAATCGTCAAGAGTATCATAGAGTACTTTACACGAGAGGAGTACTGGGTTTTTAATATTTCACAGATGACGATCCCCGAGAAGACAGAGAGGGGAGATGTCCCCGGGAAGCCCCACCCCTAATCCCCAAAGGGTTAATGACCCGATTGTTCACAATTTTCTTCCGGTTACGAAAACGTTTATACAACCCTTATCTCCACAACTACCTTACTTTACATCGACCATCGTTCAAATAATTCCATGCCGCACGCTACACGATACGTACAAATACTTTATTTGTCACACGAAACGGATCGCAGGGGACACGACAGATCGGTCCGATTTTATTGACACTTTCGTTACATTCATACGCGGCGAGTACGTTCTTCTCCGCGAGGCTGCTCACGAAAGATTCGAGCCGGACCAATACACCGGGCAGCTACAACTATGTTCTACACCCCAACGGTGCCATTACGACCTCGAGCGAAAGCACCCCTTTCCGAGCGAACGTCAATGGCACAACGAAAAACCGTTCCCGTGTAGAATTCATTAGAGCAGAAGATTTGCTCTCGTATCGTTAGAGCCCAGGTCCTTGACCTGTCCCAGTCCACCTCGTCCGTCAACACGCTCGCGAGCACAGCCCTTCCCGCGAGTTCCTTTTCCTCGACGCACGTCCATATCGATCGTGGTGCCATTAAGGCGCATCCCGTTGTTCGTCGATACCAATAAAAAGAAGAAAGAAAAATGCAACGAAATCAGAAAAACCAAAAAGAAAGTAAAGGAGTATCCTCGTCGAAGCGAATTCCCGAGCAAACGACTGTCAAACTTCTAGTCGAGCAAAATTTCGGATTGTCACTCGCGAAAAGCACGTTGCGACGACGTGGAGGCCGCATATCTGTGTCTTGCGTGTAGCCGAAAAGCGACGAGGGTCGTCGGAGACGCACGAACGGAGTCCGTCGTCGACGTAGAGAGCGACGGCGGCGCGGCGCGGCTTCGGGTGCGGGTTCGCAAGCGCGAAAAGCAGACGGGAAGCTCGATGAGAGAGGTCGAGCGACGAAGAGGAAGCGAGGAAGAAGACGGGAAGAGAGGGCGGACTCTGAAAATCGACTGGTCGTCGTCGTCGTCGTCGTGCACATTCGTCGCGTTTTCACGGTCAGGCTTTATCGATCGTGGAAGGAGGGCGAAGGAGCGGAAGGAAAGGAGTTTCGGAGTGCATCGAAAGGGCGTTGAACCCGGCCTTTCGGCAGTCGCGCGGCGCCCATAATGTAACGATTGTGTCGTGTACCCGCCTCGGCCCGACCCGGCCCGCGCCCGGATATCTCTCTCTCTCTCTCTCTCTCTCTCTCTCTCTCTCTCTCTCCCTCTCCCTCGTAACGCTGTTTTAACGACCCAGCACTGACCAACTGAAATTTTGATCCCCCCTCCCTCCCAACGGTGATCTTAATGAGGCCGGTCCACGTGTTCCTTTGCTGTTTTCTTTTTTTCCTCGTCCTTCATCCTCCTTCTCGTGCCCTTTCTGATGACGCGCGACGGCGACTCTCTCTCTCTCTCTCTCTCTCTCTCTCTCTCTCTCTCTCTCTCGCGGACATGGCGTGTCTCGTTGGCGTAGGTCCGAAATGTCGTGCTCTCTCCCGGGACGGACGCTCGCGCTCCGTGCACCACGTGTTCCATAATTGGTCCGATCATTTTCGCACGACCGACGCGACGCCGTGTTTACGGCAGGTGAAACTCGAGTCGCGGGAGTGATCGTTATCGCCCGGCACAGCCTTTCGTCGACTCGTGCCAGACGTCTCGGGACGCCGGCTCTATGGGGCATGTGCCACGGTGGACGCGAGAGAATAGAAACGCTTTCCGAGCTTGCGAAAATACGGGGACTGACGGCGCAAGGTCTGTCATGGTCTAGCGGCAACGTGATCTGAGCAGACTGGACGCGACAGTGACCTAGAGCTGGTGAACGCATTGGAGTCAATGATAAATATGTCTGCGAATAGGCTGTGAATAGGTCTTCCAGGCCAAAAGACAATGTCGTGGACGGCGATGTAATGTTTTTGCTTATAGTGATTACAGGTACCATTACATTCCGATTTCTTCAGACTTGCACCATAGGGCAGGGAGGGTAGCTGAAACGACTGTAAACGTATTCCAGGTGTCTCCTTCCGGAAACCAGGTTGGAGCGAAGTAAAAATAGAATGGAGATTAGCTATGTCTTCTGGGTCAAGAGAAAATATCATAGACCGTGACATTGCGATTTGTTTCACACTTGCAAGAGGCCATGAATTCCAGATTTCTTCTTAACAGATTACAGCGAATCGAAAAGGTCGCAAGTATAGGTTTCCAGGGGTGGAATAGAGGGTGGGTCGACCGCAAGAAAGCCTGGGGCCCGCGAGCTCCGCGATGCGGCCCTGCGTGTGCGGGGAGCAAGCTTAGAGGATGACAAGGCTGTCGATGAAGCGGCGAGATGACTACGAGCGCGGGCATTGTTTCAAGACGACCGCTAATCGTTATTATTAGGTGGCCTTTTCGGGATTCTAGGGTTCTTGGTGGTTTTTCCGTGCATCCCTGGGGACCACACGGGGAGCCTCTAACATAGGGTGAGACGGAGAAAGAGACACGACGCATGTATACGGGAGAAAGAGAGGGAACGGAGAAGAGAGGGGAGACGCATGTGCGAGCAACAACGATATATTTCGGTGCAGCGCTCCATACACCGCGTGGAGGTCAATGCCCGTCCTTACTCCGACCCAAGGAAGAAGCGGGAGGGCGGGCGAGGAGGGAAAGAGGGGCGTGGAGGTCGGGAAAGAGAGACAGAGGGCAAGCACTGAGCGGAAAAAATGAACGAACAGTCAGAAAGAGCTGAAAAGGGACACGCGGAGTGTCCCTACGTCACCTTCCTCCTTCTTCCTCGTCGTCGTTTCTTTTTTTCACCATGTTTCCTGTTAACTTTCACGTTAATTGATGATCCGAGATTCCTGCTCGAACACCCCGTCGAGATCTGTACTGCCCGATCTAGGTGCAGTTATCGTGGAAATTTCAAATTTTTGCTGTACCAGTTGAAAACCTTTTTCGAAGATGTACTGTCCGTCGAAAATGTCTCCAACAACAATTTTTGAACCATCATGTCAGCTTGAAGTTTTCGTATGGAAAAAGAAGAAAAAGGGATGATAGCGATTTTCTTATTTCGAAATAAAAAGCGGCGTCTTATATCGGAATAAAATTCTTCATATTGATAAGAGTCAGTACGACGACTTTTCGGGCTCGAAAATATAAAAGTGGTTCCATTTACCGCAAATTCACCCCCACGGTAATAATATTCGCACAAAGCGCGCGATAGACTGTCTAGCAGCGCGCCACTAATTTTGTATAAAGGTATTTCTACGTTGCCGTGCATGTCTACTAGTCTGTCACTCGCTTATTTTCGGTGCCGATTATGCAAACTTCTGACACATTGCCAATCGGTGGTTGGATGATTCACGGGGCCACCAAAATTATTCTTCGAAACCGGAAATCCACACGATACACGTAGCGCTGGGGAAGTTACGAGGATCGTTTGAACTTTTGTTCATTTCCACCCGGAAACCTTGCCATTGATCTTTTTCCACAAACTTTTTGGAACTTTATGAAGTCTAATTAATGTTCTTCCTGTTCTGGCCTTTATTTTTCTGCTGTTCTGTCGTGCTTTGTAGGGTATACCTCAAAAATACGAAGTAACCCTAACTATTTATTAATCATTCCGAGAGGAATAGTTCCAGACATGTTCGGACATTTAGTGACGTTAATTAATTAGATTCTGTTAATCGCTTAGTGATTCTTGTACCTTACAGATTAGAGTTCAGATTAGAATATCAATTTAAACAGGATGACTGGGGTGCAGAAGTTCTGAACTATAGTGTAGCAGATACTCCTGAATGATTCATGAATTGGGGTTGTAGTCTCGGTAAAGCTAAATCTGAACAATAAACCTAAATGTTCGTCGCGGTAAATTCGTTACACATTAATATCAAATTTTAAAGATCACTGAATTTGTACTTGGCTCAAATTTAAAAAATTCCGAGATTTATTCAAGAATAGGCTATTGAATCTTCCCCGTATCTTGAGGGTATAATGTGTGAGTTGTAATGTAAAAATTACAATAACATTCCTAGAAACGATTTCAAAGTGAACAATTCTTTCGCTCGGAAATGATGAAAGTATCCATTCTTTCTGTGATAGTACTGTGTATATTGCTATCAGTGGACTTTGTACGGGGGGTGGGGGGACATTTTGGCCCCTGGATCAAAAGGACAAGGGTCACGTACTAGACTGGACGCTCGTGCAACATTGATCAGACATTACGACCACTGTCGTTGGCTCGGAATATACGATTACAGTCGTGCCGAATGTACTCGTTCTGTCGTGTGTAATCGTACGATCGGAGTATTTGTACATATGGTCCTCCTCTGCCATCCGACGGAATAAGTGTGCACTGACACGGATCTACATGTCAGCGGAGAATCAGCCACCGTAAGTATGAATAGAATGTTTAATCAAAGCTAACAATGAACGTTCGTGCAGAAATTTCTGTCTTCCCTACAGAATTTTATTGAACTTATTCCAAATTTTAGCCGTTCAATGAACTTTCATTTTTTCGGAAATTTGGTGAATAATTGTTCAAAATTATTTAAGAGAAGCAGTCCAGAAATTTTCTTTTTCCATTCAGAATATGATTCAATTATTTTCGGGCAATAAAAACAATAAATTTTAACCGTTCAGTAAGTTTTTCCGGAAATTCAGTAGAACGCTGAAACATTGTTTAAAATTAATTAAGGGAAGCAGTTTTCGTACAGAAATTTTTCATTCGGAATTGAATTCAATTATTAGCGAAACAATACAGGAGATTTTAACTGTTCAATGTGCTTCTGTTTTTCGGAAATTTGGTCGAGCGCTAAGAACATGTTTCAAATTAATTGGACAAAGTAGTCTTTATTCAGAAATGTGTTCTTCCTATTCAGACTTGCACGAAATTGTTATAAAATAAATGTAATTGCAACTGTTCGATAAGTTTTTATTTTCTGTTTTTTTTTAAATCCGCAAAATTTTTAATTTTTGTCGCACGCCAAACAATTGTTGAAAATTAATTGGCCGATGTAGTCTCGGTTCATGAATTAGCAAATCGCGTTCACGAATCTTTTCAACTTTTATTGGACCACGTAACTTTTTATTCCACTTTCAGAACTGAGACTTATTCGAAACTTAAAGCATTACTTTTTAAGTGTGCGAAACAACTTTTGATGGTTCTAATCTTTTCGTTTCTGTTGAGATCTGACTTAATTAGATTTGATTGATACATAACGTACGAACCAACCTCGTGTGAAAAATTGGAAAAACTAAATCGCTACGGTTCAAACAAATTAATCTGAGAGACTTATACTGATTGTCTTGAAAAAAAATTTGCAATGATAATTGTTTTCGCAGGTCCAACGGGCCCAACAAACATGCCAAAGTGTTAACAATAGTCGGCTCGGAAGGACAGAGCATAATCGGAGGACGTGCCTGTGCGAATTTTTGTTCTAATTGATCGTGGGAGGTAGAAGAGGTGGTCTTGGATGAGGAACAGGGAGATTTTGCAATTCAAAAAGATCGCGGCGAACGATAAAGAGAAAGGGTAGTGCATGGCGTGCGATGGGGACGGGGAAGGAAAAAACGGAAGAAAGGTTGCGTTGGTTCACCGTGTCACTGGGTTAATGGTAGCGATAAATGAGACCGCGGCCGATAGGTCTGTACAGATGTCACCGGTGTAACCGCTTAAATATGTCCGTTTCTATTTAGATTAGCACGCCCACATCGGATCCTCCTTCCGTTCTTGCTTTCCTTTTAATCCGACACGTTTCAATGCCAAACCCTGCTCTCCGGCTTCCTTTTTAACTTCCGGTTGCTTTGCAAATTCAATCTGGCTGGCATAGAGCATCGCCGAACCGCACTTAATCTTCACGGTGCGAGAATAAATGCAATAACTAGGCTAACTCACCATTTCAATCATTAATGAGCAATCTGAAATTATGAAAAAAAAGACACTTTGGACTTTAAAATTTTGATTTGCTCCTGCAAGCAAGAAACCGAATGAAATGAAATGGATTATTATTACAATATAATAATACTTTCAATCATTCTCTAGACTCATAATGAATAAATGACGTGGAAGACTTGAAAAATAAATTCCGGTAATAGATGAGTTACAGAAACTGTTGCAGTTCTTGTTTATTATGAGCCAAGCATAAAACTAGCAGGCTGTTCGCGACAGTAAACGGATCCCTAAAAAGCGCAGGTACACTCCGCGACAGAAAGATGGCACACCACGAAAATTCAATGTTTTCATCATTTGGACATAATAAAGCTAGTCTTTCTTGCTATTTATACATTTTTATTACAAAATAACCTACGTTACAAACAATAAAATGAAAGAAAGTGTTCGTTTGTTTATGGAAACAAAAAATAGCCAAAAATCGTTACCACAAAATGATGGCACATATACAAAGAAATACGTGATTTACGTACATAAAATATATAACATTATGTTTAATACTTTGTGTGGTATCCCTTATTTTCTAGAACAGCCAACTTACACTTCGGAAGCGACTTAAAGAGTTTTTTAATATATTTTAGCCGTATTTTCGTCCATTTTTGTTCTATGCATGTTTTTAAATCTACAAGGCTTTGGAATTGTCTTCCGCCATTGTTCGATCCCATCGAATTTTTCTTTTGATATTGTTATTCGTCGCGAGGCCACGGCTGCATGAGGTTAAAACTGGAAGCCATAAATTATGCCCTTCTCCGATTGCTAGCCATCCTTCGAAAACTAGAAGAATGCTAATTCTCGAGTGGCCGTACGCAAGGCTCTCGAAGGTTTTTAGCTGATGGCATTGAAAAATGGCCATAAAAGTCAATCCGGGAAATACTCGCTTCCGCGTACCACCCGCAATGTACCGGAGGTCCCGGGTTCGGACAAAGCGGGCCTTATAGCCCGCACGAGCGTCGACCAGGCCAAGAACTCAACCCCTCTTGTGCCACGCGTGCGCGTGCCCCTTAATCGTCATCACCGGACCCAAGTTACGGAACAATAAATTCGTTCGCGAGCCACTTAGGCTAAACTACTCGGGTTGTTCCGGGGTCCTGCAACTCGTTTTCTACCATTTCCCTGGTTTGTTTTGTGGGTGGAGACTTCCTCCTCCACCGGTGAGGGTTGTCCCGGAAGATTCTTCCCTTTCAGGTCAGCCAGCGAATGAGAAGGACTTTTCCCCCAAGTTGGGATATTTTCTTGGCACCACCGAGGTGACCAGCGAGCGGACCCCGGGCAGAAGACAGATTTCAACTTACATTCGTCAGATTACAACTTATATCCGACCTGGTAGTTCGACTTACATTCGACACTCGTTCGACTTGCGTACGAATCGCGTTCGAAGACTTGTTCGAAAATCGTATTTTTACTCCGTAATTCTTCGTTATTTCTTGTGCCGCGAGACTCTACTGGCTCCGTGAAATAGTTGCCCAAAGTTAGTTCTACAGGCAACAGTTGTTATTTTGTTACGTTAATAAAGATTGATTTATACACGTACGAAATTCTTCAGTCTTCATAAACATGTCTTGCTAGTTGTGCCCAACAATTTTCAATTATGTTGAGATCTGGCGATCTCGCTGGCCACGTTAAGACAGTAATTTTGTTTTGTTCAAAGTATTGCTTAAAGCATTTTGAAGTATGCACACTTACATTATCCTGCTGAAATATAAAATTTTCCCCGGAAATTGTCTGTCCAAATTTAGTTAATTGTTCGTCTACCAAATCTATATAGATTTTGCTGTTCATAGTTTTCTTTATAAATTTTACTTCAGCCACTCGTAGATACCCAATTCTGGCCCAAAGCATCACTCCTCCGCCAGCCAGGTGTCTGCGGCTTAATATCCTTTCTTCTTTCCGCAGGTCGTGAAAACAGTGTGCGAAACCATCCGGCCCATCTAGATTAAACCTTTTCTCATCACTAAAACTAACACGACGCCACTTTTTTTCCAATGTATACACTCTTGTGCAAATTTCAGACGCTCTGATTTGTGCTGAGCGGTTAAAGGTGACTTCTTTCAATTTCATTCGAACTAAGTACGGACATTCTTTTATTATCCTTTGCACATTACGTATATTTGTATGTACGCCAGCTGCTTTAGCAATTTGTCGTGTTGTTCCCGAAGAATTCGAAGCTTCTTTTAAAATTGCATTTTTTCCGCGATTCCTTTCGATCACTGTTTTCGGTCGACTGGAACTTTTTTTGTATCGTATGTTTTGGAATTTTTTAATGAATTACACACCACCTCTCTGCTCCGATGTATAATTGGATAAAGATTTTCCACTACTCATAGTGTAATTTTAATAGAAGATAATAAGAAACACACACAATATTTAATGCACAGTAACACAGTATATGATACAAACAGTCTGACGGTGTAGTGTCAACTACAGAGAAAGAATTTTAAGACTGTGCCATCATTTTGTCGCGTCCGAGACCCTGGATGTTTACGTTTAGACTTGAATCTGTAACCTGCGCCGGTGTAAGTAACCTTGAAGCTCCACCGAAGTACAGTGAGTGTAAAAAGTATTGGTACACCTCTTGTAGGCTTAAAAAACCATGTATTTCTCTATGTAATTGCACACATGTTTATAAAACGAAACATAATTATAATTGTTATATATTTTAACTACATATTATCATATAAATATACTTGAAAAAGTTTAACGTTAACGAGAAAAATTGAAAAGTATGAGAAGTGTCTCTAAATTGGCGCGCAAAAAGTATTCGTACAGGTACTAGAATGCACTTGAAAGGCGCCCGATTGTTTATATTATGGTTTAGCGGGACCCGACAAATAATCAGACAGAGTCTTTGATGCACAGTCTAGTGGCAACCTTCTGCAAAACTACTGAATTTTTGTAACATTCGGTAAAATGGGTCGTAAAGGTAAGGAAACAAGTAAGACTGAAAGAAAAATTATTATACAACTGCATAATCAGTGCATATCACGGCCGAGTTGCTCGCAAGAAGTATTTCGTAAATGCCGCAAATAGAAAGAAGAGACTTGATTTCGCGAAAGATAATATTAATAAGCCTATCGAGTTTTGGCGAAAAGTCATATTTACTGACGTAAATTTAATGTTTTTGGCTCTGATGGCAAGTGTACGGTCTGGAGGAAGAAAAATACAGAGCTACAAAAAGAAAATCTACGTGTCACAGTAAAACACGGCGAAGGTTCGGTCATAGTTTGGGGTTGTATGAGTGCTGCTGGAGTGGGGTCATTACACTTCATCGAGGAAATCATGGACCACAAAATATATCTAAACATATTAAAAACCCATATTGTAAGTAGTTCAGAAAAAATGGATCTAAAATACAACTTTATCTTCACTCAAGACAATGACCCCAAACATACAGCACGCAACACAAGAGAGTGGTTGCTGTATAACACACCACAATATTTGAAAATACCTCCGCAATCACCGGATATTAATCCGATCGAAAATTTATGGGATCTGCTTGATAAAAAAATCCGAACCCTGCATATTTCAAGTAAAGAATAATCAAAACTTGCTTTTCAAGAGGAATGGTGCAATATTACACACGAAATCACGTCCAATTTAGTGGATTCGATGCCACAAAGACTGGACGCGATTATACAGTCGAAAGGCTATCCAACGAGATATTAATTTAATTTATTTTAGCAAATTATAACACGTTTATTGCTAAATTTGTTACGTGTACGAATACTTTTTGTGTGCTAATTTTGAGAGACTTCAGACTGTTTTTAATATATCTCGTTAACGTTAACTTTTCGTTAGTTTATTCATCTCACATTTTGTAGTTGAAACATATAATAATCGTAATTGTGTTTTTGTTTTATAAAAGAATGTACAACTACATGAAGAAATATATGTTTTTCTAAAACTATAAGAGGTGTACGAATACTTTTTACACTCACTGTACATACACGGAAAGAAACATCAAATTTCATCACAGGTTTCAGAAATAGCAATATTTACGGGTGTGCCATCTTTTTGTCGCGGAGTGTATACTAGAATAAAATATGGCGTTGTCATTGCCGCCCCTCACCCTTCATACGAAACTGAATTTACACGATTTGATCAGTCCGGTCAACTCCAACGATTTCTTCGTAAGTACACAACGGTTGCCCGATGTGATTATTTAGTAGCTTATCGTCCGTCAGCCATCGTCGCAGCCCGATACCGAATCCTCAAACATTTGCGTGTAATCGTATTGATTTTCTATTTGCTTTGCCGATCCAACCTGACTGCGAATACGGTGCACCTCTCGCCCCGATAGCTATCGAAGGAACTTCGAAATTCACCGGTCGATCCAAGTAAACTATTGTGTCCGGCGTTCGCGTCTGCACCGGGCCAATTGACGCCGGAAGTTGTAATTCCCGTGGAACATTCGCGACGGAATTTCGACTTTGAGAATTACCTCCGCCGACGTCCCGCTCGAAAAACTTCGTTATATCCCCATTGGATTGGCCCCGTGCCGTTGGTGCTGGTAGAAAATTTATACTAATTTGCATTTCCCAAAAATTATTTAAATGCACTGATCCAGGTACAATTTTCTACACTTTACTTCTTAAAAATTCCTCGTTTGCGATAAGAAAGTAATATCTTAGCAAAGCTTTTTTGTTTTAATTATTTGTTTATGAAACTTTTAGCAATATATTTGTGATATTTTTATGATTAAAATGAGACCAAACACGGTACAATTTGCATCGAAATTACATGTTTAATCCACGATTTAATAATAACATTTAAGAAGATTAAATATTTACGAATTTGTAAAATAAATCATGTGGTCTACTTCAGTTTAAACTGTTTACATGAAACACATATTTGGATAAGGAAGAGTTCAAATATCGCCGGTTCGGATAATCGAGGCTCTACTATATAGCGGATTGAATAACTAAATGTGATCCAAATTGTACCGTGTTTGGACTCATTTTAATCGGAAAAATGTCGCAAATATGTTGGTCCAAGTTGTTAACTTGTCTTTCTGGTACGTACTGTTCTCAAACAAAATATTTGTCATGAATACTTCGTAATAAAATAATAAGACTTTACAATTAACCCCTAGCACTCGAATGGCGACTGTGGGGGCCACTAAAAATTTCTGTATCATTATTCAAAATACTTCTTACATTATTAAATTTGTTTGTATTTAATAAATTACTAAACACTTCAGTATTGTACGAGTAAATTGCACCATTTTCGTATGTATAACATGAAAACGTATATATAGATGGACAATATTCTAGGTCGGAAGAAATGTTTCGTTTTGGTGTTAAATGTTGATCGTTTCGACGTTTATCAATTTATCACGGGGCTCTACTACTTTTACCACAAAAATGTATGTTGACATTGGCCAGATTGCATACAAAGTACATTTCACATTGTCATAGCTCAAAGAGAAATTTCAGTGGCCACTTTTATAACCCCGTCATTGTGTAAAAATCCCGATTCCTGGAAGGAGCGGATTGCGAAATTAGTATAGTCGGACGTCATCGAGAGTCAAAATCGTGTTATGCGCCACTCTTCCGGGTCTCTTAGCCGAACGCGGAAGAGAATCCCGAGGCGAGTTCGCGTTAACGCGTGAAACAGGAAGCGTGGTGTCGAGCGACGGCTCGTTTCGACTTCCAAATTTTTCCTCGGCTCAGCGATGATCGTTCTCATGAAAGATTTAACGACGTGCCGGGGCGTCAAAGGCGGCTCTCGTCTACAAATTTGAACATGATCTCGCCTGGCCTTGAGAAAAACAGGTTGCTCCGCTTGAAAGAAAACCGCTCCGCTCGAACTCTTGCTGGTCCCCGCACCGCTCTACTCAGCTCCGTGCATCGCGGCGTTTCTCCGCGAAACTATTTTCGAACTTACGACTTGTTAGGTCCCCAGTGGAAACCGGGATTAGGAAGCCTTAGCCGAGAATGAATTATGAAGCCGCACCGTCCGGAACGAGGAAACGTCCGTCCGTGGTTTATCTCGAATCCTTTTACATTGTTTCCTCGTGTCCGCTCCTTTTTCTTTTCTTATTTCGTCCTCCGCCCCACGATCTTCATTCGATTTGTCATTATTTGCGCAGCCCGCGAGATAGGATTCGGTGCGTCGCGATTACCGCCCCCGAGGGAATTACATTTAAATATCCTCTTTCGCGCACACGCGATCAACGGCCTGTTTAGATCTTTGATTTACGACGCGAGCGCGCTCGTCTTCTTCGCAGCCGACTCTGTTGTGTTCCTTTACGATGGGATGATTTAACGTTCGATGGGTAATTAATACTGATGCTGGGAATAATGAAACGCCGTGCATTACGCCGATTGCTGCGAGTTATTTTTGCGCGGTTTTTAACGCGTGTGTGTGCGCGCGACAACAATGGTGGATAAGAACTTTGATCTCTTGCAATGAAATCTCCGCTGTTCAGTCGAGAAAGAGTTTTGTCTACGTATCGAATAAACGAAAAGAAAAATATAAACTAGGGATCGGAAGGGTCACTTTTTAATCGCGTCTACTTGAAACATGAATTTTTATAAAAATGTTTTAGCACTGGAATTGTCAATAAAAATAAATGAACACAAGATCTTGAAATGAAGAAAATAAAGTATCGAAATAATTTGCGATGACAATTATTAGGTAAAACACCAAACTGTCAAGACGTTAGAAGAACTTGTACTTTATTGTTGTACTCTGAAGAAGAAACGCGTTTTTATTTAACTTCTTGTGGGAATATTTTAAAGGAAACTCCTATGTCTTAGGTGTGACGTATCGGGTGGAGTGATTTCATTCCGATTTCGCTAGAACACTTTATTTTACTTCGACAAATCGACTCTTAAATGACAGTTCAATATCTCGGCAACTCACTCGCTCACGGCTCTCGCTTCTCTAACACTCGCTCTACCGACTGATTAACTGACCGACATCCATCGCATTCGTCCCTTTTATAATAAGGCCCTCTTTCATTCTTCCTCTCTCGCACTCTCATTCCCTCTCTATCAGGCTCACGTCCATTCGGAAAACCCAAACAATCACGTACGCCCTGCGCTTGGCGCCCCTAAACATTTTACTCTTGTCACCGAGACTGTCACGGCCCGATAAGACCAAGACAACAACCCTCGCAACACGTCACCAGGCTCAAGTTCACGACTGACTCAACACCCAACACTTTGAACCGTTAAACAGTCCCAAACCTTTGTACCCCAAACAAGATTACCCATTAATATATAAGGCCACAGACTCATGTAAACCAGCAGTCGACGATTACCTCTGCTACGGCACGCCTCGCTGATTCAAATTTCCAATAAAACGTAACTTCGTATTCTCGTATTCGAGTTCTTTCACGAAGCCAGCCATTTCACCGTAACAAGACCCAAACACTCTTCTTTCACACTTCGAGCCAAACAGACTTCCTTTCACGCAGGATCCAAACACGTTGGCGTCACGATGTCGCGTCCACAGTAACTCTAAACAACAACTCCAATACAGTGTCTCATTCATAACCCAACATTCTTTTTCAACCGACTGGGAAAATTCTTCTTTTGCATAGCGATCATCAATCTGTTCATTAATATTAAAATATGTTGAAATAATGTAGTCACATTGTAAGTAAAACTCACATCCGGGAATGTCGTTGCGTCGCTTTGGACAATGTAACAACTTGAAAATAGGCTGATGGAGTGTGCGTCGTACGTCGAAATGACGATCGACACGAGACGAGAGTGGGGAACAGCTTAGCTGCACGTCCACCCAAGAATCAGTTCGATAAAAGAATCGGTTTGGGCAGGACATACCTGGTGCAAGTAACAAGTTCGATAGACAAATCGGTTTGGGCAGGACATACCTGGTGCAAGTAATAAGTTCGATAGAAGAATCGGTTTGGGCAGGACATACCTGGTGCAAGTAACAAGTTCGACACAAGAGTCGGTTTAGGCAGGACATACCTGTTATATATATATTAAGTTCAGAATTCCAAGTTTTTATTTTATATTAAAGTTCCTTTATTCACTAACGCTGTGCTTTATGATAGAATATAACACCATTCCTATCATATCCTCGACAAAATAGTTCTCAGTGTTGCCAGCGTCCTGTATCGTCCAGGAGACAAATCCGAGCCGCGTTATGTTTATACTGCGAGGAATCTCGAGCTTCGTATACCCCGCGGTAGTGGGGATAATTCCGCGACGTTTATCATCGAGGCCTCGGAGACTTATATAGAGAAGTCACTGTAATTGTCAGAGAGGTAGCAGTACGTTTCGACGGTAGTTCGTAACAGTGGGTCGCGCAGGGCGAATCCAGCGTAATCTCCGCCGGGCCTTTATAGATAGCAATTTCCCGAACAAAGAAACGACGATTATCGGGGAGCAGTCGTGACATGCCGGTAGCCGCACGGCACCAGGAAGCGAGCCGCTAAACTCCTCCGGTTGCGGTGCAATTGCAATCATCTCGCTGCCTAGCCACTTTCACTAGTGACCTACTGTTACGACAACCTGGCTCGTCGGTGACGCGGCACCTTCCTCGTCGGTCCGACTGTGTGTGTGTGTGTGTGTTTGCGTGTGCGAGTGTGCGCGCGCGCGGGCTCGTTCACCCTATGCGTGTGACAGCAATTGCCCGCCGTGGCCTATTCGCGATTCGTCTGCACGCACGCGGAACCGTTGGAACATCATCGCGCAAACATCATCAACGAGAGCACGCGACGAAGAGAAGTCTCGCCGATCCTCCGGAGGAGACTGATCTTTCACGCACCATGTGACCGCTACGGTCTTCAACGATCGCTCCTCCGTGTGTCAATGACGCGACTTTCCGCCAGCCTTAAGCTCTCTACCCGCGACTGTAATATGATAATGGTAGTTGGAACGAGCAGGATGAATCCGGATTGATGATAGACCGCCCGAGCTGATTTCGTGGAAGAGAATCTGTCGAGCGTCGATTAACCTTCGCGGTGTTCAGGCACCGATTGCATAATGTACACCGTACTGCCTCGATGCATGTCAACATTTCAGGCCCAAAATGGCACTTGCATCGTGAACTGACGCTAGAATGCTTGATGCAATGCTTGCTTACTGGCAGCCGTGAACGAATAAAAGGATAGCGAGAAAACACAAATTGATTGAACACGCAAATACGCTCTGAACAGTAGGGTCGTGTTTGGTCTCGTTTCAATCAGAAAAATGTCACAAATATGTTGATATATGTTTCATGAAAATATAATTGAAAATAAAATAAAGTTTCGCTATCGGCTCGCTTCTCTTGGAAAAAATATTTTTTAGAGTTGCGTCAGTTTCATCGCAAGTGCGCGATATTATATTTATTGGTTACCATTCGTTACACTTCACGCACACGGTTCGTGCTCCACGTATTTCATGAATACTGCAACCATGTTTAGAATATTTATCAAATATCTCGCGACAATTGTTACCGTCCACGCGTGCGGGCCCGACTGTGCCCAGAAATTTTATTGTTGGAAATGAAATAACTAAAATTTAGGAACAATACTTTCGATATCTATTTTGGCACAGCTTATTAATTTGTGCACACTAATAAATGATAAGGGGAAGTAAAATGGTACAACATATGATTTCATAAAGAAAATAAAAGTAGTTATATCTCAAGGGGGTGAAAAATTACAATTAACTAGAATTTAGAAATAATATCTGCAATGATGTTACATTTTAGAATAAACGAAGATCACCGTAACATCTAAAAAGGAGCTGGTTCATAGCATAAAAATTCCCACGAATCATCGCAGACCTAGACGTCAGATTGTTTCGGACCATTATTATCCTCATAACGGTAAAATTAGAATTACGGTTCCGGTGTATACTCGAACGTCAGAGATCGGAGCTATAACAACCAGTGCAAATGGCCAACGGAAGAAAAGGAAGAGACGATACGCCTAGGAACACCCATCGTTCGTCATCTCTTTTTCTCCAGCAGTTTCGACTTCCGCGTCACGAGTGTCATGATCCTCATCGTGGCTGCTGGATCACGAAACATTCCGTCGGGGAAGATCGATCCTCGACGCCACGATACTCTCGACACGAAGAAAGGGGGTGAAATAGGATGAGGTCGCCACCGGCTAGATCATTGGCTCGAAGAAGACTTAAAACAACGAACTAACCGCCGGTAAACTTTAATTATGCCATTTATAATTAACGAATCACCTAGTTTAGGTTCCAAGCTTGGAAATGTCTAGATAATAGATTTAGATCGTAGATTCAACACTAGAACTTGATGTCTCAGACACGGGTCTAGGAGGAGACCACGGAACAGGAGACCTTTGATCCAAGCCGAATGTAGGAAAGGACTTTTTGTAATAAAAATTTCTTATTGATCTTTGAACCATTCTTGAGAATTGTTCAGAAAATGATTTTGAAAAATACCTAAGGTGGCTTTTTCTTCAATTTTCTTACGCTATTCTTCCTGATATACAAGTGTGTTTTAACGCCTAATTAAAAACTATCTCTGATGTAAGGATCAAAATTGACTTGTGTAACCCGGACACGTTTCCTTATTGGAAACATCTATCACCGGTTGAGAATGATTAAAGAATGTGACTAACTTTCGTTGCTTCACATCGATAGTCGTGAAGCAAGATTTATCACGTTGCTCGCATAAATCCTGCCTGCGATTCAATGCACATCCTGCTGATCTCCGAACGTCAGTTTACCGAAGCACTGTGTGCTGCAACAATACGATGTCTAGATGTTCAATCAATTCATCATTCATTCTTTTGGTTCTCCGTCCCGTCAGATATAGATAAGTTGCGCATGGTCATGGACTCGGAAGCCAGTTCTAGCGATCGAAGTTATATGGTATAGTCCGTTTAACACCTATCCTATCTCATCTCCGACAGACTCTTGCCAATTATCCAGCAGAGTTCAGGACTCGGTTGAAGAGCAAACTATTGGATTAGGAGAACCAGACTCTCAATTGAAGAGATTGAGATCAAGCTTCCGATGTAAATAGTCGTCATAACTATAAAAGCAAATCGAACTTCCCTTGTATACCCTCCCCCCACCCCCCGTGTTAATTAAGTAGACATCGGCAGCTTCGTGAAGATTGTTATTACAATTATAATGTTTGAAATTTGTTTCCAGCAGTCTAATTATTGGGACATTATCTTAATTAGGACGCTGCAACTGATGCATAATCTCATCCTAACCATGTTATACGCAACTAGAGTAATAATTTTCTAAAATAAAATATGGAACGCGAACAGAAAAATTCGATGAAAGTTTTTAAAATATTGATGATCTATATTAATAGTCACACCTGTAATCCATACATCAGATATCCATATCTTCCAGTAGGAAGAGCTATTTATTTACAAAGAATTGGTTCCGTTAGTATTAGTGTTTATACAACAGCTCTATGTTATTGGAAGAATTATCTTCCAAGCATAACTAACAAACATTTAACAGTAACGCAAAAAAAAAATATTTCCTCATACCTTTACCAGTTTCGAATACGTTCTCCAAGACTGCGTCAGAGCGATGAAAATATGGAGGATAGTTTCACCCCGTAAGCTTGAATTTCCGTGCCTAAAAAAATATGTGTCGCTTATTTTTTACTGTTCTACCAATTTGATAAAAGAACCGATTGAAACATTGCAGATATTCGTCTATACTACACTTTTATTCGAATATTTATAATCATACCAAACAAAGCACCTGTTCTTTGTGCATTACATTTCTCAGGAAAATACGCACGTAAGAATATGCATTAACCCCCCAGAAATTGGTATCAAATGTCTATGAAATATCTATCGCAATGTTTAAAAAAATTCCAAAGAAATTGTTTTATACATCTTAAACCGACAAGTCAAAAACGACCTGTTCGTACATTTTTATAAGAATGACAATCGACATCGGTGAAGTAGAAACGTTCGACCATCTCGAAGCGTTTTCCTGGCTCCGCGTGACGCGTACTTTCCCCAAAAATGAGAAATAAAAAGGGACGTCCCATAGACCCGGTTTGTCGAGGTTCAACACGCTAAATATGCAAAATAGATTTTGCAGTGTCAGGCCGGTGAACGTTTAAAAAAATCGCGGCCGGTGAGTTGACCTCGGGCAACTTTCACCGCCGCGGGGCCGCAACGTTTGCCCCCATATGCAAGGCGACCATGCGCTCTACCTCTCTCTCTCTCTCTCTCTCTCTCTCTCTCTCTCTCTCTCTCTCTCTCTCTCTCTCTCTCTCTCTCTCGCTGGTGCACACACACGTACACTCTTCCACGTGTAATTTATGCATGTTGCGTGCGATCATGGTCTCACCAGAACCGAGACCCGCCTGCATGGTCAGGTACACGAGGAAGAGGTTGCGGCTTGCGCAACCACCCACGGTTCATGCACCTTGCCCTCCCGAGGCAACGGCCTGCCGCGTTTCTCTTCCGCGTTTTCCTGCCGGCCCCCAGACCAAACTGCTGGAACGTCGTTTCGAGGACGTTCCTCGGAAGCTGATGCAGTCTATCGATCTGTCGGGCTGATATTCAGTCCGAAAATACAGCCTATCCGAGAAGCATTTTAACAGCAAATGTTCGATTTACAAAAACTTATCCACAGTGCTTCACAGTAATATTCGGACATTTTTACCACTAGGTTTACGTAGCGCTACAAGTGACTATTTTGTGTTACTTTATAAAAATAACAAGAACACGCTACCCAGATTTTTAGCGATATTTTTAAAATGATATGTACTCAAAGAAATAAATTTTCTAAATAATTTCTGATTTATGCATCCTTAAGATCTTAGGGGTTATATACAGTCAGGAGGCCCAAAAAAGCGATTATTTAAGAATTTTTCGTGAGAAGACTTTTACATTTATTAATATAAAAATTTGTACACGTATTATGGTAACTTTTAACTGTATTTTAAAATTTTTTATTTGTAAAAATAATAATTTTGATAGCTGCTATAGCTGATCTCCAGGAGCTCCTCTCAAAAAAGACGCCTCTCGGTGACCACAATATCTCTGGACTGGATCGTCTAAAATGAAAAAACCAAACGGAGGTCGTTAAAGTAATGTATAATCTTATAATTAATCGAAGAAATAAGCAAAATAAAATTTTTTGACAAAATGGAGGCTTGACCAAAAAAAATCGATTTTTCACCAAAATTTTGGCCTTAAATTGTTTAAGAAGAAATATTCATTGTTGAGAAAAAACCTTCGATTAATTACAAGATTATACATTACTTTAACGAAATCCGTTTGGTTTTCTCATTTCAGATGATCCAGTCCAGAGATATCGTTGTCACAGTAAAGCGCCTTTTTCGAGAGGAGTTCCTGGAGATCAGCTATAGCAGCTTTCAAAATTATTATTTTAACGCATACAAAATGTTAAAATACAGTTGAAAGTTACCATAAATTGTGTACAAATGTTTACATTAATAATTGTAAAAGTCTTCTCACGAAAAATTCTTAAAAAATCGTTTTTTGGGTCTGATGGCTGTATATAACCCCTTAACAATTTCAAATTAGAAATATTAGAACCCATCATTTTGACTAGTCCCGTAAACCTAGTGTTAAAAGGACCACTTTTTCAATCCTGGGCAATACAGCTTGAATTTTTTTGAGAAGCCGGAACAATTAGTTTACTACATGCGAGAAAATATTTTTTCAAAAATTTCAATTGGGCGGTACTGCGGAGAAAATACTGAAAGTTTACAATTTTCTTATGTTAACCAATATTGAAAATTTACAAAACACATTTTACAGATCTGTGTCAATTATATTAAACTAATTGTTACCATTTTCAAACTTCATATTATATGTACACGAATAGAATGTTAACCGACGCGACTTGATTTATTGTAAATAAAAAGATGGTTATTGTTATCTTAGTCGAGAAATTTTTCATTCAGGTAAGACCATGGGAACGCACAGGAAAGTATAGACGTTTACTAAAAATATATGATGTTGTAACCTAACCACTTCAGAATATTCATTACCAGATCGTTTAACAAGACTTTCAGGTTTCTTAATAATAGTTCTTAATGAAGTAAAGAAACATTGTACATATATATGTACACGGATTACCAGTTTCTTGTTGAACTCTGGACTTTGAGAATATAGTAGCTGCTAGTTGCTTTACGGCACTATGCACTTGTCAGTCTAAGCGCTCATTCCACTTCCGCTAAACTCGCTTTCACTTATTTAGCTTAATACTTGATGAAGCATTATATTTACGAATAATTACAATTTGCACTCGTTGGTGGTATTTCTTATTCCAGCTATGTGCATATTTCTTACGAAAATTGTGTAAAAAAATAAAGTAAATTGTAATATAAAATAAATTGTAAGATGCAGTAGTTTTAAACTGCATATAATTTGATAAATATGTACATAATGCAATGTAATGTAGCCACAATACAAGAAAAAATGCACTGAAGCTTAATACAAATTTTAACACGTCTTTTATGTAAAGTTCGAAAATGTTTAGGTACAATTTCAAATTTATTTTATCACACAGACGCGTATCAGCTTGAGACTTGAATAGGAAGTTTACTTAAAAATATCACAAGATAAATATTGTTAGTATATTTTTTCAATGTGTCGAACAATAGCATTTGTAGCCAGTATATTTGTGAATGTATCGGCTGAATACTCGGGTTCAGAAGTTACATTTGAAATATTATAAGTACCAATTCTACGAGACACAATGTACATTGAAAGAAGTTTCGAGTTGTATAAAAAGAGGAAAGAGGTCGCGATGCCTGCAACCTGGAGTGTCATTGCACTTCGGAAGCCCCGCGGAGCTTTCAAGCTCCTGCAAGCTACAATGGATGCATGCGCTTTTTATCGATGTTTTGGAATTCTTAGGATGGAGCCGTCTTCGATTTTTAAGCCACCAAATTCCTTGTCTGCGAAATCAGACGCCATATAAATATCAAATTACGTTTCTACAAACCATACATTTTTTAAATTTATAATTTACTCATTTTCCAATAAAAATAATCATCGATAACGAGCAATTTATTTAGAAAATAAAATTTTTAAGCTATGCAAGCACTAGTACTGTAACACACCTAATTTTCAAACAAGCCATTCTGATATTCTTTTTTAAATATTATCAGCGTCGTTTTTTAGGTAAATTATATAATAATCTCTTTAGCTAGCTTCTGACTCATTTCTGCGTACTCGTAAATAATATATTAAATACAAACTAAATAAAATTTGATACCATTTATCATTTAACTTGTTATTTAAGTAAGCTTGCAGTCCAGAATTTTAAAAATAGAATTTTCAATTTTAAAATTTTAGAATGTTTAAATTATTATTGTATAATGTAGTTTTAATATTTGTATGTATAACATTGGACACAAGGTTTTCTTTCATATTTTGCAACTTCAAATTTATGATCTGTATGGGCGGGGTGATAATGATTTGGTACGGGCCCAGCGACGAATCTCGATCTCTTTAAACTTCGTTTGTCTCGAATCACGCACACGATTATGTTCTGTCTCATCGACACGGTCACGTGGACTGTAGTAGTAGGCTTTTGTCTATACGTATAACTCTACACAATCAAAAATTCGCAAAAACTTCAACGACTATTTTTTTGCGAAATATAGTTCCTTTCAAATTTTCTCTTCTCTCGATGTATGAAAGTGTTGATGTAAAGAAACTTTCACAACACTTTTCTTTGTCATAAACAATTTTGCGGCTAGTTTCTTTGATATATGTCCACCGATCCGGTGGTGTAGATTCACCCTTAGGACGGATGACCATTACTTTTTATACAGCCTGTACAATGACATAAGAAACAAATGACATCACCACATACACACCTGGTAGTTTAAAAGTCGTGGTACCTTGGTGAATGCAAGAAACATTTATTTCATGGCACGTTCTTAGATGCAATTCATCAACTTCGAACGTCTGTTATCGCATTCGTGACAGGATTATCTTATTTCTTTCCTTTCTTTTTTTATCAAACAGTCAGCTGACCGCAACACCGAGGCTTATTGTCAAGCTCGGTATTTGTTATCCGACAGGAAGGAAAGCGTGGTCGAGATTAAATTCCCTCCGTTGGCAAGGTTTAGGTTGTTGCGCCACATTCTCGGCGTTCTTCCGCTCAATTCGAAGGTTAAGGTTCGCTTAATTCCACTATTAAAGGTGTCGATGGTCGACGCGACCTCGACGCAATTAAATACTAAAAAATTTGCACCTGTCGAGCGAGTAGTATTATCGTCCCTAACCGTCAAAAAACCGAGAATTTTATGTAAAACCTAGCTGTTAAACACTTTATGGAAACAATATTTTCACTGTCGCAGATTGAAAATAATTAATTCTTTGCACTCGAAGCTATTTTAACTCCAAAACGAAACATTTTTCCTTACTAAGAATATTTCCCTTCTATGTATTTTTTTTTTCATGTTATGCATACGAAAATGCTGCGATTTACTCGTACAATACTCAAATGGTTACTAATTTATTAAACACAAACAGATTTAATAATGTAAAAAATATTTTGAATAATGATACAGCAATTTTTAGTGGCGCCTTACAGTCGCCGTTCGAGTGCTAAGGGTTAATAACCAACAAATTCTACGGGTCTCCCATTAAAAACAGAGAATTTTTGTTTTGTGTAAGCATCTAAATCTAATTATTCCTTGAAAATTAAATTTTTACTTTGTACTATGATCTAGTCAATTTCAGCATTAATAAATTCATTTTCGGTAGCAGTAATTTAATAACATTCATAGTGTTAATGAAATATTTCCAGATCAATCAGTGTACACTTCTCTTCTACTTTTTATATGTAAATACAAAAATTTATCGATCTTCCCTCCAGCCTTCCCCATAAATTCAGAATTTTTCCAAAAACGAAAGATGGCTGTTTATTTCTTCGTAAAACGAATTATTAAGTCCTTGCTCCGGTGATTTTACAGGGTGTCACGATTCAGTCGATGCGATGGCACGTTGGACTCGCTAGAACGATCCCGTGGCCGTCTTTAGAATCGTTCGACCGAACCCCCGTGACACCCGGCAGAAAGATGGCAACGTTCGGTTCCTTTTTTAAGCCGGTCGCTTTTTCTCGTCGGTTCGTTCGGCTTTTAATAACTCCCACGCGTAAAAGCGCGGTCCCATCCGTGAGAGCGCCCGCGCGCACACACGGCGTGCATCGTTGCGCGGGTGCGCGCGTGTGGATGCTGTGTAACCACCGCACCAGTCAATGACCCGGCTTTAATGCCGAACGCCCATTTGCTCTTTGCACCGCGACGAAAGTCAGCCTGTTACACGCGACACTTGCGACTCCTCATCGGCTCGCCATTTTCTTCCCCCCCCACTCCTCCCCGCCCTCTCGGCGAATTTTTCGTACCGCGACTATCGCGCTCATTGTACAGGCCAGACGTTTCCGGAAGGCCGAGGGTTTTTCCTCTCTTTCTCGTTCCTTGATCTCAAGCTCATTCGGAACCCCGTCGAAACGATCATGTAATCCGAGCCTCCCTCGAGGGTGGTTTTTCGCGTGACTACACATCGGGTTCTTTCTTTGACTGGCGCTTTCAAACGGATCATATTCTTTTTTTTCCTCAGTTTCGCCGGGAATTCTTGAGAGAATCATCTATACGTTTAGTCGACTTTGTGGGTCGCGTGCTTTCCATCGCATGATTTTTGTTTCTTCTCCGCCCGGAGCTCATTCAGACCTGACCCCTTAAAACGATCTTGAAACCCGGGCCTCCCTCGAGGGTGGTTTTTCGTATCGCGAAGATTCCCTTGGACCGGTGCTTTAAGACAAATCTTTTTATCATTTTCCCTGGCGAGATGTATGTACAAGGTGCCTCGGTTAAATATGATCTTAACCCTTCATGAAGCTTTCCCTCCCTTTTATTTCAAAACTTATTACAACGTCGTTTAATTCAAATCTGTTACCACTTGTAACTTCACCAACCGATTTAGAACAGTTAAGACACGATGATTCTTTAACGAGATTTCACTACTCTTGTATGGCATAAAAAGACCAATCTAACGACCTCCATGACCATACCATTACGATCATTTAATCACGAGATATTTCTGTCTGAAGGGCAAAATATGTACAGCTTTCAGACACAAATATCTCGAGATTAAATGACCGAAACGATATGGTTGTTCGGGTCGTTGGATTCGTCTTTTTATGCTCTATAACAGTGTCAAAGAAAAAACACAGGGTTCCATATTAAAAAATACTGATAACCTTGAAATCTCCTAAAAAGGATGACTTGGAGAAGAAACTTTTTTCAGCATCATATGTACCCTTTACCCTGAACAGTTTTTCCATACAACAGCACATAAAGCGTTTAGGTATTCCCGTGTAGCTGAGACACCCTGTACATTTTGTGGATTCAGAACACCAGGTAACCTTTTAAATGTTTCTCTTTCTTGTGCAGACCTCTAAAATAATATTGTAAGTGAAATTCTTCTTACAGGTGTTTGTTTGTTTTTCATTCGAAGTGACTGATTGTTTCTCACCTGTGCTTCAAGGGCGGCAGGAGTGAAAAGGGTTTTCTTTGTGTTCAGCGGACTTTCAAGGGTTAGCGACTCTTTGTGAGCTGCTTTCTTGCACTTCTTTGACGGAAGCGCAGGATACAGATTCGGGCCGAGTGTGTGTACTATAATTAGTGGCACTGTGGCTCGTAAAAGCGCGCGTGTAATTATGAAAATGCGTTGAAGACCTTTCTGCCCCTTGTCTTTCTGCTTGAGGAAGTGCTCGCGAAGTTTGCACACGTGGGATGAGTTCGGTATTGTTTGTTGCGTGCTGAGAGACCGAAAGTGAATGAATGCTTTTCAAATAAAAGCGTTGCTTAACAACTTGATCTTCCGCTTAATTTGTAACTTAAGATGTAAAAAACCCCTAAAAACTCCTTCGTTCTTTTGGGTGTACAAAATTTACAAGCTTGGAGTTCTGTATCATGAAAAGATGATTTATGAGAAAACTTTTGTTTTAAGGTGTGTTGGTATGGCATGTCCAAGTGAATTATTGACAACCTCAGGGCAGCGACAATTTTTTCTTACATTAACGTTTGAAGATATTAAACATTTTTGAAAAATTGTTATTTATATATATATATAATAATAATAATAGTAAAAACGGGGATAAAAATTTCGTCCGAGTGAAATCTCGTCATTTAAAGTTCGCCATTACTATCTGCCATACATACATTTTTAATAACTCTATTTAAAAGTTGGACAAAATTTCCGTAACAATCTGCATCGTATTAGTTGGGACTAAAATTTTCGTTTAAGGGGATAATTTAATATTGACTTTACGGGGGTGTCTCGTAGGACCTTCTGCTTCGTCGAGATGAAACCCCATGGAAATCCCCGTTTTCTCGCTTTCGGTATGGGATTACCTAGATATAGATTTTTATTCTATCTAAAAAATGTTCTAGAAAATAATACATTTCTGTAATATAATAATCCAGGTTTGTAGATAGAATTGATAATTTGGAACCGTAGGATGGATACTTTAAAGAAATTTTTTCGAAATTATATATTCCCACTACGACTGATTTGCTTCAAATTCTAGACGAATATTCCACGTACAGTGCTCTAAAACTTCACTAAATATTTTTGATATCTTAAATATCTTTGCAGGAATCAATCACAGTTGATGTATCAACTTAAAAACAGATTTTTTTCGATTCAGACTGCTGCCATTTCTACAACTGGTAGAATTTCTTAAAGATTGTAACGTATATGCCGGGCAATAACTTTTAATTCTTATATCTTCGTCACTGATCAGTCTACGAAAATTGCTGTCTGCCCTAATCGAAGGCACGACTGCTCGGCGGGCCGTTGCGGGCTCGTAAATTCCGTCGCGTCTCGTTCGGACGGTGTTTCGCGAATCCCGGCTTTCTCCGGCGCGCTCCCTTCTCGAGATACGAACAAGCGAGAGTGTGTACGGTCCGCGGTTGCATTTCGCTGTATTTTTATGCCCGAGTCATCGCTCCCACGGTATATTTTTATCCGGCGCGAGAGATATGTAACGTTCCGCGGTGATCGCGGTCACGCCGGGACACCACGATGAGGAAGGAAGAAAAGACTTCGCTGGAATCAGCTTATGCCGTGTCGCCACGCGAGATTCTCTCCATTCTGCCGGATTACGCGTGTCGAACTATTAGGGGGACCCATAAATAATCGATTATTTTGAAATCTAAAACAAACTTTGTAGTCAATTCAGGTTTTTATTTCTTAAATGATTCTATAATCTCCACCATTATCAAGGACAGTTTGCTATCTTTCCTGCAAATTTTTAATCCCCCTCTTATAGAAATCCAGGGTTCGCGAAGCAAAATATGACTCAAGGTACCTACTTACATCTTCTATAGAAGTGAATGTTTTATTTCTTAAATAATGCTCTAGAGATCTGAAAAGATGATAGTCAGAGGGAGCAATATCCGGGGGGTGCGGTAGAACTTCCTATTGCAATTCTTTGATTTTTTCCTGAGTGTGTTTCGCTGTATGGGGCCGGGTATTGTCAATTTGCAGTATTACACCTTTTCTGTGGATGCCCTCTTTTTCAATAGTTCTGAATACAGCCGTTGTAATTGCTGACAATACAGCTCAACAGTATCTGTTTCTCCAGGTTTCAACAACTCAAAGTGAATTATGCCACGACCGTCCCTGCTATATTGAAGTATATTCTAGTGTATTCTAGAGTATTCTGCTGTATTTAAGTATATTCTCGTATATTCTAGGGTAATCTGCTATATTCAAGTATATTCTTATTCAAGTATATTCACCAAATGCACAGTAACACCTTTTTAAATGATAAGCTAGGTTTAGTGGTTGATATTGCGATTCTACTTGCAGAAAGACATTGTTTGGAACGATTTACATTATCATAAAAAATCCATTTTTCATCTCCGGTAACGATTTTGCTAAGAAATGGATCTCTATGAAATCTGAATAGCAATGATGTGCAAATTGATCGACGAAGATTCTCGTTGGTCTCAGATAATTGATGCGGTACCGATATTCCTTGCCTATATGCCTCTCCCACTTCGTGTAGGTGCCTTTGTATAGTTGACCATGTGGACCCAAGGCTTCTCGATAATTCTTCTATACTTAATTTTGGATCAGCTTCGACTAGAGATTTTAGGGTGTCATTATCAAATTCAACTGGTCGTCCACTTCGAGGCCTGTGAGAGAGATCATAATCACCAGCAGCATACCTTCTGAACCAACGTTGACACCTGTTGACCTTCGATACATCTGCATAAACATCGCAAATTTTCTTTATTGTTACCATTGCATTAAATCTCGCATGTAAATGAAAAAGTATGAAATGACGAGTATGATCCTCGGAAGGTGCGGACGCCGCCATTTTATTACAGGTTTGTAGAAAAAATTATACTTTTTAAAATATTTTGAACACAGGCTGCTTTGCCGAAAACTGTGAAAGAATACGTGTTTCCTCTTCAACGATCTGTACAGAACTGAAGGCAAAACAAATTCTTTGCAAATAATTGATTACTTATGAGTACCCCTAATATATTCTTTCTAACATCGAGTTGAGTTTCAGCCTTCTCCAATCAGTTTGTGCAATAACCAGCTAAATGAACAACTTCATTATCAACTGGTAACAGACTTCGTACGACGTATATAAATAAAGGAAAATTGAGAGAACTATGAAACTTTTGTGGACACCTGACAGATACAGCGACTATTTTGTATAAAAGAATTAAACAGTAGAATTGTTTACCGAGCTAGTGGCTCCACAATATCTAGTTTGCAGGAGTGGCCACACGAACGGCGCCTCTTGGTGTAAATATCATTATTAGAGTCCGTTCGATATCTTATAACGAGGGAAGTTGGCTGCTCGCTAGAGGCAGTACATTTTACCTGTGCGTGCAAAAGCATATTCTAGCTGCAACACGTTACACTCGGGAACCGTCTGATATCTTCTAATAGGAGTTAATCGATAACGACAGCTTATGCGATGTATCCACGGGCAAGCACACTGTTTCCTGGTTAAACATGTTACACTCAGGGACCGCCCGACATCTTGTAACCTACAGTATGAAGCCATTAGCGAGGGCAAATGAAGATTGCCTCTTGTGAACTGTAATGAATTTTTACCGAAATTCAATCGCCAAATTTGTGGAGTAATAAATAAATAAATGTTTGAGCAAATATTAAATTTCGCTAACCAATCTGCGCAGGTTGCAGTTAAATAAATATTAATGTTCATCGAAGATTCTCCGGAATTGAAAATTATATGAAAACCCTGAATTATTCATATTAAATTAAGAAAATTTAATTTTGTTGCGTCTTGTATTGGATTTCAATCTTGGTTGCCATAAATGTACGATAAATTGATGTCTAATTTTGTTCAGAAAACAAATCGCTTTGAAAAAAAAAAGAATTGCTTTGAATTTTTCAACCGATACGGATATTTCTATGTGTCTACGAGAGATGATTCTAGACTGGAGAAAGTGTATCGGTGTCAGTGACCCCGCTGTTACATAAGACCTTCGAGTTGCTTTGTTATTTATCGTGTCTTTATTATTAACGAAATTAGCGTGCATAGCACATACATAGCCGTCGTAGTTTCTGCTTGGAATGCAGATCCATTCCGACATTTGAGAAGCAAAACGAGTTCCTCGCTTTGAAGCAAGAATTCCTGGCTATAAATGTATTGATTATTATTCTTCTAGAGAATAAGTCGAACAAACATAGGTAAATTATTATTCTAGTCTCTTTTATACAACTATTTTCTAGGAGCGTATGAGCGTTCATGGATTTTATTCGCAAAAGGAATTGTTATTCACGGAATGAGTTTTGGGACTGATGAAAAATCCATTGAACGTTCAAGTGGCAGCGAATGGTCCAAGAACAGCTATGTTTGCTTTTTTTTTAGGGTCGATTTGCCAATGAACTCGCCTTCAAAGAAGCGAATCGCAGGTGGCCGGCTTCGGGCAACATCCGCACTCTCGGGTGTCTGCGCGTTTTTATCCTCCATCTCGCGTGGATCCTCCTGTATTTTTTTTTCTTTTTGTTTTTTTTTTCCACTCCTACGCGCGCTCCCGTGAAACTAATTTAGCTACCGAGACGATGACTGCGAGGAAAAAACTCCCTCAATCAGTTCCCCTCGGGACGAAATTGCGGCGGTAACGCGTAAACCCCGAGTTTTAATGCCGCCAAGTCGCATCGAATTTTTCACCGTCGAGACCGGCCGATTCTCCTGAACACTGTCAGCTGCATTATGCAGAAGCGACGGCAAACTTTTGATCGTTCTCGACACAATTTCGTTATTTCTGCGTCTTCCGCTGGAAGACAAGTAAATCGTCGATTTGATAAAGCCTGGATTCGTTCCTCAGCGAACTATTTCTTCTCCTACCATCAAATCCACTTTCATAGATTCTTCTCGCATTTTTCGAACATTTCTCTCCTGCAAATAATTTTAACCAGCTCACTGCCATGCCAAGTGGCAAAATTATTTGTCGAGATGTAAATGAAAATTTGTACTAAAATAGTCGATCAAATTTGCTTGCCCGGATACAAAAGGATTAACATTGTTTTCACGAATCTTATCCCTTCAGTCTTTGCTTTATTGAATAAACTATTTCGGCGATAGGTGTTAATTTTTATTTTCACATGCAGTAGAAAATAAATTTATTTATTGGAGCTTTGCGAATGTACATTTAATTAAAATAATTTAATTTACCACGTGCTTACGCTCGATATACTCACAGATTTTGTTCTCTTAATTGGGATTAGTCGAATTTAATTTGTAACACGCAAAGCTTGAAGAATGTGCAGAGGTTAACAGGAGAAATCGCAAAACCAGAATCTGAAGTTTCTTTCGCCACGAAAGAAAGTTCTAATCTCGTGAAAGGCCCCGAGTTCGAACCTCGAAGTTGATAAACTCTCGTCCCCCTCCTTATTTCGTCTTTGAAGTAATGCTAATTTGTATTATTTTATTTCAACCGGGGAAGTTTGCGCGCCTCAAAGCTATCGGTTCGTCAAACTTTTAGGAATCCTTTGTACCTAGTTAAACTTCGCGAATAGACTTCCTACTCGAGTCATTTCGAGCTTCATAGGAACCCATTTCGGAGCTCGTAACAGAACCATTCAAGCCTCGTCTACTTCATTAATCTTTACATTCGCGCGATCTGCGAAAACAAAAGCTGTTTCACTGACGGTCCGGGATTCGCAGAAACCGTCGCGGAATAACCGTGGCGACGGAGCCGTGTGCTGACGACGCCGGAATCGATCTCCACTGACCTGCTAAAAGTGCCTCATTTATTTATTGTTATTATACCATTTGACCTTTCCGTAAAATGGTGGGCACGGGAAAATATATTTTTGTGTCTTGACTTACTAAATAAATTCCTGGACTCATTTTAAGCAAGCAATTGAATGAGTAGTCAAGTAAGTTAGTTGAGACGCATGATTACATTAATGTGTTTAGTCATGATTTTGAAACTATAATGACATCAATCCCAATGAACGTAGAATTTGGCAAAGGATTGGCCAAAGCAAGTTGTCCGAATTGTGAGCTAGAAGAACAGCTGTTAAAGAACAATGCCATAGCAATATATACAGATGGAAGCAAAATGTCTGACAGAGAGTTTGTGGGCACGCCGTGTATTTGTTCTGAAATTAATATGGAAATTAAGAGAAATCTGAGCAATAGGGCTTCTGTTTTCACTGCGGAATGTATCGCTCTAAATGATGCTTTAGATATTGCTGTTAAAAATATGGATCGTAAATTCGCAATTTTTTCTGACTCACTAAGTTCCTTGCAAAGCCTCATTAGCAGTAAAGTGAGAATAGAAACAAACAGTATTATACTCGAGATAAAAAGGAAATATAATAAAAAAACAATCAGAACAGCAATGGCATTAAAGTTTATTGGATCTCCTCCCATAAGGGTATTCAAGGTAATGAACTTGCGGACAGTTTAGCTAAATCAACCACAGAAACCTGCAGTGCCTCAACATTCATTCATATTCATTCATATTCAGTTGCCATTAAGCTTGGAAATGTTGTGTTGGCCGACCCAATATTGGGGCTTGTCTTCTTATTTTTAAGTTCTTGAAAATATGTAAACTGCGAATTTGATGTAATTTAGTGTGGACTGTGTATGTATAAATGTGTATACGTATGTATACTGTAAATTGTCTCAGTGCAGCAGAAATAGATCTCAATTGAGATCTGAAATGCTTAAATAAAAGAAAAATTGAATTAGTATTTTAATACTTCAGGTCAACATAGACCCCAACTCTGGACGGACGGTTAATTTCTTTTGATTTCTCTATATATGACGCCAGGGCCTGGATGATAGGCGTCGCAAAATAATCCCCACTACCGCGGCGTATGTGAGGGACCACAGAGCTCGAGAGGCATCGGACGCCGAGGAGAGAATTCACTGTAGCTACTCTCAGTACAATTAGTAGATCAAATTGTTTAAAATTAGCACCAATGAAGGGCTCGTCTTTTGAGGCACGTCTTCAAGGAAAAACTGAAAGACCAAAATTGAAAAAAAAAAATTCGCAAGAGTGTTAAACGTCCACGAATAAAATCGTGGTAGGTCGGTTTAAATTTGTACGACAAGTTCGAGCCTCGTTTCGCAGGCGCCGTTGGAGTACAAAGGGTTAATAATTGCGAGGAAAAACGGCTGGCCGAGAGCGTTCGTATCGCAGCGACGGATGCAAGAGGCTGGTGGGGCCGGGTGCATCGTCCTCGGGGAGAAAGTTTGTTGCAGCAGCGTAATACGTGATCTAGCCCAACCTAGCCGAGCCAGACGAACGATCGTGCCAGCTAGACCTAGGATAAGATTGGCCAGGATTGAATCTCGTTCGAAGCTACGGTCGACCAGCTATGAGGAACGGTTGTGCAACCCGGTTGCAACGCCGCGTCGAGCTCTTCTGAGCCACGAAAAGTGAAATGAGATCCATCAACCGATCCGTTCTCCTTCGTCTGAGGCTTGTTCGAGATTTTTGACTTTGATAATGTATTCCACGACCGCCTGGCAACGATCTGGTCACTCGAACCGCAGGATTCTCGAGATCCTCGTGGGACAGTCGATGGATCATTGTTGCTGCCAGAGTCGCTTAACTGTAACCAGTAATCAAATCAATTTTTAGACCCTTTACTTAGCAACTGTTGCCATGCTTCATTACAGCTGACTTGGGATCTTGTTGCATGAACAGTTTTCTTGCTAATCTTGACATTCAAGCGTCCTATAGTATGTGTGTCGTTCTGCTAAAAATGCGGACTTAAAATATGATTAAGTACACTTGCGAAAAAATGTACACTTGCAAATCATTAATAGATGTCGGGCAACGTGTATTTAAATATCGAATAAACTATCTACACTCGTAGATAGCAATTTATTATAATCAGAACGAGAAAGCAGGTCATTTGAAAAAAAAAAGAAATTCGAACGGTTGAATTATACAGTGATACTCATCGTCGGTGGCATTTTATTGTAAGACTCTTTCCGCCATCGCGATTCCCAAGGAAACAAGGAAATCGTGGCCGAGCAAAACAGAAGAAAACCCCGATTCAACTATCGCACCTGTAACCCAGTTAATTGACATACCTCGAGATGCTTGCACAACCATTGTTCCGTTGCGATCTGAACACGGCGATACGGCCAATTTTCGTAGCGCGTGGACGCTGGATCGCGGATCTACCGAGTGTGTCGATCGCACGGTAATATTCTTGTAGTTGAAGCTGATCGACGCTGATAATAAACCTTGTAGAACGATTTTATTGAGCCGTGTAATGTCATGGCCGATAGGGCTGCGCCTTTTCGAGACAGATAGACAAGCGTGTATTGTATTGTAGTATACCAGCAGCCTAGGTGCCATTTTTTCAAATAAAGCACCTCAATCTTTCCACTGAAATCTTTTGACCTAACGTTAAAAATGAAACTTTTAAATAATTCTATTATCGCATATTTAAAGTTTGCAGAATCTTGGTCTATCGGTATCTATTCTTCAGTCGATCGAGCATGAATGGACCTGACTGTTAAATGTCACGATGTCCAGGAATGATGTAGCTACGGAAGATACTCTGATGTCTGAACTGAAATGCATAGCTCTGTACACCGCAGTTAACGAACGTCTACGACGTACAGGAAAATCCTTGTCGCCGAGACGAATATCCGCTGACAGCCGCTAGACGATCACGTGATTTATGGCCCGCTTCTAGATCACGAGGATCTCTCCAGGGAGACATCAATTGAGGTTTAGAAAGCAAGAGGAGCATGCTGATTTTTGCTGATTCTTCATATTCATCTGCCTCGAACTCATTAGGGATGCGTGTTTCCACTTCGGCATTCATGTTTATTTAAAACCATCACCGATCCGTGTGCACTCGGAGTGAAACGTTTAAAGTTGGTGCACAGAAACAGAAATTCTTTTTATTAACCATCGTGAGTAGACTGCAAATCTTTCTGTAAAATATCCATTTTCCGCCGCAGGAAACAGAAATTACCGAATTTCTTCGTTTCCCCAGAAAATTTTAGTAGCTCGAAAATAATAGGTCGATACTTTCCAGTTCTCTAAAAATTTCTACTGCTTCGAGTTGCAATCTATTCATATAGCTCAGAAAATAAATTATCCCTCTAGTCACATTATCCACCGGCGATTATGTCATAATTTTTGAAAGCCTAGGATCTTTTAATAAATTTTCAAAAAATAATAGCAATGTCAATTTCGTTCGGGATTACCAAACTGTCTATAAAATTGCCTTTTGTAAATAAAACCAATATAAAAATTCACACTCGAATAATTTTACTTTTGGAACAGCACAATTATTAAAGTGTCGCATTAAAAAATTTGAGACTCACTATTTTGACGGGTTTCACAGTTCTAGTGTTAATGAGTCATTTCATTCGGAGCGTTTACGTAATACAGTGTAGTGGAAAAAATGATTAAATTCTGCTCAGGTGATTAGGTTTCAGTGTATAATTATCTAATGAACGTGGAGCGGTTGTAAGAAGTATTGAAGTCGAAAGGAAGTTGAAAATATTGACGGTGATTCTATTTCAGTCCCATCAGCAGCCACGCGTGTGTTACGAGCCGGAAAGGGAAAACCCGGAAGCCACGCAGCGTGAAGCGGCATGAAGCGGCATGGTGGCGGGGACGAGCCGTGCACAGACTGGGAATCACTGTGGCCTAGCGGTACCATGAGTAAGTTAGCGGAATCCTCATCTACACTGCTCCGGGAGCCAGTGGAGCGAGTCCAGTCGCGACTGGACTTCGGCTCGTTCACGGAGCTGCCTTCCCAGTGAACGACGCCGCCACGACTGAATGGCACCGCCATGCCGTCGGTTATGGTGTGGCTATGGACTTTCACCTCTTTCCTGTAACTCCTCGACAAGGTTCCCACTTCCATTTCACCAGCGTCGGTCGATCTCGGCGCACATCACCGCTCGAGTGTTATACATGGTGTCCCCGACGCTAACCAGACTCGGTTTTACACGTACAATACAATGGTAGCATTCGGACAGCGATATCGTCCTGAATTATGTCCAGATTCATTATTTTGCAATTTAGAAATTACCTCCTTAGCTCGGACTTGTTTAATAAATAATAAAATATTAATATATGAGCCGTTTATTTTGAAAGTGGCCTAAGTCCAATCCATTATTGGCAATGTCCTAAGTACATTATCAAAAAGTGCCGGAAAGGCAGTAACTTTGTTCTAAATGAAATGAAACAAGAGGATTTCATATCAACAAAATTGTTGGAGGATGCAATTTTTAAAAGGGCAAAGGATTCTAACAGAGGAACAATAAATTTGTTTATGTTCTTCAATCACGAACGCTGTGTTTTTTTATCGGCTGTTCATTTGAATACTTTCCAGCCGAATATCTAGAAAAGTATAAAAAATATTTTAAAAAGTTTTCAAAGAATTGCATAAATTGTGTTTTCAAAGTGTTATAAAGATATATAAAGTAAATTGAGTATTGTTTTTCCAATTTGTAGCATTTTAAATTATGTCGAATGAATTAGGGCTCTTTCAAATTTTACAATGAATCTGGCTGTTAACTTTGAAAATGGCTTGACTCCAGTTTTGGTAAAAAACACATATTATTCACTTAATAATTGCTATTATTTTAAGAGGAACTGTAAATTTAACTCTGTTTAGATACACTTAAGCAGTAGGACCCATTGGTATCCTATACATATATTTTTTAATTTTATTGAAACACAAACCCTTAAATATCTCAATTTCAGTATAAGTGGACTTAGGACACTTCCAAAATAAACGGCTCATATATTGAGGAAAAATACTAATATATATAACAGCCCTGAAACAGCCCGATGTTAAACAGTACAAAAGAAGGTAAGATTGTCGAACGAAACAGAGAACGCGAGGATCGCTCGCACGAATCACGGGATGATCTAACCGCAGTTCCCACTATAGTTACTCACGGTACCGCTAGCCCAAGGTTGTTCGCATCCCGCATGACGCACGATCATTATGGTGCCCCATGTAACACGGGCACCCTGTTTTCCCTTTTACCGTTCCCTCGACCGGACCCCACAAGGGTGAAAGTGGGATCACCGGGTTATTGAAACTGGGAAAGTGACACGCTGTTTTCTTCTGCTCTTCTCTCCCCTCTTCCTCTCTTTCTCTTCTCTCTCCCTCTCTATCTCTCTCTTCCTCTTCACCGTATATTTTTTTTAACAAACTTACGTGTACCACGTTTAATGGCTCGTGCGGAGAAAGGGTGGTTGCTCGATCAACGAAGGGGGAACGATTACCGTCCCTCGAGAAGGGAGTTAAGGGAAAGAATGTTATTTTCGATGACAGAAGAATCATCCACAACGCGCAGGGTCGGTCAAATATTAATGACTCCGGATCCTCGTGCAAACCGAGATTTCTCCTGATTCATTAATAACAGATCGAAGTTTCAAAAAAGAAAAATTTGAGGGAGTAAGATGTAACGTATCCACATATTCATTCCAATTTATTTAAAAAAGGGGAAACAATTTTTCTGCTCCTGTTTCTCGTGCGCAAAATTTTGTGGGAAATATAATTTGAAACTTTGTTTGCATTCGTCGATCTATAGTACATTTCAATAAATAAATTTTAGTCTCGATATATACCCTTCAGAACAGAACGGTTTTTGTTTTAATTATTTGAAATGACTTGCACTTTTCAATTAAAAAAAAACAAGACTTGAGGTTCTTCAGAAGACCCAAATTAGTGACAAGAATAGTACAACGATCGCTGAACGCAGTGCCTAAAAAACAAGAATATCGACTTTAGAATTTAAGAGTAAAAAAGAAAGAATTTCGAAACGAACTCGATAGGAAGACACAGTTCAATGTGTTGAAAGCACTTTTCAAGTTCGTAATTACAACAGAGGACAGGCTCGCCGCGAGGACAAATGTCGGCAACGTGGAGGCTGGGGGGATGACGGGCAGCATATAAATCGTGTATGCGCCCGTGGATTATAGCAGAGGACAATGGAGTCACCGATAAAGCGCTGATGACACGACGTAATCAAAAGTCACGAATTATCCAGCATCCATAATGCACGATCGCAGCTACTGCAACATTCATGCGAAACCGCTTGAGGACCCTCCGCGCACGCGGTTGCTTAGTGCCGATTCGAATTTTCGCCATTCGGAACGTGAACAGGCCTCTAACAATACACGAATGACAGACTTGAGATTATGCGACGAAATTTGATGGATCGTGATCGATTGTGAGTAATCTGACCAATAGCTTTTAGAAATCAAATAGTGGTGAATAGTCTGTGGATGGTTGTGCGAACTTAGCAAATTATGCAAAATCAATATTTTCTGCATCGACTGCGAGAAATGGGAATCAAATAGAAAGTTTGTTATTCCTCTAACAATTTTAATGCACTGAAAACACAGTATATTAACGTTCTGAAATTTTTTAAATCACCCTACTCTTATAATATCTCAATTTTGTCATAAATGCACAAACTTCGCAGACTAGTCATATGCAATAACATAGCTTCGAATGTCTGGGGTTAAGAATTAATTTAGGGAAAGTTTACAGTTTTATAGTCGTAAGTCATGATTTAATAATTAGTCCTCATCTTACGAAATGCATTAGTCTTCATTAATTTTTGGAAAGTCGTGTTTTCTTTTTGACGTGTAATTATTTTAGAGTGCAATTCGGCATCGTGTAAAAGGAGCAGGAAATACTTTCTACAAACAACATTTTCGCTTTCATAGATAACACTCTTTCCACCGCGCATTCTGTCAATACACTGTCTACTTTCTCTTACCAAAGGTGGATATAAAAAATCTCCGGAAACTGCACCTCTACGCCTATTCAATGTTAACCGATATTAGAATTTTAAATGAAAAAATGAGTTACACAACATCGGCACAGCTCCGATGCTATATGATTCATAGCTAGGCCGGATTTTTATGAATTCGAATCAAACACGAGCGTGGGAAACACGGTGAAACATTAAAATACGCTAAATAAATGAAACACGCCACAAAGGATAAAACAATAACATTATTAAGGAAACCAGTGAGTTTCCAAGAATTTAATTTTGCACAAAATTTTTTAGTTTACCCATATATTCATACGATTTCAATCTGTGACTCTTTGAACTATTTTCTTTAATTTGCACATCCATTTCACTGAAATTAAAACATGACAAAATTCTGACGTTGAGTATTTCTATTTCATTGATTGCCTACCTAGAGCATTTATTTTTAATTCGTATGAAAAAGTATAAATCTACAAACATTTAAAATTTTTCATTATGAAGTTCATTTAGATATCTTGATTACATTGTATATTACACAAAAATTGTATTGTATACGCTACAAGCTATATAACGCTATATAACGCTATAGTGCTAGTAGAACTTTTAAAGTATCTTATTGTTATTTTTTTTTTATTATCTATGTTTTAAACCTACAATTACAGTTTCAGAATTTTAAAAATATGATCCCAGAGTACCATAATAAAATACTGTGACACTGCAATTACTCCAGACGAACGCAATATATTTACTTGAAAAACATACTGCAAATCCTTGTATAATTTTGAATTGACAAGTGCAATAGCTTAAAAAGAATTTATGGGGATTGCTTTTGTAAATATTCAGTTTGGTCGCCCTACATTTTACATTAAATATGTAATTCATTGGAGATAGAAAAGTTATGCACAATTGGATAGCAATTTGCGGCACTTCATGCGTCGATCAATGATATATGGGTTCTAAATGCGTCAATGGCCTAAGCATGTTACGTCGACGTTCCGATGGGAGAGTGAAGTTCTTGAAGTGTTCTGGAAGATAGATAGGGACAACGGTTTCGTGCATTCCTTCAGGCGATCCCGCGTAGGATGGAACAAGGGATAAGGTGAGACGAAGAGAGCGTGAAACACCATGGGGTAAAAAGCCGGACGAAAGTGTTTTTACACGCGGGAGGTCCTGAAAGCTTAAAAAAGAGCGCAGAGGGGAGCGTGAGATGTGTATTTCGAATTTCCTTCGGACCCTCGTAATTATTCATGCGACGTCGAATTATGGCTCCAAAGAATAACGTGATAAATGAACGAAGCAGCGTCGATTAATTTGATTAGAGGTAAATCGAAATTTTAGAAATTGTTTCACCTGTCAAATTTTGGAGTTATGTGACGTATAAAGCTTCAGAAAATTCAGAAGTTTATCAACGTGGCCGGAATTTATACATAAATATAAATATAACTTTCTTTATGGCAGAACAACTTTTCTCACGAGTTCTGCTGATTAATTTAACGTATAATGTTCTAATAATAATGCAAACAATCTCGCCTAGGGGAGGACAAAAATAACCTTCGTAATCATTTTTATTGAAGGTAACAGACGACTGAAAAGAGAAATACAATTAATATCGGGAGTAAAAAGAAAAACACAAAATAAAAGTCGAAATAATACCACACTAATTGACATACATTCGGATTGATTTTACAAAAATATCCCAATCCCAGAATTTACCTTAAATCTCCTGCTGTGTCTGTCGTAAATTCAATGTTTCACATATCATTGCAACAATTATAAGTATCATGATGCCGACATTCAGCGCCTTCAAGTTAACCACACAAAACCATCAATTTCGATGTTGTGTCATTGTTGCAACAAATAATGTATCGCGTGTTATTCACCATTGCAATGACTCAGTATTCTTATCCGGTGCTCATTGAACTTCGACAGTCCACGGTCAATAATTACATACGACCTTGAGTAGTTTTATAATGACGCTTCAAGCGTCTTAACGTGCCTAACAGGTGGCCTAAACCTTGACAAACGCGACACACGTGCTCGATGGATGATGAGCCCGCCAAAACGTCACCGTGTAGCATACAAAAAAAGGACATTTATAAAGTATCGGAGACTGCAATTCAGGAATTCATCTGTAAGTGCCACGGTAGGATAGAACGAGAAAAGTTTTGTTGTTTTACTTCTCCTCCCCCCACCCCCGCCAATCTGTGAATCGAGTTTGGCCCATTATTGGACGTTCAGCCACGCGAACGGCTCTCTTCGTCAATGTCCCGAGCTCTTCCTTGATGTCGCAAGCTTCTTCTACATTTCATCTTACGCGACCTATTGGCCAATCGGTCGACGCTCGGCACGGCGCTTCTGATATTTAGTCCGCGAGCGAGTTTCACAAGCGTCGCCGCGGCCGAGTCGAATTAACCCTTTGCACTCGAAGCCATTTTAGTTCCAAAACGAAACATTTCTTCCGACCTAGAACATTACCCTTCTATATATGTTTTTTCATACTATACATACGAAAATGGTGCAATTTACACGTAGAGTACTGAACTGTTTAATATTTTATTAAATACAAACAAGTGCAATAATGTAAAAAATATTTTGAATAACGATACAGCAAGTTTTAGTGGCGCCATTCGAGTGCTAAGGGTTAATTGCGAACTAGACCGACTCTTTTCGGGCACGTGGATCGCTGACGCCGCGATTTATCGTTTAATCGGGGAATCAAATGAAACGCGTTTAGCCTGCGATAACCCTCGTAACATCCTCCTCGTCGATTACACCAGCGCTCGGTTAAAATTGCATCGGTCCAGGATACAAATTCTCTCGAGTTGCACACCTTTCTTCGAACCGACTCCTCGCAATTTTTTCGCGATTGATTCCACCACAGATTCGAAGACCGGAGCGTCGAACGAGACCTCGCACAATTTTTCTTTACTGTTTTATGGATAAATTTTGTAAAGCCTCCACTACCTTAAATCATTGCGAAATGAAATTTTACATTGTTGTAAAATAAATTGTAGTGATTACTTTGAAGTCGTGGACATACATTTTGGCACAATCGCGCTGTATTCGGAAGCGAGCCGAACATCGTTTCGGTGAAGGTCACTGCACGGAAGAGTTCAACAACCTGCTCTGATGTAACCATGAAACTAATCTGCGGCCGGAGAGTTTATAAACAGACGAAATGTGCGAACTAGTGAATTAATTGATAACACTGTTTGCCGAACGAGATTTCGCACGAAACGACACGAGTTCGCGCAACGTTGATAGCGGAGACGCTAACGGATGAATGAAGTTATACTTCACAGCGGAAGATTACCACCAGAAGCAATGTTTTCTCGCGAACGTAATCGGCCGTGGAATAAAAATTCGCTCGGCGGTGGACACGTTGCGACATCGAGAAACGATATAAATCGTTTCGGAGCGTGCGAAAGCCGGGAAGCGTAGCATTGAAACATTCCCGTTCGAACCGTTTTATGTATCTAGCGACGGCGATCCGTTCACCCGAAACGGCAATTAAAATTAATTGTAGCAATAATGGTGACCTTGTAGCCGGCCAATTTGCATACCGTTCGAAGTAGCCGGTGCTCGACAAGAGGACTATCACGTGGGTAGAACCGAGGTAAAGGGGAGAAGCATATTCTACCGCGCAGCTGCTAATTGCCAGCGACAAATTAATAAACACGCGCTAACGGGCGAGCCTTACTCGAGCGCAGTTTAATTACGCCGTTTCAATTACAGTTTTTAATATTTTTAACCCTTGATCGCTCGGTGTAAACTGCTTTTCACCGAGACATTTTTTTTTTCAACGGGCTGCAACCATGTCGCCAGGTATAACAGCACCGAACGTGTCTACAAAGCCCATTCACTGTATGATAATACATCATACGCTGCATGCATAAGCTCATGATTATTCGAACGATTTTAAACGCTCGGAAAATAATGCACTTGAAACTTGAAGCCGTTTTAGATAACGAACTTGTAGCGTGTGTGATAATTACCAGTTTATCATCGTTTTTTTTTTTTTCTTTGAACGTATCAACTTCGTTCTCTATTGTTGCGTCGAAGAATGTTTGCCACTTATCGAGGTAATTTCATAAACATTTTTGCAGGTGCATTGACTATTCATGTTTCGCAAACGTTTGAACCTCGAAACATGGAAATAGGTAGAACATTTGAATAATTGCAAGCTGTCAAATTCGAATAACGGGAAACATATTCAAATTTTTCAAACCTAGACCTTCAGAATTTCATTGCATAGATAAATAAGTAAAACATTGTTGGTGTAGATCGGAACTGAAACTGTTGTATTAACCTTTTCCACTCGACGCTATTTTTTCATTCTAAAACTAAATTTTTCTTCCGTCTTGGAATATTTTCATTTTACTGATACGAAACTGATCCGATTTCCACATATAATATCTAAATGTTTAGTAATCTGTTAAATACAATTTTGTAATGTAACAAATGCATTGTAAAATTTTTTGTAATTTCTATGAAATAATGTCACAACAATTTCTAGTGGTGCTTCAGACTCACCACTCTAGTGCAAAGGGTTAATAACCTGCGAAGTAAGTTGGATCAAACTTTGCATTCTAAAAAATAAGCAAAAGTATTTTGAAAAAGGAAAAAAAGGTCTTCATGCGGTTGTTTGCGGAGTTGGTTTTGATTGGTATTATTAGCGGTGATAAGACGCGTATCCGTGTCCACATGTAAAACTAACTCAAATTTATTTCGTCATGTTCTACTTGCGTTCTACTTGCTACAGCTATTTTTTTTTTATTCACGGAAAACTGCAAATGCATCGTGAATGCTAATAAACATTTGTGCGGTGTACTCTATTAACATATTTACGTGACATGAAAATTATATAATTTCTGTATTGTATCAGAAGCTTGTAAAATTGTGAAAAAGGGACTAAAAGTATATACTGTCGAAAGAAATTTGTATTCACTGAACATAACATGCAACTTATATTTGTACAAAATGGTGTGTCAACAGGGTGATATATGTAGAAAGCGTTCAAGCTTTCGAAATCGAATTAAAATGGAAATTGCCACTCTTTCTCTGCCAGATTGTCATACATTGTTCTTACTTTTCTCGTGAAATACATTGCCACGTACCAACTATAAAATGCTGAACAAAAGTATAAACAAAGACAGTACAATTTTTATAGTAAAATATTCACAAGTGCGAAAACGATTTTAATGAATGTTTATATTTCAAGAGCATTTATATTCCAAAATTGTTAAGTTACAAAATACCTTCGTCATATTTTTTTTTATTCATTCTAAGATATAATAAAGCGTAGAAATAGCCTTATTTTGAAACACTAACGTTTAAATTTTTCTGTCAGGGCTATGGATATTTATATTGTAAAAATTGCACACTGCCAACGCTTTTGTCCACCATCGTTACGCCGGTCTCCATAACAGAAAATCTAATAAGGAGGGTGGAACTTTTCGGCGAAATTGAAGCAGAAGATGCGGGAAGATTCAACAATGACGCGGGAATGGTGAACATGACGTTTCATGTTATTCGATGATCTCACATATAACACGTGCGCCGGGACGCGGAGCGGGGAAGCCTATGGGGACCAATTCTGAATACGAGGTCGACAACCACGTCGTCGATGCCTTGTTGAACGCCTGACCGGGACCGCTCGCTGATCCTAAGTCAACGAAAGCATTATCGCACGTAATAAGGTGCTATCTCCTCGAGTAACGGTCGCGGTCAACGTCCAAACACCCAAATAAATGATGGCTGGCGTTATCTACATGTAGAGGTTATGTATACTCATTGTCAGTGTCGCCAGATCAAGACTTGTCCCCCCACTCTAATTGCCCGCGCTATTCCCCACCATTCCGCCACGAACCGGCCACGTGACACGTTTCGTCTCTGTCGTGCATACTTTGGTACTACCAGAGAGAGAGAGGGAGAGGGTAACCTTTTCCCCTCAATTCGTGCTCCCTCCCCTCATATGGCGACACAGTGTATACCTCGAACGATCCTACTGGAAACTTGTAAAAATTATTAAACGAAAAGGTACGTTTATATTCGGCTTTTATTTACTATAGATGACTTAGAAAAGTTTTACTTTGAATGAGATTTATTACTAATTTAATCGCTTACAGCAAATTGTTCGCTATTATTACCTTTTTACCACGAAAATTAGACTGTAGTCTAGGCAGACTTTTATCTACGGATTTGTAGACCAGAATGGGTAAATATAGACTTTTTATCAGTTCGATGACTCAAATGCTAAATGTCAGGGACCCTCTACGAGCTACTCGCGTCATTTTGAGAGTACAGAAACTACATAACCTCTGCGCACGTATAGTGGATCCAACAAGTACTTGAACACTATCCCTCCTGCTGCATATAAAAATACCTAGGAGGAAAATGAACACTCTTTTGTAAAAGTAGAGGCCTCGAGCTCTATAGGTTTATGGTTGTACTATTTGTGCATGAAATTATCACAATTTAGATGTGAACAATTTTCCAATAATCGGAAATGATTTAATTTAATACACTGTATTATGGTTTTCAAGTAGCTTGAAAGGAGTTGTCCGAAAATTAGGTTGATGCAAAAATTGGAAATTCAATAGGCGAAATATAATAATTGAGACGTAAAGATGGATACTCGAAGACGGAGGTAGTGGCTCTTCGTGGTTGGGAAGCGATCGTTTCCAGCAGCCAATTGAATTAGCGTCGACTCCTACGGAGATTCTGGATCAGCGGATAATTAAGCCCGTACTTGCTAACGCAAATGATGATGAAATTACTGGGAGTGTTTTTGCTCGACTCGTGCAAACGGTCTCGCTGAATTTAGTGCATGTGTATGCGTGTAGTTTTCGTTTCTAAGAGCTCGTGTCTTGAGTCATATTATTCAGAATTGTTCCAAATTATATTAAAATATTATTGTCATGTATAATTTTAATCAGAAAAATATCAGAAACATGTATATTGGTTCATAGTTATTTTATTAGTTAGATATATGTTACATATGTTACGTTGTTACTACCGATATCGTGCCTTACGTTCACTCTGCAATACGTAATCGATGAGATTATAAAAAAAAATTTCATCAAGGGGTAGACCCCGTGGTGATGGGGATAAATTGTACGTCCGTGGACATCAAATTAAATTCGATGTCCGTAATTTCGTTTTGCGCATAAGCGAGAATACGACACCTTTGTATCGACGCGCAGGATCACGACGTTCGATCTTGAAGAAGATGGATAGCCAGGAGTGCTATGTATACGTCAACTCGACCACGCGAGCGTTGAGTTTAGCCTGAATTTCACCGATTTCAACGCGACGCACTTATGCGCGTGCTCCCTGCACCCGCTGACAGTATTTACCGTGAGGAGAGGGTGCGACGTTTCGTACCTTCGCGTTAAATCATGCAACCGCGTACGGATAGTGTTTCAACGTTACTGTCCCCTCCATTGATCGAACAGCGGGAATCCCGGTCGATTGTCATCGGGTGCAATTTTCGAACGTTTTCGCGGCAACGTTATTTCTGCTCGACAACTTTGAACATTGTTTTAACGTCGACAGTGAGAAAGTTTGTTCGTCGATCCTCCTCGCACAGCTGGCTTACTATACACCTCACTCTCTTCCGCAGATAACGCTATTTCGAGGCACACTCTTTCATTCTGGTCAATCGTGTACCTGGTTCGACGCGTTATAGACCCCGCGGCTAAAAATATATCTCACTCGAAAGTGTGCGGACATTGTCTCGAAGTGATTGTGAGAGCAAGATTTGTTATTCGCCACCCCCAAAAGAGGGTGAATTAGCTCTTGGTAGTTCGATGAAAAAATCCAGTGAAAATGGCAGAAAATCTCTGGTGCTAACATAATAAATCCAGAGAGAGAGAGAGAGAGAGAGAGAGAGAGAGAGAGAAAGAGAGAGAGAAGAGCAAGCTACACTGCAATTACCAGCGAACTATCGCAACACAGAGCTAGAAACCTCAACGTCTCCAGCCCAGGCTGCCACCCGAGTGACCTCGGGTTACCCATGCAGTGAAGCATCACCTGCAGATTTTCTGACCACACTTTGAAGCCACTCCGCGACTTGTTTAGACTCGACTCGAATGATAAAGGGACCTTATTCATGACGGAGGCTATTATTGGAAGCATACCTAGGGCCGCATTATCCATTAGGTACTTTGCCCGCCAGTGCCTGGGGCCTATGAAAACAGACTCTGGTATGATATCTGTCCCCGGTGATGCATCAAGCCGTCACGGAGAATACAAAAGTGTCTAGGGCCTGCGAAAAGGTTAATGCGGCCCTGGCCATGCTTGTGCAATAACTAGCCAAGGGAGGGTGGACATTGGGTCGGCGTGGAAATAGTTTCTGCTCTGCTCGTAACTTCAACATACTTCTTCGCCGAGCAAAAATGTCCTCTTTACAGAATTAACTTCCACGTGTAAGAAATGTGATTAAGGCATTTTGTTATGAGAGCATACACGGAACGTTGACAACTCCCGGGAAAGGGGATGTTTGCAAGCGTTACATATTGGATAAAAGTAAGGACAATCGAGTTGCCGAGAACTGACACTGGACTCCAGAGTCCCTCGTCAACTTTGTTAACGTCGTCGAGCGACGATGCAACTCCGTTTACGCGTCTGCGACGAGAGAAAACTATTTAATGCAAGGAAGGCACTTTCCCTGTTCGAATATCCCATGGGAATACAATGATCCTGCATGCCTGAGGATCTATAGCGATCGATTCACTCGAGCTGCCCGCAGCATCTATTCCCGACTCGAGTTCGAGCATTCGAAGACGAGGAAGACGTGGTGTTGCTGTAAACGCCCCTAGGAAAATACACGCTGATTAACAAACGGACGCGCAGTTTGTTATTGCGTCGATGCGTGTACATGGTTATCTAGAGAAACGGTACGGATATGCTGCAAACGCATAAACTTCCCGGTTTAATCATGATTGAACGGAATCAAACTCATTAAACCTCGTGATGCGTATTGTCTTAACTGCTGGCTTCATGTATATGTATATATATATTTATTTATTTATTAATTTGTTCGATTTAATATGTGTTTAATTAATGTGTATCTTGCGAGTTATCGCAGTGGTTTCGGTCATGCCACTTGGAATACTGGGAGTTCATACATATTTCCTAAACTAATGATTTTTTCGTACGAATAGGTTAATACTCTCTTAAACAAAATTACAAGCTGGATCAACTCATACTGTGAAAAACGTATGATTCTATTTCAAAAAATGAACGTGTCCTTCATATATCATTCACGAGTTGGCTTGTAAAAAAACCGATTATGTCAAGTTATGCGTCTTTTAGCACTTTGTTGCAAAAACAAAAATTGCAAAAACTTAAATGTATGATACTGAGTAATCCTCCAACTTTCTTGCATGTTACAGATCCTAATCAAGTTTAGTACAATGAATATATCAACGTAAAAATTCATTTTAAAACCTGCCATTCCGCCACCCACATATGGGTGACGTGGCATTCGACGTGTTAACCTCTTCCCGTGCCATTTAGTTCGACGAAATCCGGGCCCAAACGGTAGGGGTCAATGCGCGGTAAACAGACCAAAGTAATGCTCGAAAACTGTTGCAATACTAGCCGAAATGTAAATACCTGTGATACAGTCATTTGTAAATCATTCCACGACTCTGACTGGCGATGTTTACATTTGGCAGATTTTCAGTCCACGATTTTCGTAGTCGTGATGTTCACGTTTGTGCCAAAATCTTCATCACGAGTCAGACTCGTTAACACGTTCACGGACAATAAAAAGTTTAGCGATCTGCAAAAATAGACAGGCAATTTTCCTTAAAACTAGTTGTACTATCCGAAATCTGATTAGACATAAACAATAATAATAAGTTAACTGTCATTGGCAATGACAGTTGGTCATTACATTGAAATGTATATTAATTACAAAAACTTAAGGTTCTATAAAATTAAATAAATAAAAATTAGCTTTAAAATTTGAATTCTATATCATTCATGTCACTTTGCATCACTATGAAAATGAATGTTATATTATTCACGTCCGCGAACGTGTTAAAGTACGGGAAAGGGTTAAGTTAGGCACCGGAGAATTAAAAAATCTAGTTCCATTATCGTACAATAAATTAGTGTCCAGCGCTGAAAAACGGGACAACCCATGGGTCAAAAACGACCCAGCTCCGCCCGTTCCGCCCCCGAACCATTAAAAACCATCCCCGTAATTCGTCTAGCCACCCACCCCAGCCATCAATTTTCAACCCGTTTTCCATCATGAAAACACGAGGTGAAGAAACCTCGCTGTGCCTCGCAAATCACAGCTAGCGGACAACAGATAGGCCGTCAAGTCGAATCCATTTGGTGTCGAAGACGTGCTGGCCGGTTTGTTTTCGCATAGTCGCGCGAGCCGCCAAAGCAATGGCGTGGCCGTGCGAGTAAACCGATTACATATGCGCTCTCGATCAGAGAGACGATCGTTGCAAGTGCGGGGGCGCTGCTCGCTCTGGCGTCGGTCGGCTCTCGAGGGGCGGGGTGGGAGGGGCGTAGCAACTAGGAGGGAAAAACGTCGGTAGTGGGGACATCGTGTATTCGCGCTTCGAGCGGCAGGAGGGGTGGGGGAGGCAGTGGCGTGGGCAGAGTGGGGGTCGTTCGGTGGCAGCAACGGCGTGCTCGGTGTCATTGCCTCGACGCTCGGGGCGGCCAGTGACTCCATCACTGACCTAGTGCCGAGCGGTACCGAGCGCGCGCGGAAACGGCCGAGCCAGCGGACGTCGACCTCAGCCGGCCTCCAGCGCGACACACACCGATACTAAGAGTAGCGCCCCGCTACCGTACAGATCAAGCTTTGTCCTTCTCTCTCTCTCTCGTCGCTCCCCCCTCCCTGTGTCCCGTCCCATGCGTACCCGTGCGCTCCGTCTCCGTCTTTCGCGCAGTTCCGCGTCTTCCTCGCACGATTTGTTTCGATCTCTGTTCCACGGGCCTCTTCTCGTCTCTCTTTCGTCGAGCTTCTCTCGGCTTTCGATCTCTCGGGCGAACCACCCATCACTCGCGCACTCGCACAACACGGTCTCGCTCGCGTACAGACCGTTCGGGACCGGCACCGAAAACCGCGGAAACAGAGGGGACTCACGGTTACGCGTGAGTTTTGTAACTGCTCGAGGAAGCGGAGAGGGTCGGTCGGGCCAGCCGGACCGTCTTCCTATTCTACTGACGCTCATGCTTACGCCAGGAAACCGATCTCTCTCGCCCGTCGTCGACGACGCGAAAACGGAGGCCAGACGCGCCTCGGTTGCCACCGTGTGCCGCTCCTATGACCAGACGTATCGGTTTTACGACGGAAGTCTGGCTAAGCCGGGTTCATTGTTCCCTGGGAAAAATTTGTTAGCTGATCGAAGCCGCGGGACCTCGATCCCTAACGAGCCTGCGTCGTCACTTTTATCGATAGCACGATTGCCGCGGGTAGAGATTTTTTTTCCTAGTCCCGATAGTCAACCGCTTCTACAGCACGACCCTGTTCTATCGATCGATCGGCTGCAACGTATTTCGTTTCGGTTTCAAGTTGAGTCATCGTGGCCGCGAGGCTCATTCGACGTTCGCGCGTCGCATTGATTAACGCTTCGTCGACTGGATGCGCTCTGTGACGTGATTGAACGAATAAATTGGCCTGGTCACGTGGACGAGTCATTTTTGGGAAATGGCAGACTTACAATTAAGTAGGAAATTATTGATTTGCATCTTCGAATATCCTAGAAAAAATTAATGATGGTCTGTGACGGTAGAGAATTTTAAATTTGGTGTTCAAACACTTTTGGTAAGTTCGAAGAGTTCGGGTCGCTCGATATTTGGTCGAAGGACATTGTTTTCTCGGTCGACTCGCTGCAACTGTGATTCCAGTTACGAGGTCATCTTTCCCCACAGAAACACGCGACCCGAAGATTCCCGACGAACTAGCTTCCGGTACACCTTGCACACCACCGGCGAACATCCGCGACAAATACAATGAGGCTGTAAATCAAGTCGGCCGCCAGCTATTGAACGCTTCGTGCCGTAGGAAGTATCGCGGACACGCGTATGAATCATTACGAGAATGGTATTATCAAGCAGCATGGAAAGAAAGGAAGAACGGGGTGAAATGGCCATCAGAAAAAAGAAGTCGGTTTCGGTCAGATTCGTGACGGGAACGCCAATGAAAACATTGACTCCATTGGGCAATGAAGATACACTCTCACACAGACAAAGCACATCGTCGAAGTTAATCGTTGTAACAAGAATGGAGCATGAGAAAGTCGAGTGTGTTCTGTCCATGAAACTGACACGCCCAGGAACTTAACAATCCCTACCTGTGTCTTAATGAGCCATGGAACACGTAAAAAGCGCTGTTTATTGTCTCGTAATACACGCGATTCACGCTTCCGGGTTACCATTGTACCGCGGGCAGAGTTTATTCTTTTAAAAAAATTTGAAGGATTTCTGGAAGATTTATACGGACTGTCCGAGGAGCTGTTGCTAGCTTGTTACGCAATTGCATTGTTAGCTTCATTATTCAACTTAATTGAGACCCCAATTTGAAAGGAAAAATGCGGAAAAGGTGGCAGTCCTGGCTTCATTAGCAGAACAGTTTCTCACTATAATGACGGCTTCTGTTTATAGAGGCAAGAGTAAAATTATTATTACATATCTGCCAAGTAATTTGACGAAAAGTATATACAAAATAATTGGTTACAGTAGACGTTTGGTCTTAATAAGATCGAATGAATCTAGTTAATGCTGAAAATACATTAATAATTTCTTTAAACGACAAGTTTCTGTACAAGCATGTTAAGCTTTAAAAAATTGGAGTGACAGAGGATCTCTGATACAACTTGCAATTCAAACAGAAAGCAATCGTATAAATTGAATTGGTGAATACTACGCAAGGAAACAATGTAAGAATTCTTTGTTCGGTCGATCTTTTTTCGGGAGGCTTTCCTGTTCTGTTATTATTTGTCATTAGTTCTGGCTGTTACACAAATGAATGGCTAGTTAGTTGTTCCCCCGCGTTGCCGAATTTGGCCCCCTTTTTAATGGTTATTGTTATTCGGACCAACGCGTTTGCCTTTTTCTTTCGATTGTCGTTCAAGCGTTCCGCTGTTCGAGTTATTGTGCACGGATATAACGGGAGTCGATTGTGTGGTCGGACAGAAAATTATGGTAAGATATACGGGATGCGTCTGCAGCGGGTTTTGTGTACTTGAGTAGACGCGGTGGGACCGGAAGCGAGATAAATGGGCCTTGCTGTACATTCACAAACGAACCGTTCAGAGTAAACCGATAGTGGTCAAATCAGTAATGTCAGTAATGTGTATCGCTTCGTTCAGACGTGGAATATTAATGATCTTCGAAGGCTACCGTCGTCAAAATAAAAGTTCGAAATTCCTTATTTTATTGATTTCCATTACATTCGACAACAATGTCACAATTATACGGTACGTACGAACAATTGTTTCTAAATAAGTTGGTGGAACTACCTGTGGAAATATAATTGAGTTGCACCATTTTGTAGCAAGTTCTGAAGGAAAAAGAGAGGGAGAACGACGGATCGCAAAGGCGTAATGATCTTGAAGGCTACCGTAGCGAAAATGAACGTTCTAACCTAAGAAAATGTGCGAAAGAAAATTGAATAAAATGTTAACGTTTAAAGTATACGTATTAAAGGTTACACAACAGACAGTTTCTTTTACATAACTGCATCTGATTCCTATAAAAAGGCCAGTTCTTTCGAAAAGTACGAGAAATCGAAATAGCAGGTGTTCAACGTGGAAGAATAATTGTTTTATGGATCAACAATCGCCAATTAAATGTTTTTCTAGTTTTAAGAATGGTCCGCTGTGCGAGGGATAACTAACACTGGATTTACGGGACTCGAAACAAAATGGCAGGTTCTAATATTCTTAATTGCCGACTATTGCCAATGATTATTATTTCCTTAGGCATATATACATATTATTTTAAAAGATAAAAATTTGGATAAGTATATTTTTGTTATTTTTACAAACCAACACAAAATTGTCACTTTCAGTGCTCCGCAAGCCTAGCGTTAACTGTACCAGGTTTTCACTGGAGAAAATGCTACAAAAAAATCGATAGCCTTTATTAAAAAGACAAAGCAATTCGCTCCGAAATAAATATGTATAGCATCGTTCCGAGCTTTATAGTCAGGCGCGTGTGCTTCTCCGCGTTGAAAGGGTTGGAAAGAGGAGAACGAAAGCGAAGAAAGGATGGAAGAAAGAAAGAGAGAAATGCGGCAGGTATGGCGCGCCATGTGCGCCGAGATTGGCACGTTCCTAACCTACCCCATTCGTTAACCTGACCCGTGTCGCGATTCCTCCACAGGTCGATTCCCATCGAGCGCGGATTAACCTACATACGCGCGGGCATTTCTGCGGGGCCGCCGAGCCGAGCCGCGTCGCGCCGGCACACGACGCGTAGGTGCTCGTCGATACAAAATTAACCGGCCCTCATCCTTCCGTCAGCAACGTCCCAGTCGATACGCACAACCCTCCCCGTAGAATCTGCACGACCTTTTTACACCCTCCTGCGCGTCTCCCCTTTTCTCTCTTTCTCTCTTGCTCTCACGGCCTGAATGAATAATAGAACCGCATTATGAACGTTCTCGCAGGCGTGAACTTTCGACGATCGTTCAACGACCGCTTCTTGCGAATGACGTTTTTTCTATCGCGGTTTCGCGCTGCTCGTAATCGTTGAAACGGTGATCACGCGGTCGATGTCCGACTTTTTACGCGTGAGCACATTTCAGCGGCGCAGATTGCTCTGATCGCCATTTGAATCCTAGGAGATTGAAATTGGAACGGCTTTCGCGTCCAACTGTAACGCCGCGATTTGCACGAAAACTTCGGAACAGAAATTTGTCAACAAATATTTCTTGATTGGCAAAATGAAACAGTTCCGCAAATAACGAGGTGTCGCTAACTAGGCTACAAGCCAATCATAACAATTTTTTAAGAAAATTCATTTAATTCATTTTCGACCTAATAAATTTCAATTCATGACACATCACTCCACCTTTCGATCAAATTACACAAGTATATAATAATAAGATAAGAACATAGTCTTCTGACACAACTTACAAATACCTCGCGAGAGATAAGTCGTATTACGTTCACTGTTTTATCCTATCTCCGCCTACTTCAAAGATAAATTATTTTATTCTTAGAGTAGTACTTTGATCGAATAGCCGAATGTACTAATATTTATACGACGAATTTCTATGCAACATAAAAATTGTATATACACATACTCGTTTCTTCGCTTAATCATTTTAACAAATCAAAAATTGTATAGCAGTATTTTTAGCCCTCGAATGGCAGCCTGGGGTCTTTCGCGACCCCAGCAAAATTTTTCTGCAAATATGAAGTTTCATTTTGACGGGCTCCGTAATTCTAGCGTTTCTAAATGCATATAACCTACAGTCCACCAATATTCTAACATGAAGTATTCGCTAACTCTGAATAGAAAAATGTAGTTTTCAAACGAGCAATGACCCTGCGAAGCTACGCCGACGAGCGTTCTAATTCTTTCGTCCCGCGCAGCGAGCATTCGAGACGAAACGGGTCGTATTGGAATGTAACCGGATGAGCGTTGAGTGCGTCTGCGACATTTTATTCAAGAATCTCGGCCAAGCATATATTTTATCAACCAATTCGGTCAAGTCCACTCGCCATTGTGCGCCGCATCGGATTTCGAGGAAATCGGTCGAACTCATTCGAAATTACGTTTTCCCTCTACAACTGTTCTGCCGTTGCCGTGGTTCGTTCCACATTCTCGAATTCCAATATTCAGTCAGAGTCCGACTCGCTGACTTTCAAGATCACCGAGCATCGATCACGCGATCGACGTCCGGTTCGTGGGACGGTCCAACTCTCCCCTGGAGCGAAATATTGCTACAGGCTCTGTCTATTACTCGGAGGACCACCCAATTTAGAAATATCGCGGAACTATCTACAACTGTTCATTTATAACTGCGACAAGAACTCGAGGCTTGACTCGCGAGCCTAACAGAAGGCCGATTGTTTGGGATCGTTCACTGTGGCTGATCACGGAAGCTCCAACCTCTGTTTGAGCGTAAATGGCTTGTTTGACACTGTAAGACTAGGCTGAGTGTAGGTGAATATACTGCCTTAAGCTTTTATCAGCTCGATGAAAATTACAGAATGAACCATTATTACCATTTTTACAGCACAACAGTCAGATGCTGATCAAAATTCAGCCCTCCCTTATCTATGCTAATATCTATATCTATAATCTGCCGATCAGGTTCCTCCAAGCTTGGAAATATTTATGAAGGATAGTGATTTTCCTCGGTATCAAAGCCGAAACAGAAGTGATGTGGATTCGAGTAATTAGTCAATTTTAATCAGAAGATAGAGGGTGGAGAAAATTGTGGGAAACGAGCCACTCGAAGGAGTTTGCCCGTGAACCGGAAATCATTCTGCAAATGGGGGGGGGGGGGATCGCGGATTCCCTTTCCACGGGAAGGGAAACGCTTCCTTCTTCGAGCACGCGAAAACGAGTCGTGGAAAGAGACAGTGAAGAAGTGAAACTCGATCCAGCAGCGCGAGCCGGCTGCCTAGAGCTCGTTTCTATCCGCTTCCTTTCCTTTCTATCGCGCGAGCCGAGGCTCCTTTCTGCTCTTTTCTAAGGAGCCCCCGCGACGGTACATTAGAATCGCGAACGCTCTTTTCCACTTTTTCGCAGGCGTTAGGTAACGATGTCGTTACGCGACCGAATTAGATTCTCGGATCATCAACCCTTGGCGCCCTGACTGCCTCCGAGACGGCTTTGACTGATCCGAGTGACGAAATTGATTATTCGCGAGTTTGGAATCGCTCTGACGGCGCTACGAATTTTTGTAATACGTACTCGGACGGTGCTCAAATTATTAACCCGCTTGAAATAAACATTTTAGACCAGCTCAATGCATTTTTCCATTGGAAACCTAGTTGTTCTAAATTGGTATTATCACTTTGACTGGACCCAGTGACGAAATTGATTATTCGCCAGTTTGGAATCGCTCTGACGGCGCTACGAATTTCCATAGTCAGACTGCGGATTTCTATGCAAAACAAAAATTGTTTACATCGACGACAATGAACGGAAACGGAAATTTCTTTCTTTCTTTAATCATTTTTGCAAGCTGGATCTATTTGAAGCCTTTCTGCTGCTTTAAATTGCATCTACTCATTTTTACCATAAATGCATAAAATCCACAGTATGTTTATAATACATACAGTGGGTGCACAAATTGGGGCACTTGAGATAAACGTGTGATTTCACGCGAAATCAATAAATTCTTACAATACTTACAATTCTTACGTTGACAATAACGACATGGTCATATCGATAACTTCAAAGATAATCGGAGAATTGACTGACGCTCGACTTATTCAAATCATTCAAAAAGAAAGTGCATTTTCATTTAACTTCTGTTTTTCACAATTGACTCGGACAATTTTCATTTTGCATACTTATTATCACTTTGACTGAACTTGAAAAGTAAGTTTTTGCTCGTTCACGTTTACGAGACGTTGCGTTGTAGAGAAGCTTGTGCCGCACGGGTACACTTTTCGATTAGAATAACTTCGATTTTGTAGATAACGTTAGTCGGATTTCTAATCTAGAAGTATTTAATGGCTTACATTTACAGTCTGTCACAAAAATCTACGTACACGTTCCTTTGGAATCTCTATTATTTTCAATCTTAATATACCGTTCCGAACTGTACAGTTCTAATCGAGTGTTCATTGACACTCCTATAACTTCGAATCTATAAATCAACGTGAGTTGATTTATTCCAACTAATGCAAATTAAAAGCAGTTTAATTTAATTTCTCACCATATTCAATTTTTGCAAATCAGTAAACTAGTAGTCGGACGTGTTCCGACATTGGCTAAACGATCCTCACCGAATCGGTCTCCTAAGCTGAGCAATCATCTAAACTCGCCGTGGCTGCCGATCGTCACGAAGGTCCACGTGCCTAAATCGAAACCGGCAGCGAGCACAACCGCCGACTCGGCAAACACGAAGGCATAAATCATGTGCGTAATCGAGTCGGTCCTCGATCATGAAAACAAACCGGTGCGCATTCTTCGATAAACGACGCAGTGATTAAAAACATCAATGGACGGCGCACCGTTCGATCATCCCGCGATCGCTTTCGGGGGGAGGGAGAGGAGGAAGGGGGTGAGAGAGGGGGGAGGGGTTAGGTAGAAGGAGTAGACCCTGCGCGCGAAGAGAGTCCCGTGTCCCCGGATCGAGCGGGTTCAACGAACGTGTGCGCATATGTTGTGCGTATGGATCGTGAAACTTACATTTTTAGTTCGTCGATGATCGGCCATCAACGTGAGCGTGCCAGCTGTTAGCGTAGCCTATTCCCCCCACCGGCTGTTCCGGAAGTGCCACAGGGAGAGCCTGGACGACACCGGGCTGGGCGATGGTCGCCCACTTTCAGCTGCTCGGCGGCTCGCACCTGCGTGCCATTCTCGCGGATGATCTTGCGGACCTGTCTCGTCGGGGGCGACCCCGGGAGGATCGCCAGACAGGAAAATCGTAACCGTCGATCACTTTCACTCCGCGGCGGCGTGGTACGCGTTCCCTTCCGTGTCACGATCACCACGACGACGACGACGACGACGACGGCAACGACGACGACGACGACGACGGCGACGACGACGAAGATGACGACCACAGAGGTGGACGAGGAGAGAAAGACGAGCAGCGTGACGCGATGTGGAGGGAATCAGCGCGGCTGGAAAGGGGACGCACAGGGAAAGAGAGCCGAGGGAAGAACCGTAGGAAACGTGGAAACGAAGAGGAGATGGTGTTCTGTGGGGAAAGGAGGGAATAGACAAAAGGGGGTCGAAGGGGGAAACAGAAGACGACGGATGACGACGTCGTCTAGTGGCAGTAGGAACGATAGCAAATAGGAGAAGGGGGAAACGCGTGGAGTGCCGGTGGATCGTCACAGTTTCACTTTTAAATTCCTCGAGGCGCTCGCTCGCTAGCCGCTCTCCACTTGCTCCGCTCCGCACCGCTGCGCCGACTAGGTCGCGTGCGTGTTGTGTACGAGGGTTACCGTTACCGTTAACGTGACGTAGCGAGCCACGGTAACGTCATAGACCGCTCCTCGGTACTCTGTTCTTTCCTGCCAGTCCTCCGGCAAGCGAACCTCCGGATCCCGAACCAATCTCTCCCGATCCCGTCGGGTTCCTCTATCGGTAGAATCGGTGGCGTCGCGTTGCACTTGCTCCTGTTTCGTTTTCCCTTTCCCTCTCTCTCTCTTTCTCTCTCTCTCTCTCTCTTTCTCTCGCTCTCCCCCTCTCGAGAGATCTCTCCCTCGCGGGGCCTCTCTGTTCCCGTCGCTTTTCACCGAGTTCGAGGCCGCGGGATCAACGATACGGCGGTTTCTCTTTCAAGAAAACATAGACGATTCCGCCGCGGCGAATCGACGATAGGCATCGCGTCCCACGCTCACTAACTACCGCCTTCCACCAGGCGAGGCTTCTTCATCGTTTCTTTGGGTTAATGGTTCGACCGGCGTTCACTCTCGAAACTGCACCATAGACAATGGCCGGACCTTACAGATCTCGGTGAAAACAGCCCGTTTTTCTCAGTTGTTGTTCGCCGGTCGGGCCTCCTCTTCTTCTTCTGCTGGTGCTGCTGATGATGTTCCTGCTGCTGCTGCTGCTGCTGCCGCCGCTGCTGCTGCCGCTGCACTACAAGACGAACTACCGGGTTCCCGGCGCTTTCGAGCACTTCCCGCCAGCCGTTGCTCGCGGTCATCACAGTTCAACATCGAGCCGAACAGCCGTCGACTATATTCTCATGCGTCGCGAACCGAGGACCTCGCGCGTCTCCACTTCCGGGAGATAGGAGCCCGCTGGAACTCCTCCTGGAATCGCAGCCCCCGCAAAATCCGCTTCCTCGTTACCCGCGCTGCACCGAACCAAATTCGAATATGACGAGACCACCTCTCGGGCTTCGCGGCGATCTACGCGCGACCGTGAGCCGATTCCTGTCTAACCGTCGATCGAAATTGCGAGGGAGACGTTCCGAGGACGATCCGACCGTCCGCACCCTCGGTTGAAGGTCCTAGCGACCGTACAGTTCCAGAAACTTGGACCTGGAGACTGTTAATTAACCCCCTCTACTCGAATCGCTCAGTTCGCTATGTCGCACCCGATGTCTAAACTCGAAGAACTTTGTTTCGATGTGAAAACACCCTCGCTCGATGGCACCCATACTTGAACATCCCAAAAACCCTATGCCTCCGGAAACATTGAACTATAATCTGAACCCTTACGCGAAAAAGGTTCCTTTTCTTTGTGAATCTCCTAACAAAGGGCGTAAACAACCCTCTAATAAATACCACCCCAAGTGCGATCTTACTTCAAAAATACAGTGTTTTTTCCTAACAGTCTCCGAGTTTATAATTTTAAGAATCACTTAAAATTTATCCCGGAAATATGATCCTCCTGTAATAAGATACGGGTGTTCTAATTGTTTGTATGGACCGCAAGAGTTGAAAGTTATGGCTTTCTCGACGGTTTAACGTCGAACCTCGTTTCTCCCTCCAATTTTGAATTCCGATTCACGCGTGGCTCACGTGCGCGCGTCCCGCCAGTTTCAAGCGTACGTGAAGAGGTTGCCGCGATCATGTGTCAAGCAACCGCGTCACGTGACGAAACAACGAAGCCGAGATATCACCTCTCCTCTAACCCTGGTCGAAGATCGGTCGCGATCGATCGCGATGATCGTTCCAGCCAATTAGCTAACGGATTTCTCGCGGGCGGAACCCCCAGAAGACCTTGCGAAATGAATGGAGAATTATCGATCGACCGGACGTGAATCTCTATTTTCCGGCACGGAGTTTCCTGGCTACGATCTATCGGCCCCCCTCGTTCGGAACAAGAGGAATTATTTTCTTTTTGTCTCTGTTTTTCTAGGGTCGCCTGTGCTTGATTCGAGCGGATATCGAGTCTACTCCGGTTTCCACAACATTGTCGAGCGTCGAGAGGCGTTAGTTGCGATAAGGTTCAATCGATAATTGACTCGTTATTGTTTACAGTCGGTCTCGCGCGGGAACGGTACTCGACGACCACGAATTATTGCCGGATAACGAGATCGATTCGGTTACTCGTTGTTAGGTGAACGAGTTACGGCCCGATTTCAAAGGTCGACACGCTTTGCCGCGTGAAATGTGTCCCGCCGCTCTGTCGACGACGGAAACAAGTATGCTGAAAGAAACTGGCGGTCGATTTGAATCTCGTGAGAAGCGTGACGACCGTGTCAGTTGGGACGATGAAGTAAATTTGATTCTGAAGAGGGATGCGTCTTTGAATAGAATTATATTTCAAGAAGCAATATTGCTTCAATTGGAGCAGCATTGCTTGAAGATGAAGACGATAATTCAGCCCGCTGTTTAAGCAACGATTAAAAATCGAATCGCTAAGTTACCGTTCCCGCGGTAATCGAGAACAGAAGCCGCGGAGAAATCGATTATTGACAGAAAGTTCCTCATGACTTTCGCTTCGTTGAATTCCACGACGGATTATTTGCTATTCGCCCGGTAATGCTCGACGCTCGAAACGAATGAACAAACTAATTAACAGCGTTATCGTATTGTCAAAATTTACATGCTAGAAAATTCTGTTAATTAAACCGTTCCCAGTGGCGCTCTCGGCGTTACCGCCAATGGATTCAATTGATTAGCCGGCTGCAAATTCACTGGGCAATATGGAACATATTGTTGGCCGATATTTCATCAGCTTCGAAAGCTTCGATAACGATACTTTGTTACAATATCTTTAACCATGAAAAATAGAGAGACAACTTACGAGATGAAACACAGATCACGATACGAATAATTATGTCCAGTGCAAAAAGTTTTCATCAGCAATTTGCCTGACACTGAAATTCTCTTGAAATGGTACCTATAACGTTACAATAAACGAGTAACTTTCCTGATCTGGAAAAAATTTGTAAATATCGGAGTAGGTATCCTTTATCTATAGATCACGTGGTGTAATGAACGCCAAAAAGAAATTAAAAGTAGATATATATGTACGGCAAGAAAATTCGCAAAAATGGCCCCTACGACGATACAACGAACAAATGGCGTGTCTTTTCCAAAAGAGGTCCTCCCTACAGGGGGCTAAATTGTCCATAAAAAAGGTGGCCAAATAACCACGAATTAAGATAAATACTAGGAGGACAGGTAACAAATGGCCCCCACAACGACACAGCAAACAAGTAGCCCTGTTTGTCTAAAAACTTCCAAATATTCGAGCAAATGTTTACGTTACGTGATTCAAAGAACCCTGTCCCGAAGAATTGACATTAATCATGACAGGAAACGTAACAAATGGTTCCTAGAATGATGCAAGAATCAAACAAACCGATCCGCTCTAGCCTCTGAAATTATGATTTCAGGTTCTACTGATTCAGACAATTTGTCCCTCACCAAAATATCCTCCGAAAAAGGTACTTTTTTAACGACCCCAGAGTTTACACGAGCAGTAGGAAAAATCAGAAAAATGGCCCCCGCAACGATGCAGCGAACAAGCAACGTTGTCTTGAAACTTCCACAATATTCGAGCAAATGTTTATTTCGAAAGGTCGTCAACAAAACCCTGGATAGAAGAATCGCCACGAACAATGGTCGGGAACGTAACAAAATGGTTCCCGCGAATCAAACGATCGAATTCTCTGCAGCCTCTGAAATTTTGATCGCTCGTCTATAGGTCAGGTGGTTCAATGAACCCTGCAGCCGTCTCGAAATCGATATAAACAATGGTAGGGGAGGGGGGAGGGCGGTGGAGCCGATTCGCGGACGATGATCGAGCATCGAGGAGAGAGTCAGGGTTTCCACGGGGCAGACATGCTGTCTCTATTTTCATTGACACGTTGTTACACCGGCACGAAGGAGGCTCGAGCGTAATGCGGTGCCGCGCGGCCACGACGCGCGTTTTATTTATAACCTGCGTCGGTCCGAAACGGCCTCCGTCGTGACGCGCGTGTCGAATATTACGCACGCGTGCTGCGTCCTCTCTTGGTACACGCGCGCAAGCACGCACGCACGCACGTACGCACGCACACGGGTCCACCGGTCGAAAAGGTGTTACGGGATCGAAAAAGATCTGAGATTCGTGTGGCGCACACGAGGCCGCGAAGCCGAACAGACACGGGTGCCGGTCCGAGCTTTTTATTTCCCCGGCTATTCTAATCCTGGGCCGGGTTTGCAACGGGAAAGCGAATTGCTCGATCGACGAGCGGCTCTCGATATGATGGTTCCGAAAATAACGCTCGTGCGTCTCGATTTAGAACCGACGTCGTTTGGAAGATTTTCGAATCGATCCGGAGGCGGCGGGAAATTCGAAAGACCCAGGCTCCAGGCCACGTGGACCGCGATACTCGAGCGTAATTTCGAAGCAGTCTCGCGGACACGGAACGGCATAAAATGTTGAACACGTCTCAGAAACGGGAAAGACAGCAAGTTCCGCGCAAAACCAGTTGCAAATCTGTTCGCCGTTCACGTGTGCCACCAGCTAAGATCCTCTTTGTTCCGTATCAGGTCCGATAGATCGATGCCAGTCGGAAGACGATCGCTGTGGTTCCCAGACGAATCACCAAGCAAACAGAGACTGTTCAAGCTCCGGGATACAACCGACGACGTCACCTATCAATTTCGAGGCTGCGTTCATCGCGACAGATCCTCTTGGTGCTATTCGTCGATTTCCCGGACCGGAAAGACAGTACGGTTCCGTTTCCTCTCTCTCTCTCTCTCTTTTCTGTCTCTCCCCCTCGATCCAAAGTGTGCACACGTACCACACCGACTCGTGCGAGCGACTGGGAAAGAGGAAACGGTGGCCGTGGAATTGGCACGGGCGCGCCGAGCTCTATAGATCGACTCTCGGCGCGCTAGACGGTTTTAACTGGAACGGTCTTATCGATACTTAAATTTCGTGGCTCCGGGCACGCACGACGAGATGACACCCAAACGGATCTAAGGGAGCTCGGTATCGTCCGGTTCTGCAATTGCACTAACAGGAGATGAGAGGCGAATTCGGGAATACGGGGCCCGCGGGCCACACGCAACCGCCGACAGAAGCGCGCGCGCGCGCTGCGTCCGCGGAAGAGAACGACGGGCCCAGAGAAGAAAGCATGCACACACACACGCGCGCGCCCGAATGCGAACGCGTCGAGCGTACAGAGAAAGAAAATACACAGCGGATAATGCGGACGGTGATGCGAGTGCACGAACACGTGTACGCCGACCGGGGAATAACGAAGGATCGTTTCGATAGAAGCGGATGACGGGCCGAGAGAGGCAAGCGTGTGCGTTGCCCGGCCGAATGAGAGCGAGTGACGCGTTCGCGGAACGCGAACGAAAGAGAGAGTGGCCGAGGGTGCCGCGAGGAAGGAAACCACGAAGAAGCACGGGGCCCCAGGTCCCGTCAGTCTGGTCTCGGCAACGGTGAACGCGAAATCACGCAGGATAATGTACCGGGTAATCAAAGGACACCCTTGATCCGGTGACGAGAGGCTGGATCGCACGGATCGGACACGCTGTAACGGCGTGAAGGTGCGAGGGGGAGGGGAGGGGAGGGGGGCAGCCAAACGAGACGAAACGAAAGCTGTATCGCAGGAATGAAAAGAAACGAAAACTTAAAAAGAAAAAGAGTGCGCAGAGAGGTGAAGAAGATCGAAACTGGAGAACGTCGACGAACTCGTATCGCGACGAACGTCATATATGCATCTATTTATATGTAATATGCGTGTGTGCGTGTGCATGCATGATGAATATATCCGGGAGTCTCTCTCTCGCTCTCCGGCTGATCACTATATGTGACAGATTTCTCTTCCTGTTCCTTTATCTTTCCTTTCGGCCTTATTTTCCTCCCCGCCTCGTTCTATCGTGTTTATCCCCAGCTATTTTTTCCCCTCTTCCTCTCTCTCTCTCTTTCTCCCTCTCTTTCTATACACATATAAATATCTCTATTTCTCCCTTTATCTTTCTCTTTACTGCGTGTTATCGTATCAGCACAGGTGATTCACTGATCATTCTTCCACTGTTCCTCTCGGTCTGGACCCTCCACCCGCGATCATCTCCGCGCCGACCACACAGGACAGAAGAAGAAGTACTATTTACGTATATACGTGCGTGTTATGTATTATTACATAGAGCCCTGGTTACGGATTAGCAGTAGAAACAGCACACACTGGGTACCGCGAAGGTGTATCGCGCACTCGCGTAACTCAATTATATATTCCGTAATCCTGGCGATTTGGTGTGTTGGCCACCGGCGCGAGTCACATCCGTTTATTCACCGTTCCGGTTGTGTACAAGTCCGAAACGGTAACACGCGCCGAAAAAAAAACCGACCGACCGACCGACCGACCGGCCGACGAAACAACAAGCGGCGTGCGTGCACTATTGTGGCCCGGTCGTCGCACTCGCGAGTCTCTTCTTCCTCCTACTCTTTCTGCTCCTTCTTTCCGTTCTTCTTCTTTGCTCCTCCTTCTCCGGCTACCACCACCTTCTTCTTCTTCTTCTTCTTCGTCTGCCTCAGTATCAAGTAATCCTTGCTGGTCGCCGGGCTGTCATAGCGAAACGTCACGAGATGGAAACCAGCATCGAACGAGTTCACGTGCCAGACGACCGAATCGCGTTCGAACTGGCGGATGGTTGAACGAACCGAAAACAACGCGAACGAACAAACGGCACGTTACGTGGGCTCACGTAACAACGACGACGCGACGATACGTAAAAACATTCTCGACACTGTTCCACACGGACACCGTCACCGTCAAGGATGTACACCGTTGAACACCGTCACCGTAACCGTGTGTCCCTAACCGTGGACGACGCACCACAGCCGTAGGATCGACGTAGGAGGACGCAGAGACAGGCACACTACTCTCCGTAGAAAACCGTTCGGCACGCTCGTCCGCGATAAGCCGACTCTCCGCGCGTGCACGCGTGGAGCCTCGAAGCGCGACAGACGTCTCTCCTCCCTCGTGGAGAAGGGAACGGACGCGCGCGGTCAGAAAAGCCGGGGAAAAAGACACGCGGGGAGCGAGAGAGAAAGAACAAGGGAAAGAGAGAGCCCAGTGCGGCGGACGAAGACGGAAGCAGGGACAGAGGGAGTGAGATGGAAAGACGACGGTGGTCGTGATGTTGGAAAAAGAGAGAGAGAGAGAATAGAGCAGAGAGGAGAGGAGAGAGAGAAAGAGAGAGAGAGAGAGAGACCGTTGCGGCGACGGGGATCGGACGGTACAACACTAACGAGGGACAGAATTTTCCTTATTCGCGTGTAACTTGTGACGAAATGTCGGCCGACACCGAGCGTAGAACCGCGTGAACGTGTGCCACACGAGCGGAGTAGCCTCTCGCCGAACCGGTGCACGCCGAGGGTTCACGGTGTGAACTTTACACCAGGTACGGGGCACGCAGGTAAAAGAAAACAGAGTCGGAGCGGCACGGCGTAACACGGAACACGCGCTCTCTCCGTAGTCGCCGCGATCTCTCGTTGTAACGCAACGTCGTCGTAGGGAAACACGGTGCGCGCGGTGTGTTCTCTTTCTCTCTGTTTCTCGCGTTGCGCCCTGCCGGAATCGCGGCGACGAATAGAGGCGAGAGAAGGTACACGGTATAGGGACACGGAACGGAGAGGCAGAGAGAAAGAGAGAGAGAAAGAGAGAGGGAGAAAGAGAGAAAGATGGACAAAGAAAGACGTAGGAACGATGTGTACAAGATAGACAGAGAGGGAACGAACGATCCCAGTGAACGATCAAGGGAGCGACCGAGAGGGATTTACGAGATCGACAGAGACCGCGCACGCCGAAAGAGGAGATAGAGGTGTACGGGTCTCTTTCTCGCGCGCACAGCACACACGAGGTTACGAACAAACGCGGAACAGACGAGGAGAGGCCAGGGTAGCGCGCGAGCGACGTAGCTCTCTAGCAGCCGGCAGCCTGCTGCTCGGGTCAATGACCTTTCCTTGCCGTCGTCGAGCTCTCCTCCGCTTGCGTTTATTCCCCACCTAGAGCTCCTTCACCCCACCGCTGCCTCGCGACCGCTCCCCCACCATTCAACGTTCTCCCCCACTCTAACAGCGATCCCCCACCCGGCAAGGTTTGCCCCACTGTCGGCTCGCGAACACTCGAGCCAGCACCGTCGACGTAGCAGGGAACGACGGCGACGTCAGTTGGGAGCGTAACGACGTTTCAGACGAAGCGTTTTCGACGGAGGGGTGTTTTAAAAGGGTTAGAGGGGAAACCGTGTGGAGGGGGAAGGGTACAGGCTGGAAGGGGGCAACGTTAGTTACCCCTCTCTCGGTAGGTAGTCCGACTGGTGGGGAAGAGACTGGAGAGAGAGGCAAAGGGGTGGAAAGCGCTGCTATTCGCGTTGTTTTCTTTCCTACACGTTCTCCTCTCGCTGTTCTCTGCCCGTCTCTCTTTCTCTCTCTCTCTCTCTCTCTCTCTCTCTCTCTCTCTCTCCCCACCGTTCCACCCCTTCTTTCGCTCCCTCTTTTTGACGATCTTTTATCGTCTAATCGGGGGGTGGGGACGCGCTCACCTCCACTCGCCGACAACGTACACCGGGTTCACTGGTACAGTGTACCCTCTCGAGCAGTGCAACGCTCTCTCTTCCTGATTCCGCTTCTAATCCGAACTCTCCCTCCCCGAACCCGCTTCGAGGAGATCGACGCGTATTGCGGCCGGCCGGCCGGTCGGTCGCTCGGTCGGATAGGAGCGAGCGAGCGAACACGAAACGAGGAGGAGGGTCAGTGATGACCGATTCCGGTGGTAATGGGATACGATCCAGGGTCAGATTCGGTGCGCGTGGAAATCGGGGGTGGGATCTTGGACCTGCCTACGCGGTGGCCGCGGAATGGGTCATGCTTATCGATGAGACGGCTGGCTGACTTGCCGATAACGTTCCCGGAAAATTGTTAACCTCTCGTAACCCGGTTTTATTTGTTTTCCGCGGAGTATCGCGCGGGGCTCGGCACATTTCGAACAGTAGTGCGAGCAAAAATTATTGGCACACCGAATGTCCGATCTGCGAACAATCGTCTGTACCTAAGCTGTTATAATTGTAGAAAAAATAAGCAATAGTAAACAGGACTCGTTCTAAAACATCCTGCTTCCGCTTTCCGTATTTTCCATATTTTATAGCAGGTGGGAAAATTAAGACACGTCTTTTCTCGGGAATGCTGCACATTGGAACGGCTCTAAGAATATTGGAAAATATTTTTTTTTATTTATATTAATATTTTACTTTACCAGAGATTTGGAGCTTTGAATAAAAGTTGTATGTACTGCCGATTTTGAGAATGCCAATTTTAATGTGAGTTGCACCATGAGGTTTTTACACCGAGTCTGTTCCTCGTTTCTCGTTTGTAGAACAGTTTGAAAAATTCTACATAAATTTTGACAGGGTCGTTGTAAACTGTAAGCTTTCAGTCACGAAAAAAATGTTCGTAAGTTTTTAGAGACGTTACCACTTTTGGGGTTCAATTTGACACGGAAGCAATTTGTAATTTAAACTCTGCTTGTTTGATGCAGCTGTAGGCATGCATACATCGTTTAATTAATTTGCAAACTGATGTAATAAATTAGGTAGGTTGGAATTACTATTTGCTTCCGGTTGAAATTGGAGGAGTATAGTTTGAATTAATGATATTCTAGTCGCAACTAATATACGGATGGATATTATAGAATTTGTTGTAATTATTGGTTAGAATTATTTAGTATCATACGTTAGTTCGAATATTAGAATTTAGGATCATTTTTGAGTAGTGGGTGAGGATCGAAGAGAATAAATAGACAATTATGCTTCTTCGACGTTACTAGATGAAACAGTTAATTAGAAAATGTTCTTTCCTATGTGAACTTTTCGACGAATTCCTTTTTGACGTTTTATCTTTTGAGAATTGCGAAACTAATTAAGTAAATATGAACCTTCTGTAACGAGGTAAATGTAATATTACTTCTGGTAAATTCTGCGCAAAGGAAATCGTTCTGGCGATCAGATGGAAGGATATTATGCGATTTAGAAAATCGAGTGTTTACATTATTCCTCCGTTCTACGATTATCGTATGTGGTATCTTTGTAATGAGAAGAAAGTTTCGAATATATAAAAGAGTTATTCGATTCATTACGAATTAAAATATAAATCGAATTATTACAGTTCGTTTCAAACACCTATTTCAATTATTAATTAATCCAATTTTCCAAATAACATAATCTAGTATTATAAGACTCACTATTATTATAAGACACCTGAATCTCGAGGCTCCAAAGCTTGTTTAATGTAGCCTAAGCCTCAAAATTATAACAACTGACAAATAAGAAATAAAATAATTGACTATGATTTTTCTAGATAACTAAATATTTTCAGTCTCTCCTTTAACTCTAGAGTAAGTATGTATAATTATAATATTAGTACAATTATAATTATAATTATAAAGTTATCAAGAAAGGTTCGTAATGCTAATGCTAATTATATTAATCGGAAGCAAATCCTCTGCGTGAAATCAGATTTAAACGTTTCAATTAATTTGCATCAAATACAATTGGAAATGATTAATAACGAAATTGAGTCGACATGAAGAAACTTGAGGGGCATTTTGAACGACTATAAGCTTAGCGGGCACATCAAAAGATTCCTTGGTCCGATGATTAATTGGCCCAGGCAGTTTCTCGCCTCGACGAACTTGGCGACACTTTGTCGATCGAATAAATAGTGGGGTTGTTGACTTTTTCGCCGAGTATATTTCGTCGATCTAATCTACGATCTCCGATCGACACGGCACGATATCGGCCGCATAGGAAACTTACGGCCCGGCTACCAATGTCACGAGCAAAGGTCTATCGAGAGAGTTCGTCGCCGATAATGGGAACTAACGAGAGTTAATCTATCAAGGACGCTCGGCAGTGAAAATTTGACCTTGAACAGCCGGGGACCGTTCACTCGAAAGCCGAAGGCAGGGGAATACCCTCGTGTACAGGTAGACACTGAACCTGGTCACAGTGAGCGTTATAAATGGCAAAAGAACCGTTCAATTTTGCACGTATTCTTTTCATAGATTCCTACTGAAAATTTTGTTGCTTGGGAACACACTTTGACGGACTAACAATCATTATTATTGTGAAGTGAGTAATGTACAAAGCAGGGCATTAATACTAAAAAATTCAAATATTAATAGACAATGCACTTTCAGAAAAGAAAGAAATATTTCATTCCTTCTCATGATTCTAACAATCTATTAATTATTCTTAAATTGTAAAAATGTTTAGTTTATGACTTGCTCAGTTACTAATTGAAACATAATTTAAATTCTATATTTATCCAATTATTACAATAATCAATGAACGGGGAGAATTTATAATTGAAAATGAAAGTAATTGGAAACGAAAAATAAATGAGTGTTTACTTGCAAAGTTTTATATGAAATACTATTTTTAAAAATCTGCATGCACGTTGGTAAGCAAATATTGTAAAGAATAATAAGAATAATTAAGTCTTTTTTTTCAATACAATTTTTATCAAAAATCCAGGCTTCGTCCATTATTTTTTGAAGAAATAAATTCATGGAATATTAACGGCTCCTTATTCTCACAATATGTATAATATTTTATTGTCTGTGTCGCATGATCAATTTCGGGTATTCAGGCCTAAAACAAACGTTATGACTAATTTAAGAGGAAATGTAGTATTTGTAGAATGAGAAAGTTTTATCACTACGATTGGATTCTTGTTATTTCGTAGTTATGTTTGCTCAATAATGAGCCGAATTGCCAAAAGCGTTCCCAGATTGTATACCGTATCATTAATAGTCCGAAGCATTTACTGAAACCACGATTCTACTCGATCATAAATGAGTCACAGTATAAAATCAAGTCGACGATAACACAATTCTATCTCAATCAAGATTTCCTTAATCCCCTTTATATGAATAACAATAAATTCTTGATACATCTTCAGGCGATGCCGAAAAGATCGATTAAACTAAATAGAACTATAAATTGAACGACATTAAAACTTTTATAACAGAAATGAAAAATCATTCGAATATTTCTGACGTTAAACGATGTACTGTCCTACGGTAAAAAAGTGTCAAGTTTCCCCAATAATTTCGTGCTACAGAAAAAGATTAAAATGTACAGAATGCATATAGAGTGCTGGGGACGACTAGCGCCTTGCAAAACTTTTCTATTCAATGCTGATTCCTGTCCACGTGAAAGTCTCCAAGTAGAAAGAAACGAAATATCGGAGACTGGCCGTGCGTGCGAGAAAGTGTTCGGAACTTCTGCAGTGTTAGTTTCATGTCTGCTCGCTTCTTTTCCTATCGAAATACAGAAACAGATTTATCTTGCGAGCCGAAAATAATGATTGTTCTTTTCTGGAAAGTTTAGTGCACCGAAACTTCTGTCCAACTACTTTATGCCGTTCGCATGGCGTTCATATAACTGCATAAAACATTTTCCAAACTAAAGTTTCATTTCGAATAAACGCAAAAGAACGAACGAAAAAAATCTGAATTATTCTGTTATATATAATACTTATTCAAAATATTATTCATAGCAACTTATATGAAATTTTTTAGAGTGAAATTTGTATAAAATTGTTCGAGCATTGTTATGTTCATATTTTAAATTACTTTGGAGTAAAGAAAAGGATTCGAATAAAATTTGATCGTCTTTTAAATTAAAGTAAGTGCGAGTGCAATTGAACTATACATTTTGAAAATTTTACCATTTTCGTGCGCTGTAAATGTACACAGTTAAAAAATGTACGCAGTTTAAGGGATGGAGGGGGGATGAATTTTTCGAGAACAAGGAAAGAGAAATTAATAATAGAAGACCTCCCAGGTTTTGTGGCGTGACGCGCAACTAAAGACAGAAAAATATGACGAACGACGATTATTTCGAGATCCGAGCGGCGTCGCCTGAAGTTTAAGGTCAGAGTCAGATTTCGATGTTCTTATCGTGTTTCTAGATATCGCGTTTTATCGTAGCCAAGCTTTGTGTTAATGTAAGCATGGCGCTTTCAGTCTACCCACGGCTATGTTTGCGCAATGAAAATATTCTTTACGACGCGACAGCCGGCTGTATACTTGTTGAACATTGAAAATATGGTGCGCACATTCGGGACAAATTTGAGCATCTACTTTCGATCCAGATTCGACCTGTTTCGTAACTGAATTTGCATTTTGTTCGTTCCGGTTTCGTTCGCCGCGCGCCAATTCGACTGAACCGAGGGAGTACAGATTACAGGCGTGACGGAATAACAAATTATCGCTAGGCGAGTAGGTGTTTGTTCTTTTTTTGTCAATTTCAAACTTTGTAAATCACCCTCCAAAGTAGGATAAGAGTGGCACTTCATTATTCTTGTTTGTCGTCGAATTAGTAGGTGCTGTGATATTCCACTGTTTGAGCTTCAGTAAATAATTTACACAGTGGATTACATAAATGGAACAATGTAAATGTTTATAGTATTTATTGGTGTGCGAAAGAACAGTTTAATTGCAAAGTCTGATAGTTTACTGTTGTTCAGTTATTTTTAATGTATTTAGAACGACGGAAATGGTTTTAGTCTGTAATACAATGGACACTCGTACTATTATTACTAGACCGTGAATTTTAAGCATTTATGATAAAAATGGGAACGCGCAATTTAAAACAGCGGCCATATTAATAAGATTTAAGCATATCAGCGTATGAGTTTCAGGAGAAAACTTTTTATCTGCCTCCTGTGTATTTCAATGAATGCAAACATTTTTTATTTCGCATAAAGATCCGCAGTTTAATCAGTGACTTATGACCAGCTAATCGGATTTAATTGATTTGAACGTGTAAATCTATTCCACGAGACCAGTTCGATTCCACATTCCATTTCAAGAATAATTTATTCACGTGATTGAAGCAAAGAATTTTTGAAAAGTCGAATTGTGCGAAGCTTCACATAAAACTGAATAGAGTTCAGGAAACCTTAAAACGTGAAGCTTAGCAGAGAACTGAAAAGAGTTCTGGCTGATTGCAGAAACATTCGCGAAGCGTGCAAGCTGCAGCTGTTATGATAGTCATCGTCGTACTTCAAGTCTTTCTTTTGAAGAACCAGGTCCTAGTAGAATGGGTGGGAAGCGGGATGAGAAGTTCTTTTCAGAAAACTAAAAGAAGATGCTGGCGGACAAGAGGTTAAATAAGAATGTACGAAAATAGCCGAGGTAAAAGGGCTCGTGTTTAGGCATCGAACTCTCCCGGGGACAAGGACGCGGAACGGTTTGGTCCGATGGCGGGCGAGGAAGATGGCGAATGTCAGTGCTCGGGCTGCGATGTGGCCGTAATCAGAAAGCCGTACGGTGGTCGAGTGTTAGCAGCAGTCCTTCATAGGACATTGACTTTGAGATATCGTTGGCTGGCTGCGACGACGCTATCTCGTTTCGGCTTATCGCACTTGTTTCGCTGTACCTTATCTCTCCGCCGCCTCCTTTAGTCACTTTCTCGACCGGCTGCTTCGTGAAATCGTTATTGCACGTTTTGCTACATCGCGGGCAAAAGCGGTCTGAAAATTGTGTAATGGGTTTAATAAGCTTCGGAAACACGAATTATCTTCGGTCTGCTGAAAAGAACTGTCTTTTTTCTTCTTTTCTTTTTTTCATCTGTACAATCATTTCCACACAGGTTATCGCGACCACGGAAGTTTCGAACGCTAAGGCGTGGGCGTGTAGTCACGTCACGTGGGCCGATTGTTCCGTGGGTTTGCGTTTTGTGATTTGAGAACCACACCGCCATCAAGTGAAATTCAATCTTTGTTCTGCGATAGTGTGACTTGACTTTTTCCTCGCGCTGTGTGCCGAGAGTATTTTTAGAACGAGTTAGATGGGAAGGTCGTGTTTGTTTTTATTACGTTCGATGCTGTGTCGATCATTTTTGCACTTCCACTTTCCTCGGTCCGCGCTGAATTGTTATTCTAACTACCGTTACGAAATGTATGAACGATAATTTGCTTTGTTATGATCATTATCCCGCGTGTTCTTTGTCCTTCGCGGCTGGAATTAAGATGTTTTGGAAAACTAAAAGAATTACAACGCAAAAACGGTATTATTTATTCCAACTGGAAATGTTTTGCGAAGACGGCAGTTTGCGCCGCGGTGCCGGAAAAGGAGCAAAACAATAATAATCTCGGCGTCGCCTAATGTCCAAGTGTTTCGCAATTCCGACGGCAACGATCGTAAAGAAATATTTCTGCGGGTGCGTAGCCTCGGAATTTTTATCTCTCTGCCATTGTCGGCGATCGTATCTACGGTTCAACTATTCCCGGCAAGGCAAGATCGTGCGCGTCGTTTTTGTTCGCACAAGCGCGCCGTTGTTTTATATCGGTATCGGGATCGGGCCCTCTGTCGCGGGCGTTTACCAGTGTCTACCGAGGCAAAAGTTAATCCGATTGATTAACAATCTAGCGTAAAATTATCACGTAATCGTACCGCGAATGGCCGGGTATATCGGAGACGATCGGAGCCGGGCGCGAAAACGGCGCAGCAACAACGCCTTCTAATTATAAATCGAACTTCAATAGGCTTATCACGGCGAGGCAGGTGGCCCTTGCCGGACCGTTATTAATAAACATGCACGAACGCTCGGACGATCGGTGAACCGCGAAGCTGTTCGCTGCAACGCGAAAGATCGGTTAATAAACCTTGACACCGATCGACTGCCGAGCCGACGCTGTTGCTTCGGCGAACGCGAGGAGATCTGCACACGGCGTGGCTGGAAACATTGTTGCAATCGCGATAGAGATCGCTTATGAACGTGTTTACCCCGTGCGAGCCGCATTGCTTTCGAATTAAAGCCTTTCACCGCGTAGTCAATTCTCGCTAAGTTAACGGGGTAGACCTGTTGTTTGACTACAGTGGTTTGGAGGCCTGGACGATGAACGTCGCGGAATCATCCCCACTACCGCGGGATATACTCCGGTATACGACTGATTGTCGTTACTGTATCGCATAATTGCAGATATGACGGTCTTAAAACATTTGGGCTTTTCAGTCTTATAGTATGTTCTTCAAGGTACTTTAGTAAATTATTACAGAATTTTCGAAAAGTCCCACTGTTATACTACACATACTAAGTACCACTTAAGGGTTGCAAGAAGACGTACAGTAGCAGACATAAGACAGGAAGTAAGGCAGGAATATGTTTCAACTCCTTCGCCTCAATGTTGTGATCGTCAAATGTAAACAATGTAGAAGTTTCAGTCGTTTGTTTCCTCTGAACGTTTGTGCGCAGCGGACATTAGTTTAAGACGATCTGTCTAACAAGCAACATCTATTACCTTCTTTCTATAATTTGCTATATAAATTTTGAAATCAGAGTCTGGCATACCTTTCGTTGGTTGAAGTTTATATACAGAGGAGAAAAGTATGGGTAAATCTCGGAGTTTGCTACCAAATGAAAGAGAGCAAATTAGAAGACTACGAAAAGAAAAAATGACATTTTCCAAAATAGCAAGTCTTGTAAATAAATCAGAAACGGCTTGTAAACAAGCGTGGTACACATTTTTAGAGACTGGTCAATATTCTGATCGACCAGGAAGCGAAAGACCTCGGAAAAAAACTGCGAAACTGGATCGTCGGATTCACCGCTTATGCGAAAAGGACCGCTTTCGTTCTGCAAGTGATATTGCAGTTGAAATAAACACGAACAGTGACACACACATTAGTGCTAGATCTGTTAGAAGACGTTTGGAAAACTTCCATTTAAGAGGACGAAGACCTCGGAAGAAATCAATGCTCAGTTCCAAAAATCCGAGAATGCGACTTGCGTTTGCTGAAGCTAACGAATATTAGACGAGTCAAGATTGGCAAAAAATACTATTTTCAGACGAATCAAAATTTAATCGTGTTGCTTCTGATGGGTTACGATATGTAAGACGCCGAATTGGTGAAGATTTGAAACCAGAATCCGTTTTACCCACAATTAAACACGGGGGTGGTAGCGTTATGGTGTCGGCGTGTTTCTCTCGCAACGGCCCTGGACCAATGCGTCATATACATAGAATTATGGACCGTTTCCAGTATATAGACGTGTTGAAGAATACCATGTTACCATATGCACACAATAATATGACTCATAGTTTTATATTCCAACAGGATAATGATCCAAAACACACAGCCCGAGCTGTGAAAAATTTTTGTCGTGAAAAAAATATTAACGTACTACCGTGACCTTCGTAGTCACCAGACATAAATCCAATTGAAAACTGATGGAGTATAGTAAAGAAAAGTGTGGCAAATTATAAACCAAAAAATCTTAATGAACTCTTACTCTATAATATAAACGGCTTGGAATAACATTCCTGTTTAAAAAGGTAAAAAATTAGTAGATTAGATGTCGAAAAGATGTGCCGAAATATTTCACACATTTTTCTAATAAAATGTTTCTTTTATACATAGTCTTAAACTTTTGACCATGAAAATATAATATAGATTTGTTTTTCTTTTACATGTTATTACTATTATGCTCAGAAACATAATAAAAATTTTTGTTGTCAATATGTAAACAAACTATTCATTTATTACTACCAAAATAAAACCACTGTATTTATGTTTTTCATGTCAATTGAATTATTACTTCCTCCTTTTCTTTTCGTCTTAAACTTTTGTCCGCTACTGTAGGTACTAACTAATAAGTACTAACACACTTTAGAAATCGGGCTGCACAGCTAATTGGTTAAATGAACAGCTCGAGACGCAACAGGACAAAAGGACGATCGAACGGAAGCAGAAAATGGTGGAATTTTCAGTGGGGGCTCGCAGGAGGGTTAATGAAACCTGCGGCGTGTTCGTGCACGGTCGCTATCGAAGAAAGCGATGCGACGTGCGAGCAAGATACATAGGGGGGGGGGGGGGTGAATCGTAGGAAACAGGGAAAAGGAGAAAGGGGAGAGTGAGAGTGGAGTGACCGGGCAGGATTAATTCGACGACGTAATCACGTGCTCATAAATCAGTCAGAGCTGTTTAACCGTTTATGATAGCTGCCACCGAAAGCTCCCCTTTTTCTTTGTATCGTTTCTGTCCCACCTCCGCCCTCCTCATTTTCCTACACCCTTTCGGATTCCTCTTGACCGTTCCGTTCTTCTTCCTTCCTTTTTCTTTCATTTTTATTGCTTCTCTTTCCACTCCCCCTCTCAAACTTCTCCACTCGCCACCCGTAGTTAGCTAGGCCTGGTTCGTTGGTCGTGCTCTCTTTTTTCTCGACGGCCGCGATTGTACTTTCTCTCCGCCTGCCGCCACTGCCACTGCTATTTGAACCACGACGACCCTCACTCTCGGAAATATTATCGACACTGCCAAGTTCACTTCTGTTTACATTCGGCACGCCCGACGACCCTAACGAACAACCGAGAACCCCGGCGCCGCGCTGTTTTCTCACGATGCCGGGACCCGCTCGATTTCCCCCAGCGATATCTCAGGAATGAAATTGGCCAGACGGTTTCGGGGTGGCCGAGGATCGAGTGGCTCTACACGCGGAGGAGGTTATCGAATTTTTTTCGGGATTCGGCCTGCCACGTAAATAATGCTAGCTAACAATAAGCGGAGAATGGTCCTGTTTAGGGGAGACCGGGAGAAGTTGATGCAACGAAATTATTTGGACACTTTGTATTCTATTTCCAACGAAGTTACGATTTCTACTGATTTTGGTATGCCTGGTAGGCATGTTTAGATGTCCTACATAGGAAAATTATTTGGTTCTTTATTAATCGTTATATAGTTAAGAAAATACTGTGTTTACTCGATATATGTCCAAAACACGGGTCTAGCCAGGGACATATATCTGCCAGGAGGGACTATTCTTTGATCCAGAAGGCTACCGCTCACAGGTTATCCCAGTGGGGATAGTTCTGGGACCTTTATTGGCTAGGCTTTTGGGACATGTATAGAGTGAACGCTGTACTTGTCTGAGTATTCAAAGTACTTTAAACGACTAAATATTTGCACTTTTATGATGAAAACACTTATTCGGAATATTAATTATTAAATCTATTAAATTCTATTAAATTAATAATAAAGATCTATTAAATTGTATAATAAATTACTGACAAGCTATGAGAAATTAACGAGTTCATTCTTTCCCAATACTATCCGTGAGATATTTCTGATTGAATAAAAATTACAGTCTTCGATTAATATACGTAACAGCAGCGACTACTTTATCTCGAAATCTAACGGACCAGATTCTTCACACTTCATAAACTACAAATTGAGATATAAATCGCCGCGTGGATGATAATTTTTTTTCCGTTCTACATATTCTAATCATTACTATGCAGCGTCTCCTTGAAAGTAGATTCTGATCAATATCGACGTATGAATATTGTATCTGCTAATTAATAATCGTGCAACATTGCAAGTCAATGGAAATCGTTGCAATCTATGCTCGCAGTTTGCCGATATTTTATGCGTGCGTCGCAAGAAGACAATGTCGTTTGGAGATTACACTGTTTATGATTCATTCACTCATTGCGACAGTAAAGTAGAAACTAATTTTTTATAGTTTGTTGCAATGGAACTGTTTTTTACTTATTCCCGTTCCCGTGTGACCAGAGCATATTGGCAAATGCGTTGTTATACAATATATCCTGCATAATTTCAGACTGAATACAATTTCTTTAAAGAATTTCTAAAAAATATTTTCATTAATAAAATACTGTTGAGTGCAATTTTTTTAGTAGTTTTTGATATTGGTTGTAAATGTAAATTATATAAAGTATATAAATTACGACGAAAGTTACACACTAAAATAATCAGTTTAAATATATTTTATATATGTTGCAGTTAATTTAATTGAAGTCAAATTTTGAAGAGTATTTTCATTCAGAAAAATGTAGTTTTACATAAAAAATTTACTAGTGTAATGTTATGTATGAGGAAAATTGCACTTGTTACAAATCAACTTTGAACAACAATAATTTATGAATTGGCTTTTCGAAGTTTTAGAATTTAATTATAATAAACTTTAAAATGAAGAATAATAATAAGAATAATGAAGAATGGAGCACATTCAAAAATTTTTAAAGTGTACACTGGCGAGACGGTTTCTATGCAACGGCAGGAAAATTGAACAAATCACGAACAGGGTAATCATATTAACTATAATTCCTGGACGCTCATCGTCGCCGGTCGGATATTGCCATGTAAACACGAGTTTAAGCGCGATCATCACTGGGTAATCAATGTAATTGAGATGTGCTTCGATGACGAAGCCCATCGAAAAATCAATAACACATACTGCAGTCTAAGTGTACCGAAAAGTATGCAAGCGTATTGTGATCTGATAATAGGCTTGATTAATAATATCGCATTATAAATACAATCGTGTACAAAACTAGAGGTATTCAATTGAACTAAACTTTAAGATGCGTATACTTCGAAGTGAGATACAATATAATAATTGCAATTATATACTTTATCATTTAACATTTTAACCGTTAATATAAATAATATATTTATTAACCGATGAATTTAAATAATATGAATAGTGATTTACAATTATTAGGGATTTATTGTTTCTCTCTGCTGTTATATGAAATTCTAAAAAAGCTAACACTTTTATGGAAATGTTGAATGTAGTAGATTCTCAAGAATATAAACAGGAAATTGTAAAATGTAGAGAAACAAGGAATTAAAATTTTTGAACAATATAATGTAAATAATTTAAAAAATTATTGATTAGTATATGATTGTACCGATTGTAGATAAATATATATCTTTGTGTGTACTGTTTGATGGTACATTTATTATAATAATTACATAAGTTATTCAAGCTGATATTTATATTGCATATTATTTATTTAAATAAATTTAATTGATTATGATTACATTCGTGCAACTCTTTTTTCCTTAATGACTGACATCACAAACTTAAGATTGGTACAGACGTTGCATGCGATGCATTTTTCTATCGACGGTTCTGTATTACCGACTCTGTAGAAAGTGCTTTCACAGACTTAACGATGTCGGTATTTCAGATCGTGAGACACGAAACCCCATATGGTAATTGGTTCATTCCTATACCTCGTCTGTGCTAACACCTTATGGGACATGGTGCCCGTGGGAATCTGTAGTACCGTCACCCGAAAATGGCTTTAATTCCGAAGGCTATACCTCAGCTGTGCTTCTCCAGAGAAGATTTTAAATTACTGGACGTTACCATGTGCGATAATCGCGCAATAAACATTTATATTGTATCTTAACACAATCATTTTATGTAAGAATCAGCAATGAATAAATAAAGACAATCTTCTCCAGTACTAATTTCCTTTAATTAAAAAAATTTTGCTATTCCCGAAATTTTTGAACATATTAATTTAATTCTAATATCGAATATTCATATCCAGGGTGAGGAAAGAAGAACACATTAATTGTTGTAACTAATATTCTTTATTTCTTTCTGAGAGCTACTGAATGCGGAAGATGCTCGCGGGAACTTAAAAAGGAAACTGTGCAAAGTAAAGTTGTAGTGAACCGTAACACGAAAAGAAGAATATTAGTATTAGCAAAAACTGAGTATTCCATATACTTCATTAATAATTTAAGAAGTTTAAGGGTACATATAATAAGAACACAGCCTTAATATGTCTAATCATATTTATTTGTTCATGTACTGTTACTAATAGATACTATACGCTTAAATACAGATGATGTATTGCAGAAACGAATATACCAAAAAACTTAGCAATGTACACGCTATTCAAGTCATTTTAAATAGATTACTTTATCGTTTATCGATTACATCGTCCAACAAGATGGGGTCTAGGGGAAGTGAGGAGGGGATTACTATTAAATATATTAATTTCGTGTGAAAGCTCGACGATAGAAAATACTTTCGGTGCGTGTGTGTTAAAGAAAGTACAAAAAAAAGAAAACAACAAGAATAATAAAATTGAGTGAAAAGAAGGGATCGAGGGACTATTGGTGTGTAGATGGGGAGGGGGAGGGGGACAATAGGGAGGATAGAAGGAGAGGAGAAAAGGTGTAGTTCGAGAAGTGAAACGGAAGGTGGAGGATATATATATATCTCTATACAAAAATAATCGGCGGAAGGCGAGAAAATAAAACGTTCTCACAGACGTTCGACGATAAGCTATGGTACAAGTCGACAAGAATAATACTTTTCTTCTTTTAAATGAGATTAGACTGAACCGTAATCTTCTCTCACTCGCTGCACACATCCACGCCATTCGTACATTCATGCAGATTCGCTCTTTCATCATTCTCTCATTCCTCCTTTCTCTCAGTCTATCGATCTCTAGCACGCGTGCATCCTCGCTCTACAACACTCAGCTACGATTAAATCGATTGCTTCTTCCGTGTGGTGGTTTTGCAGTGTGTTTGTGTGTAATGTCAAGATGTGATTCACCGTGACGAACGAACGGGGGCTGGTACAGCGACGAGGGCTGTGTGTGTCCGAGTCTGATGTCGTTAATGTTGTGCATCGACAGTGCGAAATCGAATCGAATAAAAAAAAACGGGCGAAGGAGAAAGAAAAGAAAAAAGAAAAAACAACAACGAGAGATTAGAAGAAGACGAGAAAATAAACAAATTCGACCGCTTCGAAATTTCGACTCCTCGCGGCCTTGAACGGAGGCGAGTCTCGAGACGAAACGAAATATCTTACATGTAAATCTCTGGTGCCCGCGTGCGCGTACTCTCTCTCTCTCTCTCTCTCTCTCTCTCTCTCTCTTTCTTTTTACAATGAAAAAACTCTTCATCTTTGGTAGAAACTACTAAATAAATATCGTCGCTTAAAGTAAGAATTTCGGGCGGGGACGCGCCAGAAGCTTCCTCGACTCAGAACTTTCGATCGTGTGACGATCGAGGACGACACCGGGATCGCCGAAAGTTCACGTTTTAAAACAGCTAACCGGTCGAAACGTGGCGCATAAAAAGGAAACTAGAAAAATATACACACATATACACAGAGTGTCCCGCAGTACGGTGCTCGAGTACGCCATTACGGTGCGCGACCAATTCGGATACGATACATAAGTGTAACTGCTTCGTACATGCTCTCTAGACGGGGTTACGGTGCATGCGGCTGTGCGTCAAGGTACATATGCTAAAAACGAATGAACAAACTGTCGAACCGAAGTCGGAAACATCGTTCGTTAACCGCCGGGGATCTGGGACCGCCGTCGGACGAACCGATCTTGACCTCTAGATCCTCCGACAAATTTCGACAAAGGAGAGACTCCGACAACTTTCCGGGCCCGTTCACATCGAACGATGGAAAGCCGCATAAAAGACGCAAGGCAGATCGTGTTCTCGACGAGACTCCGCTGTTCCAATCGAACACACAGTTTTTTACGTACAAATCCATGCTATGTCACGCGAAGTTCGACGTAAATTAATCTACTTAAACCGTTTGCCTATTTACTAGGTAGCCTCTATTTTCGCACGCCACGTGTTTCCTTTCTCCCTTTCCCTTTCACTCTTTTCTTCTTTTTTTTCACTCGCAGCGCCGAGAGTTCCTCTCTCCTTCTCTCTCTCTCTCTCTCCCTCTTTTATTCACCTAGGTTCGTCAAACCTAACGCGCTCGAGGAGGAGCCTCAATTTGTCGCGTCTCGTCAGCGAATCAAAAAGCGATCCAGAAGAAGACTCACGGAGAGAGGTCACGCGCGTGCCCTCTTTGTCGTCTTCTCGAGAGAAAAAAAAAACAAACAAACAAACAAAAAAAAGAAAGACTCCGTTTTTAAGCTCGGGAATCGAAACGATCCGGCAGCGTTCTGCTGCCCGTTCGCCGGTTGTCGTTCGTTTCAGTGAGATACACGTCCTCCTCGAACGAGAGAATTTTCGTCGACGAAATTACTCGGTTTTTCGTGCGCGTCCACCGGATGTTCGGCGGTCCCGTCGGAAACGGGATGAACGGCCTAGGATCAACGGAGTCCTCAACAGGACGAGCTCTTCAGCTCGCCGATGTCGGCGATGTTCTGCAGCAACGCGGCTGCCTCACTGCTCGGCTGGCTCTTCGCGTTGTACCGTTGCTTCAGGGTGCTCAATGCGGACAACAGTCTTGTATTTGAAGTCATCAGACGCGAATTCGCGGCGTCCAGGGCGGCTATTTGCTGTTCCTGCGCGTCGATCACGCGCTGCTTGTACGACAACGCGGCCGACATCTTCTGTTGCTCGCGACGCAGCTCCTCCTCCACGGAGATTAACCTACAATTAGCAAAAGATCGGGTGGGTTTTAGTACTGGTCGGGTTAGAGTCGATGGGAGATCGATTCTTTACTGCGATGTTCGTCGCTGGGTTGCCATCGGAGCACACTTTATTCCTCAAAAGACTGTTTTAGGTACCCTCGAGATCTATGAAAATTCGATTCAGTCTTTCAATCGGCAGGTCAAAGTCTTTCAGAGGAATAGAGGTACTCTGTCGGGTAGCCAAAACACACGGAACTGAGCTTCGCCTGTTAATTCTCTCTGTGTTTTTGTATATGTTCATCTCGATTTGCCACTTTTGCAAGTTATAAGTATCTGTCAGAAAATGTTACTCAATTATAGGAAACCTGTTTGTTTTAGTATGCAAGTCTGAGGGGTGAAACATCCCATTGAAGCCTCACAGTTGATTAGTCTGTGGATCTTAAGCTCTGCAAAGATTACTTGATGGTGCTGTTATTAAATTATCATTCTTTAAGTATTTAAGAGGTTATGCAACCTTGCCTTATATTTCTTAGAAATTCTTAAATTATTAGATTTATATAATTTAATTAAAGACATTCTTAGACTCTTTCAATTTTTCTACCATTTTAAATTGCACCAGTGTGTTTTTGTCATAAATGCATAAAATTCACAGTGCAAGCTAGGGTGCAAGCTAATAAGATTCTATTAGACATTGAATTAGACAGTGTTATACAATTCTACCACTTTGTACTTTCCAGTAACAACAAAACTATGGAAAACGAGACGGCTTAACATTTCCAATCAAAATCTTGTTTTCACCGATTCATCAAATTACAAATTTTGGTAAAAACCAAGGTCACATACCCCTTAATTTAAAACCATCCGATTTGCTTTTCCTCTTCTATTTATCCCACTCATTTCCTACAATTACACAATTTCCACAATGAATGAAGTATTTCGAATTTAGTCGCCGTATTTCAGAATGATAATGTTCAGTCTTACAAGGGTTGTTTCGCTCCTTAAATTTCGCTACGAAGAATGAAGAGTTAGAATGCTCGAAGACTTCAATGTTCGATCAGACATTTCAAGAAGGATCGAAGCGGTAATGTCTTTCGCTTACGAGGATCCTTGAAATCCGATCGTTCAGAGAGATTTCACAGGGTAGCTGTCGAATATCCAAGCGCGTCACGATGCATATGTAAGAAAAACGAACACCAATGTATTTACTCGGAAATGAAAGTCAAAGGAAGCAGCAGTGCCTGGTGCAAAATATTATACTCTCGGAGAACCAAAACATACGATGAAGAGTAGTGCATGGGTACGGGGGGTTGTCCTCGATAAAAAAAGCAAGGCGTTCGCTGCTGGTCGCAGTGAATAGTTGTGACGGTGTGTGAGTGATCGCTAGGCTAGAAACGTTCGGAATAACTCCCATTGTCAATGAAAATTATCATTAATTTTTAAGCTAATATCAGAAACTGAAAAGTAACAACTGTACGATTTGATTTTTAAATATTAAAAATAGTTGTTCTAATTTTCTAGATTATTTGAACATAGCCAACCTCATTGTCTTCTCAACGCATATCTGACCGACATTTTATCTCCGTTCTTCTGTATATTTTCTAATTAATAAACTGCAGATTATTATGGATTGTCTAATTCATTTCAATATAAAATCATGTATCTACTGCAATACTGATTTTAATCGGATATGTGTTAAATTCTTTTCGAATTGCATTACATTAACGCCATATTGAAAATTGCTGTTACAATCGTGATTTTATAAAGTTACTTGAACGTTCGGTATTTAAAAGAAAATATATGTATTTTTCTGGTTTGTGTAAGAATTTAAAAAAATAGATAATTAGGGGACGACATCCCGAAGATTTCTGCAAAGAACGGACACACAATAGTCATGGTTGCATATAGTGAATCCGTGCACACGCGAGCAGAGAGACGAACGTGTCCGAGGGGTGTGTAGAGAAGGGTATCTCGGTGAGCAGTGAGACTGACATGTGAGATTCGACAGAGAAAATGTTAGTTGGACGGTGATGTAAGTATATTGCACGTAGGGTGAATAATGCTTTTGTCGGGCGCATGGTTCAGAGTATAATTGGGTGAGTTGAACAAAGATATACAATATAATAAATATCTAAAAGTCGTATCGAACGTGGCGACATTATCTTGCGAGAAAAAGAACTATTTTTTTTCGCGCGTGTTGTCGTCGGAGATAAAACCAAGATATATATATGTATATATATGGAGAATCATACAAACATATGTATGTATATATCTATAATATATATTATTATATTTGGTTTCGATATGCGCTACATACGTATAATATATATTATATTTATATGCTAAACAACGTGATGTAAAAACGTAAGAAGCTTAGAAATATAATTGACTCTTACACCAAGGTCCAGATCAAGCCAGAGTATACCAAATGCAGCGGATAGAATGCACAGGAACACACAATCAATTAAACATACATATTATTTCGAGAACCAGTAACCGTTCGGGCGAGATACGCGCGGCAATTGTTCTTTCTCGTTTCACTTTTCGATTTTAGTAGAGAGAGCGTTTCAGGCGTGGCAAAGCTATTTCAGCGAAAACTATTACCGATACATCGTTGATAATAATCTTCTTTTGTTTGATGTTGTTCGATGAGGCCCCTTGCGAGATACCGTGGTGGCCAATAAAATTGCACCATTCCTTGAAAATACAGTCTCTTGAACAAATTTATGTACATTGCACTATACTAAATTGTTTTTAATAGCCTCACGTAACAGTTACTGCTCGTGTGAGTGGGAAACTAAAGACATTTTATATTCTTCAAGCGGTACAATTTCTATTGCCACTATTGTCAAGGGTCCTTGTAACTCAATAATTTCTGTAATAATTTTTCTACTCGAATTTTTGACTAATTTTATAATCTTCTAATGCAAAATCGTTATCATGACTCAACAAGTTGATAAACAACTGTATAATTGTTTGTGCCGCGATAATAAATATTGTAATACATTTTCAATAGGTCAGAAATAGCTAAAGCTTTTCAAAATACCGGTAATTAAATCAAAATATTTCTTCGTTAAGCAAAACTGGTATTGCTGTTTGTGATAACACCAGCGACAGCACTATTTTAAAAGAGAAAATTCAAATGGGAAATAAAATACAAAAATTGTAAATATTTTGGTTACTGGCGAGAAGTATTCTACACAACAACTGGTCTCATTGAACCACGTGAAATGTAGTAAGAGTTCAATAGATATCAGTCATAGTTTTGAAAGAAATAGCTAGCACACGTTAGATGAAACACTCTGCACTATTATACAAAGAACGAACTCTCAGTTGTATAATTGACTTATTTACAACTTTTTACAGATACAAATTACTATTTCGCAGATTGTGTTTCGTTGGTAGACAGAGCTGAATAACGAGAGAATCTGTTGTAATATTCAATAGGAAATTGTTATGGATAAACAACAGTATTCTGTTATTTTCAGTGTTATCCATGGGTTAGTACACGCTTTAGTCTCGAATTAAACGTTTGTTATACATACACATCCATTTTTTTCATGCCTTATTATGTCTTTCTGGAAACGGAGTAATGAACAATTTCTTATATGAAATTACTGCCTACTTCACTGATTCGCAAATTTCGAAAAAACGACATACTTCTTTTATACTTCCTTTATATACAAAAAAATGTTCAGATAAATGAAAAAGATCTTTAAGAAGTGTGAAATTTGCAACATGATTAAAGGTAATCGTTCAATAATTTGTTGTTCAGTTGGCAATACAGCTAAAATGAGAAAAGACTAATTTGTTAACGAAGGCAGATTGAATAGCACTGCTCTACGCGATAATGCCTCGACCTCATTTCCAAGTGGCGAGCTCTTATCGAGGGAGTACTATAGTCACAGTTTTATCGCTATCGTTTGTTCCTTTTTTTTTTTTCTTTAATGTATTTCGCTCGTCTACACCTGAGAACCACGCTGGCCTAACTTCTCTTTTGTTAATTTTCAGCAGACCAGAAACACAATAGTGATCGCACATTAAGCAACGTTATGCGTATCACTAAATCTTCTTTGTTTACAATGTGACGCGAAAATGTCATATTGCGATGTATAAAACAATAGTTCTTTGCATTGTAAATTGCAGAGAAGAGAAGATAATGATAGCAAGTAAACAAAACGGTAGCGCTACGCCAGAGTATCGGTGAAACAATACTAATCTTTTCATAAAAATTTCACTGACATATTCGCGACATTTTTCCGATTGAAACGATACCAAACACGACATAATTCGGATCATATTTATTTGTTCAATCCGCAATACAATAGAATCTCGCTTATTCGAACTAATCAAGGTTCCAGTATATCGTGTATTAAACGAATGAATATAATTCGAATTGTGTCATGTGTGGTTTCATTTTTATCAGAAAAAAGGCCCCAAATATGTTGACAAAACTTCTGCAAAAATAAAAATAAAACAGTATTGTTTTTTATTATCATTGTTTCATGAAATAACGGATTGAAGTTGTCCTGACTCTCAGGTATAGCATTCCCATCGATCGAAATGTATTCAAGAATCAAAGTTCCCCGGATAACTGAAATCGGACGTGCACTAATCCGTGTCGGGGCAAGTATCCAGCTCCGTCCAGCCTTGCTCGACTCGCGTTTCTCAACTGTGCTTCGATCTCGACGAGGCAAGCGATGAGCGACAGAATAAATGATCAAGATCGAGCCAGGGAAAAACAGTCGAAATCGATCGACGTTTTCACAGACTCGTTTTGCATTTCGATGGCGTCGCGACAATGTAGAGAAAAAGAGAGAACCCGTGGGGGGGATTTCGGGGATGGAAAAGAGCTGAAGTGACCGAAGTATGAAGTAGAGAGAAAGAGAAAGAAAGAGAGAGAGAGAGAGAGAGAGAGAGAGAGAGAGAGAGAGAGAAAGAGAAAAAGAGACGGGTAGGCCTTCGAGTGAAACGCAGGGGCAAGAGAAATGGTTACCACGATGAAAACGGGTAGGGTTTTTAGGTCACACTCAGGCAAAAGAATCAGTCGGTGGATTAGTTGGCCGCGTTAATGAGGATTAAGTACCTGGAAATGATGCTCTTCATCTTGGTATCCGATGCAACGCCGTCTATATCGGTATCCTCGGTTGCGCCTAACCGGGCCCTCAGTCGATCTACGCTACTCTGCAGCCTCTCGATTTCAACTTCGTACTGGAAACGAAGAGACGTTCGCTTTTGTTAGTTACAAGACACACAGAGAACAGGACAGAGACGATAGAGACAGCCGTTCCGTTAGATAGATCAGAGAAAAAATTAAAAAAAAAAGAGAGACGCGATGCGAGCGCGAGAGGAACTTGTTATCACACACATACGTTACAACGGTACAGTATTATATATGTATTTACACACGAGAGTTAAAACACGAGATTTTAGAAGTTCCTCTTTGATTTTTAGAAACGGAACAGTATTGTTATCACTGTTATACTGAGTTTCGGCTGGTTCCTTCATTTGATGCGGCTGTGGGAATCAAAAATGGCGCTGGAAGAAAGTTTGGTACGGTTGATCTTGGTACCATGGACGACGAATCATGTTGTATTCAATTATTAATCATTTTATAGTGTATACTATACATTGTACTAATAGCAACACAGTTAGCCCCTTAAGTGGGCAAAGTATTTTTAAAAAAATGTTTGCAAGTCATTTGCTTCTATAAGCCCTTTAATATATTGCTAATAACCAACTAGATTGCCGTGAGCTTTGAATAATAAACCTCAAATAAAAAGATTTTATCCTATATTTTGAACTCACTTTTTCATATAGAATAACCATCTCTCGCGCCATGGGGACAAAATGTTTCCAACCATCATTCCTTGTCAATTTGGACCAAGTAAATTCGTCGAAATCATTAAACCAACAACGACTGGGTAAAATGAAAATTTTGTGAATTTACCTGATCGATGCTACGGTGACTACGCGACTTGCTCCTCCTAGTGGTGCAGCTCTCCTCTTCGCTAGTGTCGGACAAGTCTCTCGTCGAGTCCAACGACAGCCTCCTCCTGAGCTTCGTGCAACAGACGTTTTGATTCTGCTCCGAGTTATTTCGATGCGTCTGGTTATTCTGCCTCCACTGGTTCTGATTATTCCTCTGCAAATTCCTGACGTTGTTCTGCGGTGGTGGAGAGGGGCTTAGGTCAACGCCTCGTACTCCTTCCACCCCACCGCCGCTTCCATCCCTTTCTTCGGAACTACTGCTTCCTCTCCTGCCGCTTCTTCCATGGTTCGGTTCCATGTGGTAAACAGGATTGGCGAATGCCAACGGCGCAGCGCTGAGTATATGAGCGTTCGCGTTATTGCTGCTGAGGTCGACCGGGCTGGAGCTCTGACTGTAAGCAGCGAAGCTCTGATATCCTGAGGAAGCAACGTTGCTCAACTGGGAAATGGAGATCTGAGAGCCCTTCTGCGACTTCGACTCGGAGACCTCGTCATCCGCGTACCTTAGCAGGTCGGACAGCTCGTCCAGGTTCCCATTGGCAGTCGGGTTGTTGGTCTTGCTGTTGTTGTAATTGTTATTCGGTTGATGGTTGATAGACAGTGTCAGATTGGATGACGGGTTCACCACCACGTTGGCGTTCACCGTGGTCTTCGAGACGTTGTTGTAGTTCTGATGCTGGGTCTGGTTAGCGTTCTCCTCTTTGTTGCAATGGTTTCTGCTCGCCGATCTGGAGACATTGTAGTTGTTGTGGTTGTAGTTGTCTTCTCGGTCGTGGATGTCCAGGTTTTGCAGTCTGGCCATGTTGTGTCTGTGGTTCTGCTGTTGCTGCTGGGAGACGATCGTGCAGATGTTCGGCTGGTTGTTCTGGGACGTGGTGATGTTGTAGTTCGAGTCCTTCAGGTTGCTGTGGCTCTCGGATCTCGTGGGGCTGGTGGGATGGGTCTGGCAGTGGTTCACGTTCGCCAAACTAGCGCTGGCGGTCAGTCTGTACCCCGCGGCGGCCCTATTGGTCCCGATTCCTCGGTGCTGTCTGACGATCGGCGTTGGTGAACGAGACACAAAGGCTGGTGGTTCTAGAGGATAATCGTCCGTGGTGATCTGCAGCTGAAGCTTCCCGTTGGCCGGCATGTAAGCGTTCCGAGGTAGAGTGGCAGCCCTGGCAACGTTGGGGCTGCGGGAGCTGTTGTGGCCGAGGGTGTTCGACTGCAACACCTCGTTGCTGTCCCTGATTGTCCCGTTCAGGGTGCTGTGGTTGCTCAACGTCGAGGTCGCTGAGACTGAGAGATTCGTGTTGCTGTTTGCGATCGTGGGGTCGTTGTAGCGGAAAATGTTGTTCTGCAGGTTGGGGTAGCGATGCGATGCTGGCACTGGACTTGGACCTGGTTGATCGAGCGCCATAGAAATCCTTTCAAGGATCTCCGGCAGCCTGGGCGGGAGCAGCGATGACGATGACGATGATATCGAAACTAAACTCTCCCGCAACAGCGCGTGCAACAGGGATAATTGCTTGCCCAGATCGATGTAGCCATCGAATTCGAGAGAATTGTTGGCTGGCGCGTCCTTTGGTAGAGGGCTCTGTAAAGGAGAATTTTGTGGATCAGTAACATTATACTTTTCAAACAATACTGGGTAAAATAGTATTTGAAATAGCATATAAGAATATGTTGAGACTGAAATATACATACTGTTTAAAGTACTTCATTTTTAGCAATATTTTTCAACAAGAACTTCAACTAACTACGTGAAATAAATATTTCTATCGTCGTAATGAAAATTGACTGTCAAGTTTAGTAGAAACAATGATGTCAATGACTGACGTGGCAGGTCAAAAAGTATTAACGAACTTGTATTCAATGAGGAATCTCTTCTATTTTGAAATTCTTATTTAACGGTATTGTGGTGGAAGAAATATATAACGTACGCTGATCAGCTGGAGGAAGTTTTTCATCGAGTGAGCCTCCCGCTCTAGAAGGTCATTCATGAATTCCATAAAATTCTCTTTCCCTTGGAATCTCGTGAAGTTCGCGAGCGTTTGGAGAGTCTTGGCCACGAGGGTGAGATTCCTCGCTGCCTTTTCGTTCGGATATTCTGAAAACAAGAACGACACAGTCGTTAGTTTATACTTTTCACCGTCGAATACATTCGGCGGAGCCGTTCAAAATCAAAATTTTCGACGTGGCGTTGCCGTGAAGGATGCAAGCTCACCGTGGGTGATGTTGAAGAGAGATGGACTGAGAATAGCTGGGCACAGGAATCTAAGAAATATGTTCGCGGAGATTAGGTTGTCTGCGATGTCCTCGCGGCCCATGTCGGCCAACCGTTCGCGGAATATACGGAAGCACTCGCGTAATTCGAGGGGGAAGTGTGTGTGGCTACCCAGTATCTTGCCCCAAGCCAAGTCCACCGCGTTCCGTAAATTCTGCTGTTGTTTGTGCAGGGCCGCCACCGAAGCAACCTTCAACGGGTCCACCTCGCAGTCGCCACCCTCCACTGCGCCTCTGACCACCGCACCCAACGTCTCCTGCAGGTACCTGTCGCCCGTCAACTTCAGGTAGGCCTCCATCGCCTTCGTGGCTAAGGAATTTCCTCGAAAGGTGAGCCTCTCGTCGTCTGAAATACAAAATTTATCGTCAATGAACCACTCGAAACAAGGACATTCAGACCTTTAACTAAAATAGTTGCATAAAAGGGCTTAGGGTTTACACTGTAACACTACAACTACCGGACCAGTCAAAATGACTGGTTCCTAATCTTCTCTTATACAATTACTGAAATTGTAAAAATGTTTTCATCGCAAATTTTTTAATGAACCTCTTCATTGAAGCACATATTACAATAAAAGTTGTATGAAGACTGAATGGACACAGTCTTGTCACTGTTACAAAGTTATATAAACGGCAGTCGCATTTATTGCTCGTTAGTTCTAGTGTTAAATCAGCAAAATATGTCACATTTTAATATTTGTGTAGTTCTTTCAATTTTCATAACTGTATCATATATTTTCTGGTATATTTATCTTGTAAGTTTTATGTATTGGACATTTCTCTCTCTCTGTTATCCTTGTTTTATATAGTCCTTATGCATTTCTTTCAGAAATTTGCCTCCAAAATAATTTCTACCACAGGTATCGTCAATACAACAAATTTGCATACAGCAACACGTTTTTCCCGATAGGCCCACAACACACAAAACTGAACCGCCAGTTCCGTGAATCATCACCGACCATGTTAAGGGAGGTCTTGACGACAGCAACTCACCTATTCTGTGTATGTCCATCATAACCAAGTCAGCAAGAAACTGTGGCGCTTTCTTTTCCCGTTGCATGACAGCCACCAACGCGGTGGCGATGTCCTCTTTCGCTTTCACGGCGATCACCGGCTCTAATTTCTCGCATAGTGACTTGTAGTCTGACTTCAGGTATTCCAGAAATTCCTGGTACACCTGCACGGGTAGTATGTCCACGGATTGGAACCGGCATTTCACCCTGAGCGTCGGTGGTTCCTTTAAAGGACCCTTGTCCCCGACCACCGGGTACCATTTTTCTGTCAAATAACGCGACGTCACGTTGTGCACCGGTATGCTGACGGAACCTGAGAACAAGGTTGAAAGGTGTTATCGTTATGCAATAATGCCAAAATATTTCCAAAATGAATATGGTAATTTTTCTTTCTACACGGTGACACGGTCTGCATGATAATGTCCGAAAAATGAAATTTGATTTATACATCTGAACATCGAAGGTAGTTTACATGACAGGTTGCTGGTGTCTGTGATTGCATCTACATGTTACTCAACAGGGAAAGTATTATATAATTCGGTCTGAACTTTGAATGATGAAATTCTAAATCGTTTCAGTGGTAGTGGCTTCAGGCATCAAACTGTATCACTTAAATGTCACGACAAACAATTCTCATACAACAACTTATTATTATAGGATACACGAACAGTATGCGCAAGCCAACGTAGAATGTATCATTGCCAGTCGAGCTAGACAAGCTAGTCAAAGTTAAATAAGTCATCATAGCTACCAACACTGTTACAATACGGAGACTGAATCATCTGAATCGAATGATCTGTAGATCAGAACACACAAAGTCTAGAGAAACTAAAAAAATCGTAACAAGTAAATTTGCAAATAAATACTACAATGAACAGCTGACATAATTATTATAAACATCATTTTGCACGTAGACTAAATGTTTGACTACATGTAGTAGTTATTTTAAAAAATAATTCTACAAGGAACACTAAAATAGTGGTTAGAGTTATAATTAGGACTCTGTCAGATGGCGACGGCAAATTATAAATATGTCTCACCGATTAGAACATTTTTGTCTCTCTTCTTTTTCCGGTCGGCCTCCCTGTACAAGTTCACTTGTATTGTGTTAACAGAAGGCAAATGATGAAAGTCAAAGTGTTCGCCCCAGAAGCAAAGGTCGGCCTTCAGTTTCGCGGTGGTTCTCGCGTACAGGGTGCTGTCTAGACAGACCTCGCAAAAATATCGCTTCTTCGCCGCCACACCTTTCGCCTCAAGCAGCCAGATCTGCAGAGAATTGTCCGTGCGCCTTGTCTGCTCCGCATCCGGTTGAACGGATTTCCTTAAACTGCATTCGAAAAACGCTGAGATTAGAATACGAAAGTTTCCTAAATAATACTAACAACACAAAAAAAAAACTCTAAATAAAGCCACAAGAAAATTCTATCCTTTGAAAAAAAAAGAAAAGGAAAAAGCATCGGTTCAGCCGTTAGGTACACGAATAAAAATCTTGGTTCACGTAATTCGCGGTCGGAAGCCCTCGAATTCGTCAGAGGGCATTCGGGATTGCCGGTTGTCCGGCACGGTTGAGGAAAAAGAAGCGAAAGAAGAAACAGAGGAACGGTACCAACCTGTGCAACCACTGGTCCCGTTCGTGAGCGGTCCTGCAACTAAAATACTTGGGCCCACCGGTGCTGGGTGTGACCTGGAAGCAGTGAGGTCTGCCAAGCAGGCTCGGATGTAGCGGTGTCACGGCCGCGAGGTCCATCGAGGTCACCGCCTGTCCGCAGAGGAGGGACTCGTGTGAACGGCAACCCCGAAGACCGGCGCCACGTTGCTTCTGTCGCTCGAGCTTCGTCACGCTCTTCGTCCTCTTCAGCGGGTTCGAGCGGAACGACCTCTTCGAGAAGAAATTCTGCGAACGGAAAGAGACGAGCACCGTGAATGCGTGTCGCGTGGCGCGGATCGTTGCTGAAACTGATTGTCGCGAGAATGGTCCTCGGTGAAATGGTAATTTCAGAAAAATAATACAATAATGTCTCCGTACACAGTGACAGGAATGTGCACTTTCGTGACAAACTGCCAACCCCGATGGCCCAACACAGCTCGATCGTTTAAATTATACTAGCATGCTTTATTTGGATGTATTACAATTCCGATCTTTCTTGCAATTTTATGCGGCGTGAAAAGCATTTGGGAAATTTTGATTCTGCTTCGAAGGAAGAAAACCGATTCTAACATGGTTGCAAGTAATGTAAATCGCGACAAGCATTCAACTTCCGGACGCCGAGAGAGTTTTATTCTCTTTTGGGACGGAGTTTCGTAGATGGTTGCGCCTCGCGAAAATCGAATCTGAAGTTCTTTGCGAGCGTAAAACGAAATATAAGAGTAACGGAAAATTGCAGCCTGAATGGAAAAGGCGAGGCGAAGTGTGAGATCGAGGGAGGGGCAGAGAAAGATTTGAAACGAACTGAGTTACGTATTTTAAAAACCATGTAGCACCTCTTTTGAAGAAATATTTCAGCTACCGACGATTTTGTGGCCCGTGGGGTTCTGGACGTTTATAAATTTTAATTCGCGTGGACCTCCCAACGCTTCAAAGAAAAACGTATTTCATCGAGAGACTGTATAAATCAAACATAAAATGAATCTTTATGTAAAACAAAAATTACAAGCGATAGAAACAAAATAGAAAATTCTGTCTTTAATAACTTTGATAATATTTAAAGTATTATATTCGCGTTATAAATTCTTTGAATCTTCCTGCCATTTTCAATTTCACCTACTTAATTTTTACATAAACACATAAAATCCGCAGTCCACTTATTCACTTGTCTCAATTAAAATTCACGACCCCGACAAAATTCAGTAATATTTAAAATATCAGACTAACGGTAAATTGAAAACAATATCCGTTTTTCTCAAATAGTACATAAAATGTCGAAATAATGTGTGTAACAAAATAATAGATTAATTGCCAAGATTAAGAGCTAATATTGAAACTAAACAATTTTATGAGCATATTAAACCGTTCCAATATTACAATCACCAACACGAAAGCGATTAGCTACCCTAATATCAGAATGCAGTTTAAACAGCGGACAAATCGAAGCAGCGGACGCGCGCGGTCGAGCATTAGGTGTCACGTTAACACACTTTTCAAGCGTCTCGCGCTCGGAAATGCTTCCCTCTTGCCGAGCAGCACAAGAAACGATTGTATGATGGATTGCAAATGCTCTACGCGAATGTCCATTTCGCTGCATTAATCCTCATCAGTCACGCGTCCGAGATAAAGATCCTGATTGAAATTGAAAATCCAATGCCGCGCCGATATTCACGTCTTTTTCACAGAGGCCTAACCGAACTTTAAACGCGATACGCAACGTTAATCCCCGGTACTCGATTTGATTCGGATAACAAGTCGGGGGGCACGCTAATGATCGCACGAAACAGCCACGAGGGAACCGGTAGCAGATGTTAGCAGCGGCCGCGAGTGAAAATCATCGACTGGACTGTCCCGAAGCGACATCGGGAATCTTTCCTGACATTGCTTAAGTGAAAGGTGATTCCGCCGTGCGCGTCCCGACGCTGGGAGGCATCGCCGCGTATATTCGGATCAAGTACAACGTGCTCGAGCGATTCTTACCGGGCTGTGACTAAACGGTATACGACCTGAACCGTAAAGGGACCCACGCCACCTAATGATGTATCGCATACGAGTTCTTACGAGTCGCGACGATTGGCCGAAGCGACTCGCACTGCCGTCCACCGTGTAACTACAGTAACGAGCAACACTATTTGAAGCAACATAACTTTTTAAAAATTATATCGAATGACTTGAATGTTATTAAGAAGTTAGAAGGATTAATTTATTAGACGAGGTGTAAAAAATGTTTGAAAAAAAATTTGAATTGGTCGGAATCGCAAAAGAAATAGTAAAAGTTGGTTTTATCAACTTTTTTATCTGAGCCTGTATTGAAAATTCAAAGAATGTGTTTGATTCGCTCGAGTAAATTATATCCATGCTGAAAATTTCACCGATATTGGTTAATTCGTTTACGAGTTACAAACGCTTAAAAGTGGGAAAATTACCATTTTTCACGATTTTCGACTTAAAATCGCACTTTTAATCGTTTATAACTCGTAAACGAATTAACCAATATCGATGAAATTTTCAACATTCGTAGAGATCCATTTCTTAGCAGAATCGTTACCAGAGATGAAAAATGGATTCTTTATTATAACATAAAGCGTTCCAAGAGCAATGGCTTTCTGCAAATTAAACCGCAATATAGATAGAAATAGAATAGAAGGTGTTACTGTGCATTCGGTGGGACTGTCGTGACATAATTCACTTGCAGTTGTTGAAACCTGGAGATACAGTTACTGCTGATTTGTATTGTCAGTAATTACGACAGCTATATTCAGAACTATTGAAAAAGACGGCATCTTTAGTCCACAGAAATGGTGTAATACTGCAAATTGACAATGCCGGGCCCGATACAGCGAAACTCACTCAGGAAAAAATCAAAGAATTGCCATGGGAAGTTTTACCGCACCCCCCGTATTCACCCTATATTGCTCCCTCTATCATCTTTTCAGATCTCTGGAGCATTATTTGGATTTCTATAAGCGGGGGAACGAAAATTTGCAGGAAAGATGGCAAACTGTCCTTGATAATGATGGAGGTTATATAATACATTAAAAGAAATAAAAACTTCAATTCACTACAAAGTTTGTTTTAGATTTCAAAATAATTGATTACTTATGGGTCCTCCTAATAATATGGTATACATGATATTCTTACAAGTGGAGGCGCAGAGAAGATATAGAGGTCACCTTTGTTTTTTTAAGTGGAATGTCCAATTTTCAAGCAAGTCAAATATCTCAGCAACGGTTAGTTTTAGGACAAATACACTTTAGTACTTTTACACTGAGAATACTCAAATCTATCGAAATCGATCATAAAAAATTGGACCATCCATTTAAAAAAACAAAGGTGACCTCTATACCTTCTCTCCGCCTCCACTCGAAAGAATCTTATACCATATTATGTAGTTTCTTAAACCCTAAAACTTTTGTAAGTAACATTTTCTCGTATTGTATATGTATATCGTGTAGACACACTACTCCTTGGTCTTTAGCGTCGAACGCAGAAAAGGATAGGATCCGATAATAAAACTTAATTAATTAATACTCTTTTGAAACTTTTTCAAATGAATTTCTTACGTTTTTCTGATTAAAATGACTCCAAACACGATATTGTTCGGATTATAATTATTTGACACAATAGAACCTCGATTACCCGAACTAGACCTCACTAGATTAAATTTTTACTGATTTGTATAATCATCCGAGTTGGGATCGAATTGTTCAAACATGTCGCCAAGTAATGAATTAAACACGTAAATGTGAACCAAATTATACCGCGTTTGGTGTCATTTTAACCAGAAATATGTCAGGGAGATACAGTGTTTACTCGATATGTTTTCAAAACACAGGTCTAGCCAAGGACATATATCGGCCAGGAGATACTATTCTTTGATCCTCGGTTCATGGAGATAGTTCTAGGACTTTTATCGGCTAGGAATTTGGGACATATAGAGTATAACAGCTGATAAAAGCATATTTAATCACTTTACACCATTTACCTCTACCGATTAAAGCGCCACGAGCTTTCTCGGTTACCCAGTGCAGCAAAAATTACTTTTACGGAATATTTGACACCGTTTTAGAGGATTTATGCTTGGCATATGATAATTCACGGTTTTAAAATTCAGTTTTCTGGGGCCAGAGAAATGCTCGTTGGCCACGACGGCGTTCTTTCTTTATTTACCGCAGATTTTTCAACAAGATCGCCGAGACGATATCGAACGTTCCACTTTCCTCGACTTTTGTGGACGCGTGTGTGTTGCCTTTCTCTGGTCATCGGATAAAGACAAGCTGGCCGTGCGCCAGCGTAACTCGGAAAGAGTCCAAAGTGTTTTGCATGTTCCCGGAAGTGCACTCGACAGTGCGACGGGTCGCCAAGTTTTCCCGAGTTCACGTCGAAAATTACGATTAATAAGAATCTATGGAACGTTTTCCTGGAAAGTATCAAATATCCCGTGGGTATTATTCCTTTGGCAGAGTTTATTCTTTCATAGTTATGAGAACGATTATTGTTACGGTCCACATCATGGGGTAAGTTAGAAAACCATTTCTGAGCGGGCGTGAATTCTTTGCTAACGTGACTTGGCAAAAATTCTTTCTTCTGGATTATAATATAATATAGTATAACTTTTGAACCAGTGAATTCCTTGCCTTGAAACTTCGATTTTTCGAATTTTTTCGTGAAGATGTACAGGATTATGTAGTGAAAAGTTGAAATTTTCTGGGTTGCCAAGACGAAGTTTCCTGTTCAACACGTTAACTTTTTGCATTCGAAGCTATTTTAACTCCAAAACGAAACATTTCTTCCGACCTAGAATATTTTCCTTCTATATACCGGGTGGTTCACGAGAAACAGGCCACCTAAATATCTCCGTTAGGCTGAGAGATAGAAAAAAATGTTACAGAGAAAAGTTGTACTGTTAAAAGTGGCAAATATGGTGATATAAAAAAATGTTCCGATTGTAGTCGTTTTCAGACTTTTGAAGGTCATCAATGATTTTTAAATGCCACCATATATTTTTTACTTTACAGTATTGTAGCTGATGTCAAGATGAGTTCAATGGTGTGGCACAATATGACCTTCAACTGACCTCGAACATGCAAAAAAGAATAATTAGATCTTGTAGATCAATTCCAACAGAAACAATTAAAAGTACAATTGATTGCATTATAAAACGTTTAAATGTTTGTATTACTGCTCAAGGTCATAATTTCGAATATTTAATTTAATTCAAATAAAATGATTGTACATTGCTTTATCATAAATGTTCAAGTCCAAGGTCATTTGAATATGGTGGTATTTAAAAATCGTTGATGACCTTCGAAAAACCTTGAACACGACTGTTATTGGAACATTTCTTTTTCTTTATATTACCAAATTTGTCCCTTTTAACAGCACAACTTTTCTCTCTAACATTTTCTTCTATCTCTAAGCCTAACGGAGCTACTCGGGTGGCCTGTTTCTCGTCAACCACAATTGTGCAATTTACTCGTACAATACTGAAATGTTTAGTAATTTATTGAATACAAACAAACTTAACAATGTACAAAATATTTTGAATAATGGTATAGCAATTTTTAGTGGCGCCTTACATTCGAGTGCTAAGGGTTGTTAGAGTTTATGCGTGGATATATATTTCAACGTGTGCATCTATTCTAGTAACGATTAAATTAGATTACAGAATCTGGTGCTCACGTCAGATGACTGCCGAATATATAAAAGGCGCGAATTACAATAATACTCCTTCACAAGGGTTAATATACCTAAACAGCAAATAACACAATTGACCGAAGCATCAGAAGCGAAATATCGAGCCACAGCGTTCAGTTATGCAGAACGCTATTCGAAGCAGCGATACAGAGTGCCCTAAAACGCCTTCGTCTCCCTTCGCGCCCGAACCCACGGCTGCATATTTACCCTGGCAGCGAAGTAGTTGATGATCATGCTGACAACCTTCTCCTCCTCGTTCTCCTCCATCGGTTTCACGCACATTTTTCTCCTGGTCATGCGAACTGTACCGCGTGAGAAAGCACAGCAGATGTTCCCGGGCTCCACGAATTCCACGACGGAAAAAGCAAACGCGTTCCTCCTCCTCCTCGGGCTTCTATATCCCGACACTTCTCCGGTCCGAAATCCCGAGTTGTGCAACACACGAACGCACTCTTCTCGATTTCATTTTCCCTCGAAAATCCCTCTTCGATCGAACCCGCGCGACTGAGAATCTACCCGATCGCAGGAAAGTTCTGTGTCTCGATATAAACAGGGATTATCGCGACTTAGTCATCGACAGCTTTCCAGATTCCCAGTTTACGCTTTGGAATCGCCTGATCAGACCCGCTTCCCCGTTTGATCAAACCGTTAACCGCGTTCACGAGTAAATCCGTTTTCTTAGCAAACACCGTAGGTTAATTTTCTGTTTTGTTTGAAAACGATGACACCCTCCGTGACGGAATTACATCTGCAAGCAGCTAATGGAGAGACGAATCGATAAACTGTCTTAAATTTTCCGTCTATCTTCTCCGATTTCCTTCTTCCACACTGACGTGATTCAGTATTAAGTTTTATCTTGCTCCTTTTCACGACGGAATTAATCGATTTTATCGTAAGTGTACGATAATCGTAAGTCTACTTTCCGCTATCGATGATCCATCAATGATTCAATCCCATGTGGAAATACCTTCGTTGTTCTGAAAGTGTCCAAGGTCGTCGAGTTCTTAGCAAGCCGCAATTCATAAGTGAAACTCTGTGTGTGAGTGTGAGTGTGTGTGTGTGTGTGTGTGTTTATAAAGCACTGCGTCCAGCAAATAGCGTCCATGCACCTAACAGAAACATAAATCGATGCACGCCGTCTTCAATTTTCTCTTCGTCTTTCCCAGTTTTTGCACTGGTGATTTATAAAATTTATCGATCGAGACCTGCTTTCCCCGATGCGCCAACGATATTTATTGACGACTCAATCACGCGTAGGTTTGTTGTCGTCGAGCACGTTGTCGGGTCGAAAGTGTCCACCGTCGTGGGACCTAACCGTCGTTAGCGACGATATCAGGCACACGTGCGGGCCCGATAAGCGGCGGCCAATGTCAGGATGCAGCGTAATCAGCGGACTGCGTCACCGGTTTCGTGGCTGGAAACTACGTCGGAGACAGCTTTCGCCGAGAGACTATCCAGTTGGTGGGGATTTCACGGGCCGAACAGGATCGATCGCAAATTGTTGACAATACGATTAGAAACAGTGAGCAACTGCGCCCCCACGAACACCTGTACTCGATAAATTTTATTGAGAGATCGACGACCGTTACTGGAAGCTGCTCGAAATTAACTGCACAATTCGTACCGCACTCCGGCTTTGTAAACGACACTGGGTACTTGTTAATATTTTCTTGCGGTTTTGCCTCGAATGCGTTAGATGACGGAAATCAATCCTGTATCGTGTGTTGGAAAATTGTAAACGGTTATTATACTGTACTCGATGAATATTTGGATTTTATGTAACGATTCTTCGAAAAATGATAAAACGAATAATTTTATCTGAATCGCCTGGATATCGAATACGAATATTAATAACGTCCACTAGATTGAAATCACAGTATTAATCGATATTCCTCCCGATCAATATCTATTAAACGTTGAACACTATTAACACTTTCAATCAGAAACCGGACACCCAGTAACAGTTTCGAACGTCTTGGAACAGTCTGGTACCTCAACGAACCACCGCCATTTTCACGTCGAACTTCCCGAAACTGTCCGACAAGTTGCACAACTCGGAGTTTAAAACAGCCTCAAGTCCGATCACTATTCACACGGGGAATATGTCGAAAACGTTTCTAACTCGGAGAACGTAGGAACGACGCTATCGAATGCCTGCAAGTCCTCGCGTGTCGCTCGTCCTCTCAAGACTGAGGTTCTTCGTTTCCGCGGAACGGCCATGAAACCGAATTTCCTACCTGACAACAATAGCTCCGCAGGGATTTCTATTCACTGGCGAAAGCACGAGCCAAGAATCCCATCGGGCCCGGCTCAGGTATCGTTTCGAGGGCCCCGAAAACGGGACCTACGTTTCCAGGCATGGCCGACCGGCCGTGCAGCAGTCGAAAGCCTCTTTTTCCCTTCTGGGCCGAACCGTGTCGAGGGATTTAAATCGGCAGGCTATTTAAACGATCTCCCGCCACTTCTGCGCCGATCGGTCCCCGATTCACGCTTCTCTGATTCGTCGGAAACCTCTTCACGATCACCTCGCATCGTATTTTTGTAATAACTATTTATCGCGACCCCGTTCCCCGATATCTCACCGTCACCTTTATTAATTCTTTTGTCTTTGTCAATCAACGATTACACAAATTCCTTCGGAATTGTTCCGAATGCTCTGAAGGAAGTAAAACAATTTTTTGGAATAACAGATTTTGAGTGCACGAAAGTCGTTTCACAATTTCTTCATCCACGAAACTCGTACAGGAATCTCCATCCTACGTATTTTCGATTATGCGACGGCCAAGTAGCTAGATTTCACAGACCATTGACGAAAATTCACGATTTTTGTAAACGCATCGTCGAAGGTGACGATGACCCGACGTGACAGGCTCAGGTTCTTCCTCAGTCCGCACTTGAGGAGAACCGCGAAAACACAAGCGGTATTTTCAGCAGACGTTGCCGCGTCGGTTTTCGTCGATTGCGGGGCCGTCGACCCTACAGACAGTCCGAGAGCTTCTTTGATGCTCCTTTATTTGGACACGAGTCCCTTTATTTACCGGCGTCTGTCCGTCGATAAATTATTGCGCGCCGTCATCCGCGGCGAGCTGCCCGAATCCGCTTCCGAGCAATCGGTCTTCGACTATTTCTCGGTGAGCCTGTCCAATTTTCCGTGGACTTTTCAAGCGCTTTTCGGAAATCCCTTCTAGTTGGTTTCTAGTCAGTTCCTACCGGAAGATTGCTCAGCGATAATTGCATTCGGAAGCTTGAATTCCCGTGGCTCCGCTCCGAAATTCCAAAAAACTCGAAAATTTTACTTTTCTCAACCAACTTTCGCATATATTTTCACGCATTCACATCGAGTTCCCCAAATTGGAAATTGCGTTGCATTCCTGAGGCTCATCTTCAACTCTGGAGATACGTTGCTTGCTGCTTACAACTCTGTCACACGTTCGGTATTAGCTGCAGGAAATTTTCGCCCCGTTTCTCCGACAATATTTATAAATTCAATAAATTTTCTTGCATTGACGTCGACTTCCACAACTTCAGAATTATATTAGAAAGTTTGAATTCCGACGAGTGGACTGAAATTCCGACTAGTTTGCTGTTGAGACCGCCACCGAGCATTAATATTGGCAAATTGACAATTTTCACAATTTTCTCGTATTTTCACAATTTTCACAATTTTCTAGTCAGAAGTAAAATTTGAAAACTGTAAACACTGTGTACCGCTTCAGTCACTGGTTTCTAAAACGAGCTTCATGTAATTCCAGAAAAGTCCATCGTGTGCGTCTTGATAATCGTCGGATTAAGGTCGATTAGAATTCGATGGATTTGTTAGAAATCGGAGATAAAATGGTTGGATCGATTATCGTTCGATTTGAGCTGCAGGCTTCGCTGGATCCTCGCGAGAGCAGATGATTTCGCGGCAAAATCTCGTCGTCGACTGGCGCAGATGTTGCTCATCCGCGTAGTCGAAGTCAAGGGATCCTTGGGGCGCACCTTTGTGCCACGACCAAAAACCCTGCCCCAGCATTCAGGTGAGGCAAAACGGGTCACCCCTTGGCTTCTCAGACCCCCTCTCCCTCCGCCCCTGGACCCCTCGACCGTCGGTGGCACCGGTAAGAAGGACAAAAACGTCTTCGAGGGGTTCTCAAATCACGTCGCGCGAGCCCCGACCGATGCAGCTGGGATGCACTGTGACAAATGCTGTGCTGCTCGCAGATGCGGAAATCGCCGAGGAGACACACGCTCTTCGACTCGTCCCTGCGTTCAAAAAATCCCTTCCCTCCCATTTTTTTTTCTCGTGGAACGCGCCGCGAATTTGTCTCGAAGAGACCAAAGAAATTTCCTCCGAGTGGATAACAGGGACAGTTTAATTAATTTCTTTAAGTAATTCTTTAAATCAATTTGTATGATAGTTATATAGTAATATTTGTCAGCTTCTTATTTGCTTTGCTAAAAAATGGGATTACGAGACTTCTCGACTGTGATATATTATTCTTAAAACAAACTCAGTCCAATACACAGCAAATTGTACAAGTTACCTACAGTGAGTGTAAAAAGTATTCGTACACCTCTTGTAGGCTTAAAAAACCATGTATTTCTCTATGTAATTGCACACATGTTTATAAAACGAAACATAATTGTAATTGTTATACATTTTAACTACATATTGTCATATAAATATACTTGAAAAAGTTTAACGTTAACGAGAAAAATTGAAAAATATGAGAAGTGTCTCTAAATTGGCGCGCAAAAAATATTTGTAGAGGTACTAGAATGCACTTGAAAGGCGTCCGATTGTTTATATTATGGTTTAGCGGGACTCGACAAATAATCAGGCAGAGTCTTTAATGCACAGTCTAGTGGCAACCTTCTGCAAAACTACTGAATTTTTGTAACAATTGGTAAATGGGGCGTAAAGGTAAGGAAACAAGTAAGATTGAAAGAAAAATAATTATACAACTGCATAATCAATGCAAATCATTGCGAGAAATAGCAAAAACAATTAATAGTCCACATAGCACTATACAAGGAATTATAAATCGATATGGTGAACGAAAAACCAATAAAAATAAAGCTAAATTTGGTCGACCTCGAAAACTTAGTTAACACGATGAACGTTTTATAGTGCGTGAAATTAAAAAAAATCCTAAAATTAGTGCCCCTAAGATTGCTGCTGAGCTTGCAAACAACGCTGGAGTAAGTGTATGTGCCAGCATTATTCGTAACTGTTTACGAAATAATGAATATCACGGCCGAGTTGCTCGCAAGAAGTATTTCGTAAATGCCGCAAATAGAAAGAAGAGACTTGATTTTGCGAAAGATAAAATTAATAAGCCTATCGAGTTTTGGCGAAGAGTCATATTTACTGACGAAAGTAAATTTAATGTTTTTGGCTCTGATGGCTAGTGGACGGTCTGGAGGAAGAAAAATATAGAGCTACAAAAAGAAAATCTACGTCCCACAGTAAAACACGGCGGACGTTCGGTCATGGTTTGGGGTTGTATGAGTGCTGCTGGAGTGGGGTCATTACACTTCATCGAGGGAATCATGGACCACAAAATATACCTAAACATATTAAAAACCCATATTGTAAGTAGTGCAGAAAAAATGGGTCCAAAAGGCAACTTTATCTTCACTCAAGACAATGACTCCAAATATACAGCACGCAACACAAGAGAGTGGTTGCTGTATAACACACCACAATATTTGAAAACACCTCCGCAATCACCGGATATTAATCCGAACGAAAATTTATGGGATCTGCTAGATAAAAAAATCCGAACCCTGCATATTTCAAGTAAAGAACAATCAAAACTTGCTTTTCAAGAGGAATGATGCAATATTACACACGAAATCACATCCAATTTAGTGGATTCAATGCCACAAAGAATGGACGCAATTATACAGCTGAAAGGCTATCCAACGAAATATTAATTTAATTTATTTTCGCAAATTATAACACGTTTATTGCTAAATTTGTTACGTGTACGAATACTTTTTGTGTGCTAATTTTGAGAGACTTCAGACTGTTTTTAATATATCTCGTTAACGTTAACTTTTCGTTAGTTTATTCATGTCACATTTTGTAGTTGAAGCATATAATAATCGTAATTGTGTTTTTGTTTTATAAAAGAATGTACAACTACATAAAGAAATATATGGTTTTCTAGAACTATAAGAGGTGTACGAATACTTTTTACACTCACTCTATTAAATTATTGTCCACTCTCGTAATTGTTAATCAAATAAATTTGATCTGTTTAAATGTAACAGGTTTTTCGAATTTTGTTTCATGGAAGAAGAGTCGTCTACATACCGAAATAAATGAGGCCTCGAGGCTGTCGCGAGGGCTGTAAATTTCCCGCGCAAGACACAATACGTTTCACAGAGTTATAAGAGTCACGGTTTTTTACACGTTCGCTCTTTTACCGGGTCGAGGGTTTCGTAAACAATTCGTGATAGCACGTCGCACTTTAACCGGATCGATCTGTGAAGAAGTCGTCGGTGTACCGCTCGAAAACCAGTTCGTTCCCTCCTTTGTTCCCCTGAAGGGGTCGGCTAACTCCTCGTCGATAGAGAGTAAAAGTACCTTCTTCTATTTCAGGTACTCTCTCGCCAGTAACTATTCACACTGGGATCACCGTAGTTTACATATTCCTGCGAAATCCGAGAGATTCTCCTTCAACCACGGCGAAAAATTTAGGTACATCCTTTTAGTACCGCCATTCCTTCCAACAGCCTTTATATTTCACCTTTTGTTAATCCCAGATGCACTAAAAATAATTTATAATGTCCCATAACCGTTACCAAAGAGTCTGTCTATTGATATTTCGCGCGACCTTTATTGTAATGCTGAAGCGAATAAATTTGCCTGATGATTTTCCACAAAACTAGCTTTATACCTCCAACAAATGGTTAGAAAATAATTTTATCCTAGTGGACAGTGTTAAATGTTTCTCATACTATATTTTAAAAATGCTACAAATAATATACTCTCTCCGTGGAATATTTAGAGAATATCACAAAGTGGAAATTGCGAAATTCCCTTGCCCTTTGCAAAATATTAAAAAAATTTCGTTCTAGCTAGTAACGTTAAATGTTCCTTGTGCAATATTTTAAAAAATGTCAGAGGTAATACTCTCCGAAAACAAAATTTAAAAAATGTTTTCGCAAAACAGTTAAAAAATCTCGGAAAGAAAATTCTTCAACTTTGATTAAGTCCCTGATTCAGGTTTCATCCAGCGTTTTAAATAATGATGTATATATACATATTTTCCTGTAAAATTACAATCAGTTGTTTCGTACGAACGAAGTGGATTATAAATTCTTTGAAAATAGTTGTGTTTAAATAATATCGACGGGATATCATGCAGTAACGTTTTAAATAGCGCAGTATAAAATCAAGGCAACTCGATCCATTATAAATTGTCGAAGGTAATCAGCATTCTTTGGTTACAGTTGCATCGAACGAACACTGCCGACGATCATTTACAGAACTTTTGCTCTTTCAATTAATTTACTGCGATTCCATAGGGATTTAAGGCAGGCTGGACTTTAAATTCTGTCGCCGGGACAAGTTTACGAGAATCTCGCGATCAAATGGATTTCTTCGTGTCGCTAACTGGATAAGATTACAAGATATTCCAAATATTTTTTCCTTGCCGAGACGTAACGACAAATAAAATTTCTTCAATCCTCCACCCCTGCGTACGCGTACGTTCGCCGGTTTCGTGTACTTTTTATTACGGCACTGCGAATCTTTATACGCGTTTCCATTATCGTAAATTACTATACAGGGGCAGGGAACAAAGAGAGACGTTTACTTTGCCGACCGAAAGGTTAATTAAAGTCGAAACGAAATAGAAATATTTTTACACGTGGATGGCGAAAAGACGGCGGGCTTATTATATTTTTGTCTGCCCTGTAGATTCTCATGCGAGTTAGTAGTAAAATAATTTATCTATATTTCGGTTCTAAAACAAAAATATAGTATTGGAAAATATTATCAGATTCTGAACATTCTTTTAACTCTTTTTAAAAGCCAGTAGTGCTTTTACGCCTAGTATAATACAATGAAAATAAGAAACTAAAGTGACAATTTAACACTTTGAACGCCCAACTAGAAACCCCAAAAATTCCATAATATCAAAGTAAGTTATTTAACGAAATAAAAATTGCAAAAAATTATATGTATGATACTGAATAATCCTCCAACTTTCTTGCATCTTACAGATTCTAATCAAGTTTAATACAATGAATAAATCAACGTAAAAATTCATTTTGAAACCTGCACAAATAATTCCGTCACCCAAATATGGATGACGCGGAGCCGAACGTGTTAACTCTTAGAGGCACACGCTTCTAAAGAGAATAAAAACCTTAGTTGCACAGAATTTTGCGAATTCACTGCGTCAAACTATGCGCCAACCTTAATCACAGCAGCACACACAACCTACTGATGCGTTTTGATTTGCATACATTTCTTTTTCCACTTATTTACGCATTTATCATTGGTGCATAGCATTGCCAATTGAACGAAAAACTTTACATAAAATATTAAACTGTATGACTATGAGTAACTTTTTGAAGTGGGTTAAAATATATCTCAGCATGCATGAAAAGCTAAGCAAAAGGTGGGATAGTTTTTAACCCACCTAGCCCTACTTTTTAGGCTCTTGTTTGAAGAATAGTCAGCCAAAGGAAAATCACTGTGTAGCTAAAGGCTTGAACTGATCTTTGAAAACTTGCACGAAAGTGGCCCAAGACCATAAGCGAGAAGTCTCGGCCAAGAAGCGAAAGAAATCTCTCGAGACACGGAATACGTATCGATACAAGAAATCCGCTCTAGGAACACCTGCAACTCGCAGTCACAGCCTGGAAAGCAATCTGCCGCCGCGCCGTGTGATTTGAGAACACCTGCTGACTTACCGGGTCGATATTTTCCATGCCGCGACGTTCGTCTACTTTTACGTCCAGCGTGGGGGTGGGGGGTAGGGGCAGCAGCTTGTCGCTTTATGGAACAAAACGGAAGCGAAGGGCAAAGGTGACAACATCCCCGAGAAAAGGAGTCCTTTTCACCGAGCGGGACGGGGGATGAAAATGCTTTCGAAGCGATAATATTACAGCTATCTACGACGGATCTATAATTCGATCCCTACCGACACGTAGATTCAGTGGTGCGAGCGGATTCACGTTTCAGCACTTGCAACTATTTTTGTACAAAATAGTTCATTGTGTAGGGAATAGTTCATCGGACATTATATATAGATAACGATCTTATGATAAAGTCTGTGTTAGGTGAATCGCATGGTTATTGCAATATTTATCATTAGACTTCTAGGACAGAATTACGCAATCATGTTCACTTGACGCAAGCCATGTTAACGCTATCGGTATGGAACTAGCTGAGAAAAACTCAAAGTAAAAAGTTCATAATAAATATTGAGAGATTATAATTGTAAATAATATTAATAATAAAATTAAATATAATATTGTGTTTCTAAATATGAAGTTTACTATTATATAAAATGAAACAAGAGATTTCATAAATATATTGTAGTCATAAAATGGGAAATAAATTACTTGATACTTTGAGACTAAAACAGAATGAAAACACCTTCGAAAATCAATACAGTCTCTACTCGATAAATGTCCCCAATATCTAGCCTATAGTTGTCCCTGGCCAGACCCGCGTTTTAGACAATTGTCGAGTAGACACTGTAGTTGAAAAATAATTGTTGCTACGAATGTTTGGAACTGTTTCTGCGATTCCAGTGAGTCAATCGTTTAGCTGGGGGAATATTTCGACAGTTTAAACAGTCCAACAGATTTTTTCCACCGTTACCAGTTCGATAAAGTTCCACTCGAACGTCTTCTATTTTTCAGAAGCATCGAGGCTCACCGCAACGATCTCGGGAACAGAATCTCCGGTGTCGAGGGTATTTGTAAAAATTTCGAACAGCTTGCGAGCGCCCCTCGAGTTCGAGGAACAGAAAAGAAACACAATGGACGTGATGTTTAGAGTGCTCGTTGTTTGAATAAAAGGAAAAGGTGCACGGTTGCGCCCGTCACCGACGGCTCAATGTACCGAGAGATCCGAGAGATTGAAGATACGTGATTGGAAAACCGGAGTTTCGTTTTCCGTGCCTCGAAAGCGAAACGTGGCACGCGGCGCGGCGCGATAGTCCGAGCATTTCAACCGGAAGCAGTGGATGTAAAAGGTGCAACAAAAGAATCGACTACGACGATTTATCCTACCGAGGCTCGGGGAAATCTTCCCGAATACGTGAGAGTATTCCCTGTACAAAACTCTCGAACATTTTCAGTTCATGAATTTCTGAAAGTATCTTCAAATCCAGCTGACATTCAATTTTAACCCCTAGGACCAGTACATTTTCAAAGAAAATTAAAATTCGATGAAGTATCCTATACGTAACTTACAGAAATACCCGCTATGTACCTCATCAAAATTAAATTTCAGTTTCAGTTGTTTATAAAATGTTTAATAATTTATTTTTGAGTCAAAAAAGCATCCCACAAAAAAATGTTTAAACTGGTCCTTCTGACTTAAAAGACGCCTCGAATACACGTTTCTTAGACATTGTACACATTGAAGTAAGTGTCTGTTATTATTTCAGCAACATGTACACCTGTTTTGAAACGATAGGAAATTGATTGACGGTTTAATTGCGCGTCGAGCAAGATTGAACGCGGATTACGAAATAGGTTACATAAACGCAGAAAGTGTTTTAACGGGTTGAATTGCAAATGGCCTTGAGACATTCCCGACACAGGAAACTTCCTCCGATCTTCGAAATTTTTCAGGATCGATCAAAAGGAGAAAGTTGCCCGCCGATAATTACGGATTCAGAGAGCGGAAGCTGTTTCGTGTATCGAACCCGTCCCACGCGGAACCGGAAACGTCGAATTCCAGAAGCATAATCGTCCCGCTTCATCGTTGGCTCGAATCTCGAGTGTAGATCTAATCTGCAAGTCTAATGCACATCGACGCAGCGCTGACAGATTCGCCGAAAGTATTCGTCGCGATAAGGATCTACGACGAGACAGCATACCGGGGGTCTTCTTCGGTGTCCCGAAACAGGAGACGTCTAGGCGTTAATTGCGAGCTCGAGTCGACGCGGCGCGATAAAGTAATTATTTCGAGACATTTCGCCGATTAACGACTTTTACACCGCGCTGGAACATCCTTGGCAGGTGACGGGGTAAATGAAGTTGTTCCTGAAGAGAAATCGTTAATTCGTCTGTTCTCCCTTCTCTGGCGATATTTAATGCACTTTTTTGCAGATTATGATATACAGAAAAATTTTTCTGATGAAGGTCATTGCAAGTTCACTATTTTTGTATTATATTGTATCATTAGCGGGGCCCATAAGTAATCAATTATTTTTAAATCTGAAACAAACTTTGTAGTGAATTGAAGTTTTTATTTCTTAATTTATTACATAATCTCCATTATTACTCATATTCCTTGCCTATATGCCTTTCCCATTTCGTGTAGGTGCCTTTGTATCGTTGACCATGTGGACCCAAGGCTTCTCGATAATTCTTGTATACTTCATTTTGGATCGGCTTCCACTAGAGATTTTAGGGTGTCATTATCAAATTCAAATGATCGTCCATTTCGAGGCCTGTCAGAGAGATCATAATCACCAACGTAGACACTTGTTGACCTTCAATACATCTCCATAAACATCGCAAATTGTCTTTGTTGTTACCGTTGCATTAAATCCCGCATGAAAATGAAAAATGCAATGATGAATATGATCCTCGGAAGGTACGGACGTCGCCATTTTATTACAGGGTTGTAAAAAAATTATACTTTTTAGAATATTTTGAGCACAGGCTGCTTTTCCAAAAACTGTAAAAATATACGTGTTTCCTCTTCAACGATCGGAATAGAACTAAAGGCAAAACAAATTCTTTGCAAATAATTGATTACTTAATGGGTACACCTAATATGTTTATAGACTGCGGATCACTATGCAGAATAAAAATCACTGTGTCAATGCAGCGTCGCCTAGATTAAGTCTCCCACTCTACCCTTCCCCTTCCACGACGCTTCCTCCACGCTTCTGCCACGGGGCCCGGTCACGTAACGCGTTTTGGTTCTGTCGTACATGCGTCCAGTGTTGTCAGATCAAGACTTGTCCCCCCACTCTATACTTCCCTTTCCGCGACGTCATTCCCCCACGCTTCCGCCACGGGAGCCGGTCATGTGACGCGTTTCGGTTCTGTCGTGGATGTATCACAACCTACAGAGTTAGAAAAATATTTCTGAATTAAAAAAAAAAACAAAAACATTTAACTGCAGAGCTCCAACGTCTAGTTTAGCGTTGAAAAATTGCTGAGTCGCGGAGCTTCGGCCCATGGTAGACGCGAATTTGCATAAAGGCCAGAGCGGACAGCCTAGTTGCAACTCGCATTCAAAAGGAAATACACTTTTGCCGTTTGCAGTACAATGAGCCGGTTCTATGAATCGGGCCGGTACCGGACGAATGCCATTCAGCATTGTGAAAAAGGTCGGAAATTATAGTGAATGGAAATTACAGGGATGTGAAAGAGAGCGAGTACCAATGAAAATTTACTTACGACGATTCTGTTGGGGGTGACGTCCAAGGGTCGTGCTCCGAGGACAGGGGTGGCTGGTGCGCTACCCCTTCGACAGGCCTTCTCGTAGGACGTATCTGAAACACAACGGGCAACGTTTGCAATCTAGCGCAGGGTAATTTGACGAGTGGGCGTTCCCAGCGGCGCAGGGTGCCGGGCATTAATTATTGTATCTCGTTTCTGGCGCGAATGGTAATTCGCGTAAACTGAAACCGCATTGTCGAAATAATTGCGTTCGTCACGGGATTCCACGATGCTGGAAAAATTGCACTAACCGGGCTTATATATCATTTTTAATTGCCTCGGGCGTGCCGGATCGTTTTTGGGCAGGCAAAGGACAGGGGAGGATGTACACTCGTTAGGTCTTCTGTCACGATCATATTTCACGCTTTCAGGATCATTATTGTGACTTGCAGTTTAATTTTGTCTGCTTGATTCTTCTATTACCAGAGTGAGAATTTTGTGTAGGACGTATTCGATTTTATAAAATTTTGTGCACGTTAAGAGCCATTGTTTTTAGACCATAATGTAAACATTGTGAATGCTCATTTCATCAACGTTTGTGTCGCAAGATCTGTTAGTTCATTACGTGAAATTGTGAGGTACGTTATAACAATAAACCGGTACGCTAATAGTAAATTTGGTTTTTTGTGAGTTAAGTTCCGAAGCAATGGTTACGTTCATTTGTTTACCTCTAAACGCGAGGTGTTGTTATTGCGTACCGTCGAAATATTTCAAATATTCTGGCAATTGATTAATGGCAATATTTTCTTTCAAGGTCATCTGAAAGTCATCGTATAGCAGGTCGATGAATTCGTTTCAACGTCGCCTACAATATTATAAAATTAAAAATACCCAGTTCCATTAAAAGATATGACAGCGACCTTAATTTTTTTGTTGAAAATCGATTTCTTTTTAATTTAAAAAATTGCAATTTCTTGTCGGTGAAATACTGATCAACTTTGGTAGGAAATACTTTGTAGAGTAAACGTAAAAGTATAGAGTAAACACTGTACCGACTGGCCGAAAACTTTGCGCAGAACTTGATTTGCCAGAATAGTTCCAGATAAACCTAATTCGCGCAGATTTCTCTGAAGCACGTGTTAGGTTCGCACAAGATGCTTATCAAACGAATCTCACCGGCGATTAGCACACCTGTTATCGGGCTGCTATCTACAACGATGGGGGACAGACCGTCGGGTGCACCGGCGCTAATCCAAGAAGAGGAAGAAAAACGCATAGAATCGCGATTAAAGAGGACTTCCGGTTGTTCGGTTAGTTGAACTCGGTCACGGCATGGCTCGAGCAATGTTACAGGAACCTGGCGGGATTTCAATACCGACAACGACGAGCTTTTGTGTCGGTAAAGGGCATTCACGGGGCCCTTCATAATGCCGAGGTTCCATCGAAAACGGCGATAGAAACGGGCACAATGGCGGCGGACCGCGTGCAGGTACCGCGACCGGTCAGCTTTATTCTGCCCCGGAATCCGCGAACAGAGGAAGCAATTGTTGCGACAGGAGTGCTAGTAACCTGATACCTGTTGTTACGGATTCTCTGGTATTCGAACGATGACTCGTGATTGCCGGTAGTAAAAGAATGGCGCCGCGTTCGTTCTGTTTCCCAGAAAAGTTTTGGCCGGGATCGCAGGTTTCCTGGCCGGACAAGTGTTGCCATTTAAATTTTAATTTTGACAAGCTTTTTAATTAACGAACTGAGTTCCTCCGTCCTTCGGTTGTTTATTAAATAGTCTATACAAATGGAAATGCACATGATCATCTGTATTTTCTTTGGTTAATTTGTCGTATGAATTTTCATCGAATGTTGCGTTCTCTATGTTCGCGTTTACGGTAAATACACGCAATGCAGCTGTTTAATAATGACATTCGATTGGTCAACTTGGTCAGTTTGACCGTTCAGGATCGAAAACAGGTCGTTGGTTAATTAACGTTACTGCATTTGACTCTACCGAAGTCCGCGGTTGAACAATGCAATTGCAATAATGGTAACAAGGAAGAAACAATTAAGTAAAAATTAATAACAATTTTTATAAGGGATATAGAAAAACCTGATTCAATTAAAAGAAGATTCAAGAATACAACAGAGTCACACACAAATAAATAACCTCACAAATACGTATACTAATTTTTTCTCTGCAAACGCAGTGGTTCAACTGCCTGATAAATTAAATTATCGAAACACCATGTCGTCGAACCGGTTTCTAACGCCATGACTGCCGAACCGATGGCCGTAAAAACTCCACGCACAACAAGACACCTTACTTTATGACATAACAACTGAAAACTGAAGATTTATATTAGCGACCAGTAGAATACAAATTGCGATCAAGTATAACACGGTTTAATTTTATTTTCGATTCACTGTCCCAAAAATGTTTCAATATTTTTCTTTCACTAGAATAATTAATTCGTCCGTCATAATCTCAGTGTTCCACAATTTAATATTGTGAAGCAGACTTTATGTGAAAATTGCAAACAAATCTCAAATAATTTTGTGTTTAAATCTGAACATGCGACACTTAACCCTTTGCACTCTAAGCTAATTTAACTTCAAAACGAAACATTTCTTCCGACTTAGAATATTTCCCTTCTATATATTTTTTTCATGCTGTACATACGAAAATGTAAATGCGGTTTACTCGTGCAATACTGTAGTCTTTAGAAATTTATTAAATACAAACAAATTTAATAATGTAAAAAATACTTCGAACAATGATACAACAATTTTTAGTGGCGCCTTACACTCGCCATTCGAGTGCTAAGGGTTAATTGGAGTGGCCCTGTATAAATGCTTATTATTGTCTATAATGTATATTGTTGAAGACAAGCAGCGACTTGAATTTCATTTTATCGTATTCCACTTCTTCGAAAAAACTATACTTTTTCCGAATCGCCCTATCACCGTCAAGACACAGTGCGATAGGACTAGCATAGAATATTAATCAGGCTTCTTCGTGTAATACAAATTCCAATATAAGGCACAAATGACCCGCGATAGCGTGCTAGGGTTTCAGCCGATCGAGTGCGACTGTTAGCTCCTTGGAGCACGTCGAAATAATAAGTGTCGACCGTTTGAACGTTTCAAAGCGATCAATTTAAATGCTGTTCTCGAGACGACGTTACTTCGTGTAGCAGTCGTTTCCATTTAATCCGACCTAACCCACTCGACACGACGAGCTCAAGCGAGTGGCGTGCTTCAAGTTCTCTTTTGCTTCTTCTTCTTCTTCTTCTCTTTCCCTCTTTCTCTCTCTCTCTCTCTCTCTCTCCCACTCTCTTTCACTCTACCCCCTCCCCCTCTCTTTCTCGCTTCGGTCACGTTTCCGGCAACGGAAATCAGCCGCGGGAGGAGAAGAAACGAATGCAGCCCTGTAATTAACGCCCTTTGCGAGGGTCCAACGGTCCCTCCTCCCCTCCCGAACCCCTTTCCCTGGGCCTTTCTGTTTACGGTCAGCGGTTTAAACGCTTCTCTTGGGCACAAGAGTCTCGAGTTACCTCGGTCTTTCTTTCGTTCCAGGGCCTGCCCTCCCTCGGCTTCAGGGCTGGCCCAGGACAACGAGGAATTCGTGTGTGCTCCTTACCGCTAACGATCCGCTGCTCTTTCATCTCCCCCGTGACTCGATTTCATTCGAAGTCCGATTGGGAACGCGGTTCTGCCGATTTTCTTTTCTTATCGCGTGTTTATTCTCCTGCGCTGCACAGTCTGGGCCAAAAGCCACGCAGAGCTCTCGAGTTTGAATAACTTCTTTCGAATCAATTGTTGCTTAATTCGTTTCTACAGATTTTCTGAAGAACACCTCCGTAGACCTTGAACTCGTTTCACCGTACGGTTAAATGAAACTAAACATGACATAATGTGTTTTTAAAATGCACCAAGTAACACCAAAGAAAAAAAAGAAAGAGTAGGACTGTAGATTTGAATTTGACAATATTTACGAAATATTTTACCGAATTCAAATTCTAGTTTGAACACAAATTCGTTAACGAAGAGATGAGCAACTAATGTCGTGTTTCATATTTTTTTCTGAAGAAGTTCTGTTTTGAATAACAAAGTGTTGTACAAGTGGGAAAAAAACACGTGCGCGAGACACCCAATCAAGGGACGACACTGGATCTCGAATAAAAGATGATCCACGTGAAATTAGATCCAGTCGTCACTATCGAAACATGTAACATAATCTTGACAGGCTGTGATCGCGTCAAAGTATCTATCACATGCTCCTATACTGGGTGGTATATAATTATGTCAACGACATTCGACGCTCGACAAGTGGTCCATTTTTCCGTGGGGTCATCACACTGTGTGAATACGGAATATGGCATTACAATATAATGAATATTCTAGGAATTGTCAAGCGAGAATTTTTAGGTGAAGTTGAAACAACTGTGGACGATCGAAATATTCCAAAAAGCATAAAAATCTGTGTCTGAGCGTTACGCAGGCGCGACTACCAGGTGAACCGCTTTTGTCAAATCACGTAACAATTTTGTATAGGAAATATTAATAAAAAAAAAAACGGAGAAGCCACAAGAAGAAGAAGTAGTAGAAGAAGAAAGAAAAAACCGTTCTCGAAACCGCGTCTTGAAAGTCCAGTTTGTCGGCGGGAGGGAAAAACTCGCCCCTGAACTGGTTGCGTACGGCGGAGGCACGAATGGAAAAAGGCCGACGCACGTGTCGCCGCTGAATGGCCGCTTTCTTTGCCGACCGACCTGTGACACGAATTCAATGCCGTTCGACAAAGGGACAGAGTACAAAAGGCAACAGGCGGACTTCTTGAAACTGATAGCGCGCGAGCGACGCGACGAGCGAAGAATGTCGTTTCTTGGCAACTTTGTGGTCGCCAATTGTGCGCACTTCTGCCTCGCGCTGCGGGTTCCCATCGATTATCTGTGGTCGAGCTCGTACAAGAGGATTCTACTTCAGCGTCAAATATTTACCGGTGTGCCACGGACGTCGTAATTTACTGGCAGAAGTATATTAACAAGCACTGTATACATTCACGTTCCAATTTGCACGATTTCTAAATGCAGCCGACTCATATAAACGTTACTTATAGCCAACGATTTTATAATTGTTCCGATCCCAGCACAGTGAATTCTCGATATATGTCAATAACACGGGTCTTACCAGCGACATATATCGTCCAGGAGACTTAGCCTCCAGGAGACCACGAGTGTTTACACTTGTGGAAAGATGAATACATTTATTTTGTACGAATGAACGAGAGAGAGAGAGAATGATAGGCTCTTATTCCAGAGCATCACGGAATGGAGCGTGTGCGCATGTCCGAGCGAAGAACAAGCGAATGTGTGACGGAAAAGAAACGCGGAGAACACGAGGTCGTAGTCGTTGTGTAGAGACAGAAGCATGTGTAGCGCCGAAGATTATTTTCAATAAATAACAATTATATTCTTAACAACACTCCTCGGCGTCCGAGGCCTCTCGAGCTTCGCAGGGCCCCTCAATTATCCCCCAAGTCTTGGCGACATATACAAAGAAATATTCAGTAGCAAATGAAAATTTGTTGTCTTTTTTTCTTGTGTCACTCGTATTTTTCGAAATAGGGAATTTTCGACGTGTTATAATTCCCGAACAAATAAACGAAGAAAATTAGGTAACTTGATCACATCGACAAAGGACCAACAGGACCTCCCGGACTTCGTGCCGCCCACCGAAAGTAGCAAAGTAGTGGAGGAGAACTCGTTGCGCACACGCGCATACACAGCACACCCTCGCACTGGCAGAGCACGAAACGCGAGCGGCGCATGAATAGCTAATTGGCCGGGCAGAAAGGGCACCGGTTCGCGCGCGGCTCGGTCGTGGACCCTTTTCCCTGGCCGATGGGACGGATGCACGCGGGTCCCGTGGGCTGCAGCTGCACCGGCGCGACGCGACGCAGCGGCGTGCAGCGAGAAAACGCATCTTTTGTGCGTTCTACTCGAGTACACGGAGGAGGCGGCGCACAAAGAGCTCTGGGGCCTCGGACCGTCGACCGGCGAGATCAATTGAAATTGAAACGAAATGAAACGAAACGGAGTCACCCAGCCACCCCTACGAGAAAGAAAGAGAGAGAGAGAGAGAGAGAGAGAGAGAGAGCCCCATTTTATCGAGCTACCGTTTAACCGAGCCATAGTGACCGCGTGACTCAAGTCACGAGTTATTAATGATTCGCTGGTCGCGGCACGCGAAACCCTTTCATCTCGAACGACTGTCGATCGCGATATCGTTCTCCGCCCGAAAATCGATCAACATCACCCGCTCCTGGCTTTTTCTCTCTCTTTCTCTCTCTCTCTCTCTCTCTCTCTCCATTACGTTTCCGTTTCGAGCACGCTGACTGCCGACACAATGGTCGCCGGCTAGGGGTGCGATTGTTGGCATTCCTCGGCGAGCCATTAACGGGGCGTAACAACGACCCGGAACAATGCAGGATTTTTAATGAAACCGAACGACTGGTGGCCCCGTTCCGCTGATTGATACGTCTTCGTCGCTTCGTTTCATGGCGCTTTTTCTTTCTTTTATGGCCAGTTAGGTGCGGGGGGTGCGTGCGGGACACGGTTGCGATCGGCTCGGTGACGGGGTTGTTTGGACGACTGTTGCGAACGCTGGGGGCAACCGACGCGGTGCCGATAATGGTCACGTGATGCGGGATTGACCCGTATTCCGACATTGATGACTCGACCGAAGGAGGCCTTATGTTACCGACTCGGTAAATGTCTGCAATTTGCGTTTGGAAATTCGTTTATGCTCCCCGTCGAACTCGGGCACTGGGTACACTTTCCGTAATTTTGTGCGAGATTATTACACGTACGAGAAGATTTTTAAGCTTTCTTTTGGTACAGCATTATCATTAAAAATCCTATTAATAGGCCTCCGGTGGGTAAAATGTTGAAGTTAAATTTAAAGTTGCCATTTCTATTTCTCGGTGTTGCCAAAATTCCATAAGAAGAACAATCTCACAGAAATGTCCAGGAATCCAAAATAAAAAGAATTGACGTATGAAGATTTTAGTGGACATAGCCTTGAGTTTAATTTAAAATGTTGCACGTCGGTGTGAAAGAGACAGAAAGAGAGAGAGGGACCTGTACATTGCAACTGCTGCAGCCTAATAGGAGCAAGTCGATTACAGGGAGACAATCAATTGCAGTTGTCTACATATGAATACAATTAATATTTAATTGAACGAAACAATGTTCTTGTCGTAACGACCGAGCAACACGGAAAACATCTGCCGCGGATCGATTCAATTTGGTTTCCTGGCCGTGAAACGTAGAAAGAGAGGCTCTGCAGAATCGCGGACCATTCAATGGTCAACAATGCACGATTGTGCCTCTTGCAAGGTCGACCTCTTGCATTCCGTTGCATGACGTAATGGCGGAGAGCTAGACGCTACCGATGCCGATTGGATTTTTGATGGGAGAGGCGAACCACTCATTAAGTCATTTATAGACCATCTGATTCGACGTTGATGCGACCACCCAAAGGGAGCTTTAATTCTATACCGTTAAACTGACACAATTGCTTGCTTACAGTAGCGTTGTTATTGTAGTGCTACTTTTACCGTTATCCGGTCTTCGAACACTGCAGGACTTGGAGTTTTTACTGACAATTTTCTACGCTGATGGAAATTTTAGTTTACCGATATTATTGAAACAAAGAGATCATAAAATACTAACAAATAAGATCTCTGTGAAATAAGCAGAGAACCTTTGCGCACAATGGAAAATTTGTTGCACCGATTGAAAGAAACGGGGAACAGATAACAGATTTCTTCTCTTAGTTGTTTTCATAGATTAAAAATAATATAATTTCTCACCTAGATTGCAGTATTTCTACCGATTATTTTATGAAACCTAGAACAGGGAAACATCTTCATAATAACTAGAAAATTTCTTATAATCAAACTCAAACTGCAGCTTTTTCTTGCTGATACACACTTACACACGTTTCCTTATATGCAACAAATGCATGATATCATGACTTATTAGTCACGTCATAACGTGATCACTACTTAAGTGATGTAATAAATATTTCCAGTGATTTATCTTCCTCTTGCTGACATATCCTTTCACTATTGTTAAAGTTAATTAATTCCACTATTTCTCCGCAGTATTAATAATCTTCGTTTACCGTATGTGAAACGTTTTATAATTTTCAATTGCTTTGCGTGTAAATAATTGCTTTGCGCCGCAATAATTTCCTTGTAACACTTGCTTTCCGAATAAATAAACAAGTAAATATTTCTGCAGAATTTCACAGTACATTCGTGGGAATTTCTTGAATGAAATTATTACTAAAAAAGTAAGCGATTCTGGAGAAGTTGAAATGAATAGAAGAGAATTCGTAACCATCCGATAGTACCTACATTCGTTGGAATTATAATGATTTCGGTGTTGGCTCTGTACGACTACTTTGTACTGTTAATTTCGCGCAAACGCACGAGCAGCCCGCAGTTTTCATAAATACTGTTAAGCTTTTACCGACAAAGCTGCGCCTCCGAGCGAAACAGTGTTCGAGTACGGCATACTCACACACCGATTTCTGTGCAATTGCGTGTACCCTGACAGATAAGATCACGATGCAAAACTCGCTGGCTGGCCGTGACAAGAAGTGGTCGCGAATTTACGAGCCTGATGTTGTTTCTCGCCACTGTCTTTAAGCTGTACGCACAACGCAGCAAATCGGCAGATTTGCCTAAATCACCGTAAAAGAATTTCTTCGTGTTCCCGAAAATAATCTGAAAAACTGTGCCACGTAACTGGATGTTTACGCAAGTTGTGCTGCTCTCTGATAACCGAAACGCTGTTTAAAAAAATTTCAACACTTCATTCACCAGCGGTGACTTAATATTATTTAAAAAATCATACACAAATAGATGAACAATTAAGAGCTTTTTCTCGACGTGTCAGTGTCATTAAGAAATCTACTAACGTCCTTTTCTACGTTCGGTCTGGTTAAAAGAATAGTATTCTCCTGGCCGATATATGTCGCGGGCTAGACCCGTGTTTTGAACACTGTATGTATGCTGTAGGGGAAGGTTGTTTAAGTCGCACCTCTAAAATAAAATTGTCTCTAAATTGAAAATTTTGCAACAAAATATCGGTTTTGCGATATATATATATCAACTTTAGTAAATACAGCTTTTATTCGTATGAAAATAATGCATCAGAACTGTCTATATTTATGTAAAACATCAATTAAAAAAAAAAATAGGTGATCGGTACGACTTATCAACCCGGTTTGTTAAGTCGTACCTCCGATCCCAAAGTCGTACCTATACCAAAGTAATATCAAAATCAGAGTAGATATTAGTTAAATGATAATTTATTTATTTGCAATTATTACAAATTAATTTTTTTACTTTTTTGGACACTCCAGCACATTTGTCATGCATTCAAATTTTGCATTTTAGGCACTGAATCATATTATCTTTCCTATTCTCATCACAAAGAGTACAATACCACTCATTATTATTCTTTTTTTTTCTTATTGGATGCTCCTGTTATTATTTTTCGCTTTACAGACGTCTCTTTTTGTTCTCCACATTTTTGCAGATAATCTTTATATGAAGACGACGTTAATTCACAATCTAACTGCGCTGACACTGTAAAACGCACGGAACGTTAAGTCGTACCACTGGTACGACTTAAAAAGCGCAAACAGGTACGAGTTAACGAACATGTGCTTCCCGTTCCACATAACCTCAATAAATACATCAGAAGGAATATTTAACAAAATCCATGTAGGAAACAATACATGGATAGATGTATAACCAATATTTAATATGCAATACATATTTAGTTGTGTTTTACCTACCACAGATGCTTTCAAACACTACAAGAAATTTAATGAGCACGAGGAACAAAATGATTTTTTGGCACAACTTTTCAATGCTGATTTGACGAGAACTGACTAAAGAACATGCTCGAAGTATCATCTTAGGTTACGCGAATACAGTATTCTAAGTTGCATATAGTGCGTTCTAGTTATAGAAAAGACCTAGGTACGACTTACGTGGTGGTACGACTTAAACAACCTTCCCCTATATCTCTTTTTTAATATTCATTGTGCTTTAAACATCAGTATAATTACTATAGGTAATTGGTACCCTTACAGTAATTGAGTTATTGGAGGATCACAGTTTCTCGTGATAAACGCAGCAAATTTTGCATAAAGATCCGCAACCTCGTTATCACTAAACTTCCTTTTTGCGTCGATGTCACACCGCAAAAGGGGCGAGACGATATATGGAAATCCTTTCTCCCGGTTTCTCCAAACATGGCGAATGGAGTTATCATCTTGCGAAATTACTATAGTCACGCGTGATATAGCGCATCGAGAGACACGGGCGTCGATATTCGATTGCGGAGTAACAAGCGGTCGCAGCGTCGCTGCTTTATCATCATCTTCGCCGTGGCCGGCATTATTATAAACTCAACTACGTCTGAGATAAGCAGTTTTCTCGGGTGTTAGGTACCCGATTCCCCATGTTGATAGCGACGCACCTTTACGGCTGCACTCTTGAATGCGCATTCAGACTTCGGTGGCATAGCAGTGTACTTTAACTCGCGGTCTGAAGGGCCACGGATAGTCGCGTGACTTTTTAATTAATAATTTTCATTCACAGACTTCAGACACAGACTTAAGATCCGTCTTGGTCTTGAATCTTAAGTCTGTGACTAAACTTGTCACATTTTTGCTCTGTATTATCGACATTATGAATTCTGACGCCAGAAACGCGCTTCAAGTTTTCGGCTTTATTTCGCAGAGAATCGAGACAAAATATAGCTCAATTTGTAGCTGGAAATATTTTCTAGTGAGCGCTGGTCTCGATTTCATTTAGAAAACTCATCCAATGGCATAAAAATGCTTGGATTCCACGGCATGCGCATCGTCAATTTTTGGCATACTTCGAACGCTTATATTACCAAATATCTGCATAATCTCGACAACTCCTGCAGAACCTTCCTTTTTCGAATGAGCCCTTTACCAGCGACAAAATATTCTTATATAAGGACGAAAACTTGAGGCACGTAAAACCATTTTTTTTCGGTAATGTAGTCACTCTACCTTATCGCGAAACTACGAAGACCGGGCCCTTCACAAAAAGCGATTCCTATTATTTCAGTCCTCCAAAAATGGTGTTAAAAATTGATAAAGTTTAAAATGGTGTAGTTACTTTTGAGCCACCCTATACTGTCTGTGGAAATAAGAATTTGCAACGATTACAGCTGCGCGGTTCGCTTCAACGAAACGAAGGAAATCGTCACCGAAGAATCCGATGAAATACCGATCGCTTGCAATAATACCAGGACGCTATAATGGAATATTTGCCCCATTGAAATGTCGAGCCGGCAAGACTATGGGAGTCGCGAAACACGCTGTCAAAATGGCGCAGAAATTTCTCTCTCGCCCCGTGGCGTCTGTTTCTGGGCTCTCGCGGAGCCTCGTCGGCGGCGGGAAATTATTCGGAACACGCGAAATCCAATTCGCGGAATCTCAAAATCCTGCGGAAAGATTTTCCTTCCACATTCCGCGGAGCGTTTGGCGAACGGCCAAGAATTTCTCTCCGCTAGATGAGGGAGTTCTTCAGGGGACAATGCACCATCCGAGGAACGCTCCAGTCGCTTGCAGAATTTCTTTTTATAGATCATCGGAAAAAGCCCCCTCCCCCCTCCCCCAGATGAGACTTTAGAAAATTCCGGGCCGTGGACAGACTCGCCAGACGGAAGTGTCTATTACACTGGCGGGGAAACCGTGGCTTGTTAATATTCCTATGCAAATTGTACGACGATTAATTTTAGCACGAATGTACAGTAGATCAAATTATTAGAGAAAAAAAAATGAAAATTACACATTATTCTATGTGACAGGCAATGTTGCCAAGTACAATGTTTTTACTCGATATATATCCCAAATGCCTAGCCGATAAAAGTCCGAGAACTAGCCCCACTTAGAGAAAATAAGCCAAGAATGTATCCTGGCCGATATATGTCCCTGACCAGTCCCGTGTTTTGGACATAGTATATCGAGTAAACACTATATTTGTTTAATCTGGCTAGGATTTTATAACTTTTTGTTTTGTAACTCTAATAATTCGAGCACTCACCGTGTGTCGGTTTCATGTTAATTTAAACATGTATTAAACAACTGCGACATATTTAAACACTTTTAAATAACTTTAATCAGTCTAAAATAGTGTACAAATACTATTAAATTCTTTTACAATTGCATTTTACCTGTTGATTTTTGTCATAAGCCCATAAAATTCTCTAAGTGATTTTTGTCATAAATGAATAAAAATATATTCTAAGCAGTCTAGGTCCAGCCGCCAAGAATCACTATGACAGTATGTACATACATGTCCTAACAGGTTTAAGAGCGTCCGTGGCTTCTGTTTGCCTTACCCCCCTTTAAAGTATATTTTGATATACAATATCTTTCTCCGTGTAAATCTATATTCTTCTACCCTATTTCGTCCCTTACACGTCGATCAATTTACAAGGGCGGTAACCTAAAACTCGCCTTGAATGACTTCACTTCGGATCGGACCAAAGGATTTCCGTTCGTTTCTCAACTCTACGTTGTTTTTTTTTTCCTCCTGTGGGAACCAGCCTCGTAGAAGGGCGGAAGGGTTGCCTCGAGGTTCCACGTTATTCGAGAAGAGTTTAAATTACTTTAACCCGTGCTCTCCCACGAATTTTCCGTGTTGCAAACCTGGGATTTAACCCTAGATTGGTCGCGCCCGGTCTCACAGACCGACTTTATTTACTCATAACCGAAGGATAGATTGTTTATTTATGAATATGTAATAATTTCCATTATTGTACTTCTATTCGTTCTGAGTTAAAAACAATGCATTATACGTGTCTTGTTATTTTAACCCATTTTTAGTGAGAAATAAGATTTGTGATATCAAGACCACTGGCGTTACGAAAGTGACTATTTTACATTGCGTTGCAAAAATAACAAAATTGTAGTTATTTAGCTTTTCAGCCATTTTTATTGTAATATGTGCTCATAGAAACGAATCTATTGAGCAATTCTTCTCAAGTGCGTCCTTGCACCTTTTTACTACAGTGTTCTCTCGATATAAGTCCAAAACACGGGTCTAGCCAGGGACATGTATCGGCCAGGAGATGCTAATCTTTCATTCACGCCGAACGTAGAGAAGGTCAGCGAAGCTCTAGGGGATAGTTCTGTGTCTTTTATCGGCTAGGCATTTGGGACACGTATCGAGTAAACACTGCAAATGATTATAAACTTGGAAGAAACATAATTTTCTGAGACCACTCTAACTTTATGAACAGACGACTGTGGATTTTTGCATTTATGACAAGAATACATGTAACTGTATCAAAACGATTTAAGGACATATTAGTTTCGGCTTAATAAGCAAGCATTTTTTATTTTGTATAAAGATTTGCAGGCTACGAAAGATGAATTGAACAACTCTCATGAGAGAAAGGATGGCACCGATTATGGTGATGGTGTTTTCGACAAAGTAGAACATAGGAAAAGCACACGAACACGTGAGCCATCGCGATAAATCTGGACCAGTCAGTGAAAAGACCAACGGTGACGACCGGTCGCGACTGGTTTCCATTGAAGCCGACCGCTAACCGGTACGACTCACAGGATCCCATGGGATTCACACGTCATTAACCCTACGATGACTGCTAACGCGACTCCAAAAAGGACAGGACGCGACACACGGGGTCGGTTCTTTTAATTTATCGCTTTATTATATAGTGATCGGGGTGTGCACAATGCGCCGGTCATTAGCAACGACCAGTTAAATGCGCACTCAATCCTTTTTTTTCCTGCCATGGGGCCCGAAGCTGTGTCCACCGTGAAACCTTAGCGAATTCGCTATTCGTGCTCGCGACACATTGTTGCGCAAATTGCTCGCGGCGTTTCTCATTTCGTCTCGTTGCGAAACGAAATTTTTATGCGAAACGATACGAATTTTACGGGTGTGGAACAAATCGGGATACAGCAATTCTTCCTGAGGCTGGAATGAGTTTCGGAACACTCTGGCGGGCGCTCGATCGGTTCATAATTGTTTCACCGGGTAATTGCACATTACTCCCGAGCGATGTTTTACTGTTAGCGACTGCACGGGAGTTTCAGAGTTTATTGCATTTTTATTCGGTTGTGTATCTAAAGTCGTTTAATTTAACAGGGCTATTTCGAATATAATACGATCTCTTGAAATTAGAATTTGTTTATAAAAGATTTTCAAAAAATAAATTTGAAAAAATTGACCTGTACCTTGTTCCTCGCAATTCCGATCAATAACAATTTTTTCGAAATTACGTTTGCACGATTTTTAGTAAACTAATTCTTCTAACATGCCAAAAAGTCTCAACCGATTTAGCTCGATTTCATGAAAATTGGGTGATGTTCAAATGCGATCATTTTGCCAGGGGTTGCATAGCATGAAAATATTTTGTGAAGCCACTTTTCCGAAGCAAAACCAAAAATATCGAAAAGCACAATCGAATGCTTCATCCTTATTATCGGCGCACCCTCGAGGCGTCGACTTCTCGACTTTTCATCGGCCGTTGCACCGGTTATTTTCGCAGGCGACACTCCCTGCACACGTTCGCACCCCCTTGCACTGCAATGGAGGCAGTGTCGTCGATTTTTCTGCACAGTGCCCGGACCGGAGTCCATCGAAAAGCGATCGCGAACACGGTGTCGCGTCACGAACGGCTCTCGTGCGCTCCGGCCGGGGTTGGTTTTTAAGGGCGTTTCCAGCTGTCCGTCCTATTGTGTCCGCTCGGAATTATTTATAGGCGAAGGATGACCAAACACAATTTATGTCGGCGATACTGCGTACGCGTCGCACAAGACTCATTGTGCTGGACACGACGTAAACGTCCAAGCGTCGGTGCGCGCGGTTGTTCGGTCGCGTTGTCTCCTTTCAGCGTCGTCGCGCGCTTCACCGTGATCGAACTCTAGCACGTCGACAGTAAAAATACGGGGTGAGTCAATACGAACTTGGCTAACTGAAATAACTCGGTTGTTTGCAATACCGCTGTAGAAATGTTTCCGAGATACATCGCATACGGTGGATCCGGCTAAACACAATTTTATTCTTTCATGGATTACAGCTTTTGTAAGGTGTCCAATGATTGTTAAGGGGTTTCTATTTTTGGTAAAGTAAGGCCAATAAAAGAAAATTGATTTTTCGGAAATGGTAGGAATATTCGGCTAGCTATAGTGATACTTCTAGAATACTCTCCCAAAGTTTTATTTAGAAATTTTGTAATACAGGGATATCTCTACATATATCGCCAATACCTGGATGCTAAATGTCGCGGAATTGTCCCCACTACCGCGAGGTAACCCCGTGAGGGGCCACGAAGCTCGAGAGGACTCGGACTCCGAGGAGTGTAAACATAACACGGCTCGGTTATGTCTCCTGAACGATACACGACGCTGGCTTGACCTGTGTTGTTGACATACAGTGGGTGCACAAAGTATTCGTACACCAATAAATTTGACACAAAAGTTCGTAAAACTGTTGTTTACTAATTATTTTTTTATAAACATTGAGTACACACGCAATAACTATTCGTACAGTTCTTAAGTTTCCAGAAATTGACGAAAAAACTCAATTTAAATTAATTTAACATCAGAGAATTATAGAAAAGGATTAATTAATACTTTGTAGGATATCCTTTTGAGTTTCTGCAATCCTTTTCGGCATCGAATTAACTAAATTCGATGTTACGTGTGGCGGAATTTTATTCCACTCCTCTATGAGAGCATTTTTTAGCTCTTCTTTTGAGGAAATTTGATGTTTTCTGATCTGACGGTCCAGGTAATCCCACAAGTGTTCTATGGGGTTGATGTCAGGAGATTGCGGAGGAGTTTTTAGATACGCCGGGGTATTATTTAGTATCCACATTCTGGTATTATACGCAGTGTGCTTGGAATCATTATCTGGCATGAAAACGAAATTATCTTTAATGCCCATTTTTTCTGCACTGAAAAGAAGATTGCACTTTAAAATGTAAATATAAACCCAGTGGTTCATTATTCCGTCGATAAATTGCAACGTGCCAACACCAGCTGCACTCATGCAGCCTCAAACAGTTACGGAACCTCCACCGTGTTTCACTGTAGGCCGTAAGTTTTCTGGTTTCAAGTCTGCATTTTTTTTCCAAACAGTACAGTGTCCATCTGATCCAAAAATGTAGAATTTGCTTTCATCTGTGAAAATCACTCTATTCCAGTACTCTATTGGCGTAGTGACATTATTATTTGCGAATAGTAATCTTTTCTTTCCATTCGTTTCACTTACGAAATATTTTCTACGGGCTACCCGACCATGATATCCTTGATTTCGTAAAAAACTGCGCACAGTACTAACAGATATATCCGTATTTAAATTATTTTTAAGGTGTTCAACTATTTTTATTGCACTTATTTTTGGATTTTGCTTTACCATTCGAATAATAACTCGGCCAGTATGATCATTAAATTTCCTTGGACGTCCACTTCTTGCGTTATTTTTCAGTGTTTTTCGAAGTCCGTACCTATCAATTATGCTTTGTAGCGTAGATCAAGGTCTACTTACAATGCGTGAAATCTCTGCAAAACTTTTACATTGATTATGCAAATTAACAATAATTTTTCTTTCTGCTATTGTAGTTTCCGGTCGCTTTCGTCCCATTCCCAAACTGTAACTGACAATACTACGAAATTTTCAATGCTACTGTTATCACCAATGTTGACGAACATACTGACGATCCACGAAGGACCACGATCGACGGTCCGCCATCCTCGATATGATATGTTTATATTATAAATTCTCCTGTAAGCAGTTTAAATTGAGAACTGTATGAATAGTTATTGCTTGTGTATTTCTGTCGATTTTGTGTTTTTTTTTTTTGTTAATTATGTAAGTTATGCAAGTAAATCATTTTTTTCTGCACTGCATCTATTCTATGAATATCCTAGAATATGTTAATACTCATTGCTTATAAAAAAATAATTAGTAAACAACAGTTTTACGAACTTTTGTGTCAAATTTATTGGTGTACGAATACTTTCTACACCCACTGTATATCGAGAGTTCACTGTACTGGATTTACAGCTCTGATAGAGCAAGCGTAGATAATTGAACGAAATGAAGCGGAATTGTAATTTTTTACGATGTTATGACAATTATGGGAACTTTTCTGACATTTTTTTGCTTCTTGGAAGCACCGTTTATCTCAAAAGAGCAATCCGTAGAGCATGCAGAAACGTACGGTGCATGAACGATAGGCGCCTGCTGTACGAAGTCAGATCGATTCCAAATACTCGCTCGCAGTATATCAGCGCGAACCGTTAAGGAAGAAAAGGAAAGCACAGTCTCCCCTAGAGTCCCGCGTGTTGTGTACACAGTAATCGAAACGCTGTTTCTACCACAATGGCGTCGTTTTTTCACGCCGTAAAACACACCGCGCCATACATTGTGCCAGGTCGTAAACGAGGATTCGTTCCGAACCGGCTTTCCCGGATTTTCACAACGAAGGCCAACTGGACCGACGGTGTGTGTTCGCCAATGAAACCGGGATCGTGTCGGTTGGATCTTCGAGCGAGGCGTGAATCAGGTCACGCGGATCTGACCATTGTACCGAGAAACCATAAATTCAGCAACGTCCTTTCTCTCTCTCTCTCTCTCTCTCTCTCTCTCTCTCTCTCTCTCTCTCTCTGTTCAATAAATAGCGCCGACTATACACACGCCATTCGAAATCACTTTTCCAGATGCATCGATGCATAAGCGATTCCCATGCAAACATGAAAGGAGACGCGCACGGGCGGTGGATCATTTATCAAAGCGAACGTCAAACAAAGTTACGCGACAAATTATACCGAAATTTCGACGCTGTTTGGGAAGAAACGATTAATGTGAATAGCGCGCGCGTCATTCGAGTTTCGGGCCAGTCATGGGATGTTAGTGGATCGGGGATTTTGTAGCAGATGCAAAGTAGAACCGTCATATCGGACGAAGTTTTGGGAAAATTCAGTGGCAGAGTTTCGGGCTGTAGCGTGCAGTCTGTGGACGTACGCTGACGTTATAAATTATGTAGTAATTTGGGGACGTTGTCGACATATTCACGATAGCAGGACTATACAGTCCTGCTTTAAAATTCAAATCCTTAGGTAGTTGATATACGGGGTGTTCATTTGAGAACTTTCCAGCCGAATATCTCGAAAAGTATGAAAGATATTGAAAAACTGTAAAACATGTGTCCAAGGGGGCAGTATTAGTTGTTTAGTATTTTTCTTTTTTTTTCATTTAGATTCTCAAATTCTGAAGGAGCATTTTGTTGGGATACCTCTACATTTATGTACAATTTTGTGAAGCAAATCGTTGATTCTTTCTGGTTGTGTTTTATAAACAACAGACTTTAAGTCTCCACACAAAAAGAAGTCGACTGGAGTTAAATCTGGTGATCTGGGTAGCCAATCAATAACACCTCTTCTACCGATCAACCTCAGTGGGAACCGATTGTATAACCACTGACAAACTGGTAACGTGTAATGCGCGGGAGCATCATCATGTTGGGAGTACAAAAGTTCTTTATTTAACAAAAAATTGCCGTTTTCATCTCTTTGGTTTTCAAAACTTTCTGTTATAAGTGGATCAATGATGTCGTCCAGTAATTTTAAATTTTTAATTTGCCATTCAAATTCTCTTGGAAAAACAGAAAACCTATAATAGCATTTCCTGAAATGCCTGCCGAAACATTTATTTTTTCCGACCATCGAGTATTACTTTCTCTAATAAGATATGGATTTTCGTCACTCCAATAACGACAGTTATGACGATTTACAGCGTCGTTTAAGAGAAAAATGCATTCGTCACTAAAACAAATGTTTTTAATTAGATTAGGAGTGACGTTGATCATATTTGTTAATTCCACAGAAAACTCAATCCGCCTGTCAAAGTCATATATTCCAATAAATTTTGATGCAATTGCATTTTGTAACTTGTCGAATTGAACTAGAAGGATTCACGGTAAACTGTCCTATAATTTCGATTTGATCAGCTTCTTTTATGAATTTTGGCTGATTTCTTTTTAAATTTGTCACCGATCCCGTTTCCTTAAACTTTGCAATTAATTGTAACATGTGCGTATGAGAAACATGTGTATCAGGATGTCTCCCATTAAACGCGGCAGCAGTTCGACGAGCACACTCACTAGCTCCATAAATAAAAATTATTTCTACTCGTTGTTCCAAAGAATACACCATTTTATACAATTAATTGTACAACGATGTAGTATCTCTTAATACGATGATTCACACTTTACTAAATAATACAATCTTATATTGAAAGACAGACAACATAAACAAGAGATCAATAGAGGAAAATTTTGTTTTCAAAAGGTACGTACTAGAACAACTGGAAAACATCAACGATTTGCGTCAAAGAATTTTACACAATAATATGCTTCGCTCTACTTCTCTTTAAATATTTTCGAAACTAATGTGCGGATAAAAGTATCCTACTAAAATTGTTGGACTTTGTTGGATTTTTCATATCTAATTGTACATATAAGTAAAAATGATCTTTGTGTTGAGAAACACTTTAGAGTGCCAGGAACGCGGAGCCTGAATATTACTCTTAGCAATGGGTCTCCGGCAGTACCCCGACTCTTAAGGGTCGGGGGGTGTCATAAACACATTTCAGGCCCAGGCCTTTTCTTTCGTTCCTGGCTTCAAACCTAAGCAACGGTTTTCCGTTGCACATTTTATTCGTTAGTCTCGTCCAGAGTATCGCGGTGTCGAGAGCTAAAGGAGTCCTTCCGAATCTCTTTAAATAAATCAGTTTTCTTATTAAATCAACTGAGTGTTTATTATAATAAACCCCATATCCCAATAGACTTTTTACGTACAATAAGATCGTACAATAAAAAATATAGGTTTCCATTTGAAAAAACAACGTTGACCTTCAAATGACTTTGAAAACGCTACCTGAATAAAAATCTGATACTACCCCCCTCTTTCTCCCGCGAAATCCTTGGACATGTGTTTTACACTTTTTAAATATCTTTCATACTTTTCGACATATTTGGCTGGAAAGTTTTCACATCAAAACCCTGTATATTCAAATCCTTAGGTAGTTAATATGTATATAACGTGATAGGGTCAGGGATCTAATTACTGAGGGGGTACCAATTATTGTGCCTATATTACTTATACTTACTTTCAAAGCATACTGAATTTTAAAAAAGAGAATTTCAAATTTTAGAAATGTTAAAAAATTTAATATCTCCTTTTTAATATTCATTATGCATTAGAAATAAGTTTAATTAATACAGGTACAGTAATTGGTACCCCCACAGGAATTGAATCCCTTACACTATTGTTCATTTTTGAAGAGTAAGTACGACGAAAGGTGAAATTAACGATTGTAGAGAAATGTGAAACAATCGGCTTCGGAATTCTATAGTAAGTGATTTTTCTATAATGAAAGGACAAAAGTAGCACATTCCACGACAATCGTTATATGTTATCGGCGTATCGTGTTTCTGGATCACGGGCGGTCAGCGCACATGTATGCATATTGACCCGACTGAGATTAGCGAGTTATGCACTTTCGAATTTTAATCGAGTGAACGAGAAAAACTTGTTCACGGAGACGTGAACGTGTTCCCGGAACTTTCTTCGAGTAAATCGTAGCGATACGCCAATAACTGCATTATTGTACCTGGGTGGCTGCATGGGAATCGAATTCACCGTAACCAATGTGTCGTAACAAATATCTGATTCTTTCAATAAAACTATTTATGAAAATGTTACCGTTGTCGGGAATGTTACGGGACAAATCTAGCACATTGCTTTATCCCACGGACGGTGGATAATTTTAATAACTATCGATAGCGTCCGGGCAACATTATTCGAAAAAGTAACGCATACTTCACCATCAGAATTCGGTCAATCGATCGTGGTATCGAGGGAAAAGAATATTTGATGCATATTTAGCTTCACCTAAAACAGAAAAGGAGAAACAATAATTATATAGAGTTCTTATTTCGGAAAAAATACAATTAATTTCTGATTCACATTTTTACGTTTCATAAAATTCCACAATCCAGTTATAACCATAGCAAAAGCATGCCGTCAGGAATTCGGGTTAAACTTCACCTTGGCAACCCAGAAGTTTGCAACTTTTTTTCTACATAATCTTGCACATCTTGACGAGAAAATGCTAAAAATCAAAATTTCAAGGCGAGGAATTCGCCGATTCAAGGGGTCAACTCAGCATCGAAAAGGTTTGTTCTACTCGGTATTTCGTTAACAATTGTTTAGCAACTAACGAGCGACGGCTAAATTCTTTTGAAAATCGTTCATGACTATGATCGTGATGACATATGCGAAGATAAAGGTTGTTATAGTTGTGTCCCCTAAACTCTACCTTCACGAAAAGAATAGAACAGTCTGAGCCGAGCGTTTAGACCCCTAGTTACACTGGTTGCATTAGGCTAGCGAGGGGTAGGGTAAATCCGAAGTCATCGAACTTAATTTACCAGTGCCAATAGAAAAAAAAAATGGGGAAGGGAATGCACACGTGAATTCGGACAGAGATTTTTTTTTCAGCTAGCAGACTAGAGGTTCGGTCGCATTATGCTTGTCGCCTGCACGCAGCGAATCTGAGCGGCGTGAATGGTATACAAATGAGCAAAGGCGGGTCTTCAAAGTGATGACGACAGGGGGAGGGGGCGCGGAATACGAGAGGGCCAATGGGTTGGTTCTCCCTTTCGTTTCTCGGCGAATTTCTTCCGGCTGGAGAACCGCGTTTGTCGCGTCGCGTCAAGGATCCCCCCCTCGAGTCATTTCTATTTTAATAAAGCCATCCTTTTTACGACGCGCCAGTCACCGGTTTCCGTTCCGATGACAGAAACCGTGGAGAGGGAAGCTGCGAGAACTGCGCGCGCTCTCCGCCTTTCGCAGAACTTAACAATGCGGTCGGTTTGCCGTGTTTATGCGGCTCCAGCGTGCTCCGGATATTAAGCTTTATTTTCAGAACCTCGATATCGAATCATTGGAAACCCATCATCGCCGGACTGCGTATGCTGATCCAGATTTTACGGCTGTTTTATGAACGCTCGGGAAATTTCGGAGATTGCGAAACTTGGCAAGGAGAGCAACTTAGGGGATGATTGCAAAACTTTCCGGAGACCTCAAGTAGCTTCTTCTTTGAAGAAAAAAGCAGCTTTTACGGGAAAGAAATTCAGCTTGTAAAACGTTGGAAGACGATTGCAGAAAATTGAGGTGTTGCTTATATCAACTTACTTTTCAAGAGTAATGTCGCGTGAAAAATATATTCGTGTCATAGGTGAATTACTGTAATCACAATGTCTCGGGATTTTCGGGATCCATTATTTCATTAATTAAAGTTCAATACTCAATGAATTAAAATTAACTGTCAGCACAGATCGTTCTTAAAACAATATCCACATCTGAAGAATAGATTTCGAGAGAAATGTATGTTATTTATGAAATGTGTAAAATAAATTATATGAAATAACTGAAAAAAAATAATTCTTCTTTTATTCATTATGTCGTTAATGAGATTAATTGCAGAACTCGAAATAGAATTCTAAGCAGGTTTTATTTTTCGTCTAACAAAACTCTAACCAAAATCTTCTTTATGAAAAATCAGAACTTTATCTCTCGCCTCGGGAGAATCTTAATTCCTAATCTTAAGCTTAATTAAAAATTAAAAGCATAGTTAACCGTTCTTGTCGTTTTCATCTGCTTTGTATTTTACGAGTGTGTGTCGGCCATAAACGCATAAAATCCGCATTATGACGTTTTCAAAACCAACATTCATTCAAAACGTTTTCACGCGACCCCAAGCATTTCAACGAAACACGCACACGCGCGCGCGCGGTTCTATATCGCTTAACGAATTAATCCTGTACCACACACGGTTTCCCTTTCGTTTCGATTTTTCATTCCTCGTTTTGACAGACTGTCACGGATAAATTATCGTCGACGATTAATGGCCAGATCAAATCGGACGGATCCGATTTCGCACGGTATATGCAGATGATACATCATCAGGAGCGACAAGGTCAATGAAAACGGGAGGAGGATTTCTCCCTTCCGCAGCAGACGACCACTAACCTAACAACTATACATTCTCAGGCTCATCAAATCCTTGGCCGACAATTACACACGAATCTCAAACGGTCGTATTAAACTCCAATTAATCGTGGAACTTCTTTCATTCGCACGAATTATCACGTTCTCAGTTCATGTTCACAATTTAATTTAAATTGCTCAATTCCACGCTTGCAAAAACGTGTGCAGAATTATTGCAATTTAATCATTCATTTTAATAATTGCATTTCAATCATTGTATTTTAATAAAACTGTACATAGCTCGTCAGGCGAAAATAATAAAATTACAATATCAATCGATGAACACATTCAATGGCTAAAAATTAATTTTATTCAACGAGTGTGCTCTTAAAGGTGCTAATTGCTACCGGGCTGTTGCGAACAATAGAATCGGTACTTAAAAAGAAAAGATACAGGCCTGTCTTTCTAACTATACTCAAGCGCAGAAATGTTATACAGGAGACCAATTTTTTTTTCACCGAACACGACCCCCATAAATAATTCAGGGCATGCAGGAATCACGGACCGACGTCAAATGGGATATTTATCCCGTAGCTCAGCCATGAAATACTAATGACATTAATGACGGTCGATCGACCGTCTACCATAGGGGAAATATGGATTATAGCGAATAACCGTGAAATGCCTGTATCCGTCGCCGGTCTGGAAGACCTATTCACTATACACGGAACGTAAAAATGAATCCGGGTTGAACGGTGAAAGACTTGCAGCTTGCGCCTGTCATCTACTTATGCATTCTATTGTTTTATATCGGCCATGAAAGTTTGAATTTACATTTCAAATTGATTAAATTGGGAACGTCTTCAACAGATGTGGCCTATTTCAATAGATTATTTAAAGTCTAAATCGTGTGGGACGATATTTATATTTCGTCCTATCGACCCTCTTTTTTCTTTTTATTTCTCTATTATTTTATCTCTAATTCCCTGTATATCAATATATTAAAATTATTAAAGCAGGAAAGAACAATGTTAATAATGTTCCTGTTTCTTGCAGTTTGCGAATATTTGCATTTTGCGTACAGATCTGCAATCCCGTGAGTAGTGCATTATTAAAAGTCAGCCACAGTAAAAAAAAAGATGTACATTTGCATAAGCTTCCGCAGTCTAATTGCGATTAGGTTGCACAACCTCGGCGCACGCACGATTAATCCTGCGGCCACCTGCGGCCGGGTATTAATGTCAAGGGACACTAGATGGTGTCAATGGGTCAACTGTATGAATCCTGGAAATCAGTGAATAGCGCTCCGAAGTAATCGGCCGGATCTCGGAAAGGTCACAGTGCGTGGCGTCGTGGTCGTTTTCGCAGAATGGACGCGAATTTCCTCGAGAGCCCAGTTTACGTGTTACTGCCACGTTAGGCAGCACGCTTAGGTTAGTATCGACGATACGGTAGGTCAGTCACGTTATGCAAAGAGCGTGGGATCCTGGGTAAGCGCCGCAATGGGGCACCTTTTGCGCGGATACATCGATCTGTTGCGGAACCTGTCAGCTATCATAAGTGCTGCCAATGTCCTTTTACTTGCAAACGATAATGGCAGAGATTGTTGCTTCTCCGAAGACGATCGAGGGGAGATCGCAGATGTCAATTTCCAATATTTTTCACGAACACAAGAAAGCTCCTAATAATTTGTTCATTGCTTTTATGTTAACAATGTGAACTTGCGTGCGCAAAGTAATTTACATTTCAGCGTTGGTTTTCTGTCAAAGCTCTATTTCTCATTTGTTTCGTGTATTCAAAACCGTGTAAATTAAAAATGACTAGAAAGCAAATAAAGTGATATAAATGAGAATTTACTGAAAAACAAATGAAGCGATATAAATAAAAAATAATTACAGAATACATAATGCAAGATAAATGGAGAATTACGAAAAAAGAAAAGTATTCATGAAGAATTAGTGAAGGGAACATTACTATAAAATAAACTAAATAAATAGCAAACATTATACAAATGGTATGCTGCTGATTGCAAGGTTTACACAAATTTTCAATTCATCGTGATCGGTATTATTACGTCTGGCAGCAGGTACGTATGCTTTAAGTGCACACGATTGGTGATCAAGTCTCTATCTAGGAAACTATCGGTAATTGCGGGATGACTATACCCGATTCATTCCTGGCTTCAATAATATCAAAGGCTCGGGCAGAGCTTTGTGTAAACAAAGAGAACAAGATGATCGAATTAAATCGCGTTTCTCTGGGCGACGTTCCAAATGCGTCTTTCAATCGCATAATGATCTAGCAAGAACAGAGGAGAAGAGCAAGCAAGCATGGAAGCAAGCAAGCCGGTGATTAAATTGTAACTACACAGTACACGTGTTTCCGGGGACTCAATTATTGAATCGCGGAAGATGATTAGCAAAGAAAGATTACCCGCGGTAATCTCCTTCCCTTCCGGATCGCTAATAAATATTAATCAGTCTATTAAAATTCAAATACGCGACATTGATCGTGGTCTCGTTTCTTTGCTTAACCGCGATTATCGGTGATTCACTTTTGCGATCGCTTCCTATGCGGATAACGTTTCTCAAACAGTAAATAGACGGCAAACGTAGAACAGGAAATAATTAGAAATTGGGATAAATCAGTTTGTTTAGTCTTTTCAGTTTGGTAAGGAATTATTTGCAAGCGAAACCGACCGCATTTTCCTCATAATTACAATTTTTGTTATTTCCTAGGCAGAGTTGTCTTAGCCGAATCAATTTTTCGGATCAATAGACTGCGAATCTTTATACACTTACGGATTATGAACATTTTTAAAAAATATTGGAATATGCAATTTGATAGAATTTGATATGAATTTTATTTGTTTTAAATATGCACTGGCCATTCCCACGAATAAATAAGATGTCATTTGATTCTACTTTCTTAAAATTTATCTAAAAAGATTAAATATTCAATATTATAGCTTTGGATGAAACGAACTAGTTTTCATTGTATATGATCTTTTGGTGAACACTCCAGACGGTTACGGTTATACATACATACAAGCATTTTTATGAACTTCTGCAGTATGTTGAACATTATTCCTTTCACTATGGGGTGTTGCTCGATACCATGCTGTCATTATACAGAACAGTAGAGACGCAGTAGGTCTCTGCACCATTCAGAAATACACCGTTCCGAATATTTTGAGAGGTAAAGAATTGTTATCGACAATCCTAACCAAAAACATTAGACGAATTTAAAAATGAGCCTGTTAAAAAGAGAAATTTTCCATTTTACTGTCAGGGTTGGCCATAAGTAATCAATTATTTTGAAATCTAAAACAAACTTCGTAGTAAATTCAAGTTTTTATTTCTTAATTTATTATACAATCTCCATCATTATTAAGGACAGTTTGCCAACTTTCCTTCAAATTTTCAATCTATGAAAATATCTAATCTGTGAAAGAATACGTGTTTCCTCTTCGACGATCGGTACAGAACCAAAGGCAAAACAAATTCTTTGTAAATAATTGATTACTTATGGGTACTCCTAATAATTATGTATTTGCACAAAAAGAAAGTTTCTTAGTCTCATTTTAAACTCAATGAGAAATAATTCCAAAAACATGAAACATCGTACATTAGTCAAGCCCGTCAAGTCTGTTGTCACATTTTCCTCGGACAAAATAGAGTACGTACGGTCAAAATAATACCATGTAGGACCCCTTTTCTTCCGGTTCGAGATAAAAGAATGTATACAAATAAACGTATTAATAAAGTTTCATTTAGCCATCAGTGTTCTTAGAAGCAAGATTGTATCATTCCATTGCGAATAATATGGAAACGAAAGAAATTTCCGTACAAATTAGAAAATTAGGAGTTAACGACCGGCAAAAGGGGCTCTCCAATAGGAAAATCGGTGAAAAGTACAATGTTAGTGGAGCAGCGGTCAGAAAGATCTACAAAAAATTTGTAGAGCTTGGCACAGTAGCCGAAAATGAAAAAGTATGGAATAAAGAATATGATCCTCGGAAGGTACGGACGTCGCCATTTTATTACAGGGTTGTAAAAAAAAGGTTATAAAAAAAAATTATACTTTTTAGAATATTTTGAACACAGGCTGCTTTACCGAAAAAACTGTGAAAGAATGCGTGTTTCCTCTTCGACGATCGGTGCAGAACCAACGGCAAAAGAAATTCTTTGCAAATAATTGATTACTTATGGGTACCTCTAATATAATGCAATTATATTCTACTTTTACTGGCTGTTACTACTAAAGGCATAATGACGAGCCGAAGCGTGCCGATATGCGATAGAAAGAAGAAATCATGGTCGCGCTGACGCGTTCGGAACCCGTAACCGCTCGCGGGACCTACATCGCGAGATAAAGCCTGTTTACCTGGAAGGGAATAATTATTCGTGGGGAACCAGTTCCGCGAGAGCGCATGGCGGCTGCTTGTGCATCGTCTGCCGAGAAGTCACCGTAAAATATCGCCGGATCGTGTTCCTCGGGGACGAGCAGCACGGTTTCGATTCTGGGTACAAGGCCGGGTTTCGATTCAATTAGACGCGCTGCGCTGCTCGAATGCGCTCGGACGCTTCCTTGTTCGGACACTCGTTTTTTCGCGGTACTGTCCCACTACGAGCTCGCACGTCGTGTTTACAATAATTAACTGACCAACGACACCCGCCAAAAATTACAATCCCACTCCAAAGCGGTTTTCAATCTTACCAAAAACTAAATAAAACACCTGCGCATTCCAGTTGCAAAGTGTGCAGTTAAACACCATTTTAATATTTCCATCGGTAGGGTACGGGACCCAATTACTGTGGGGGTACTAATATTAATTGCACTTATTTTTAAAGCGTAACGAATACTAAAAAAGAAATATTACATTTTTTCTCATTAATATCAATTAATATTTTCATGTTCGATATGCTTTAAAAATATGTATAATTAATGTAGTCACAGTCATTGGTACCCACACAGTAATTCGGTTTCTTACCGTACTGTGAACGAATAAGAATCTAAACTGCACGAAGCACTTACACATTCGTCAAATTCCCTTCGACAACTTGATCACCAATAAGCTGATCCTTAATTCGAACCATCAATCAAATTTCTAGAGCTAGCTACACTCTTGTTGCTCCAATCACAGTGATTTGCATATTGAAAAGAACGAAACTAGATTTTTATTTTTCCACTGAATGTGTTGGGCCTGTCCACCTTGAGATCGTGAGCTCCCCTTTCCCAACGCCACACGCTTTGATCCACTTTTTTTTTCTTTTTGGTTTCGAGTCGCAGTGAAAAATTTAATTTCCACGGCGTGATTATCCCGGTAAATAAGGGTAATAAAGTCGATCGTAATTCAATGAATGACGGATCCGCAGCGAGCGTCTTGTTCGTGGGTAATTCCAACCGATTAAAAACGATGTTGTTAATTGCCTACGGGACGGTCGTTTTATTCATTTCCGTTTATCGGACCGGCGAAACGACGATGCCGAGAGATCCTCTCCCGCAAAAAGGGGATAATCGGCTGAAATTGTTGTCTGCGCGAAAAGCTGGAATTACCCGAGAATTATAGCACAAACCCAGTCGAATAAATTATTAAATTCTGGTTGCCTTTCTGGGACAAGGTTCAGCCGTCTTATATACGTCCTCGACGCGAAGATGAAGTCGAACCTTAACAAACACTTACAAATTTTTAAAATTGACATATCTATATTTTATCAGAGAGATTAATATAATCGTGAAAATCAGGTGTTCGACAAACACTTCAAACTCTTCCAAAATCCCATATATTTTACTAGAAAAATAATTGTACGCGAGAAAATGAAGTACACTGATTTCTCTCTATATGTTGCCAAAGCCTGGATGATAAACGTCGCGAAATTATCCCCACTACCGTGTGATATACCCTGTGAGGGGCTGCCGACGCGACGCCGAGGAATGTAAACATAACACGGCTCGGGCACGTCTCCTAGACGATTCACGACGCTGGCAAGACCCGTGTTGTTGACATATATCGAGAATTCACTGTAGTCCTTCTTTTTCGTTAATAGCTCCCTAACAAAGCCACGGAGAATATTTTCGTAAAGGAAAAAGTTACTTCGTATGGTCTGAGGAATCACCCCTTTCAAGGAAGTACATCATTTTCGGTACACCCTGTAGATAAATAGTTCAGTAGGAATCAAGTCGCCGATATCATGGATTAAAAATGTCTGCATTTATCCTTACGACTCGTTATTCGATTTTCTATGGAGTTTCTCGCGAAGTTTATGCGTGTTTCGTGTGTACAGCTTCAGGTGGATGAGTTCTCGGTTCTCGAGTTCTTGCCGAGCACCGAAGAGATATTGAAACCAACAACTGTCGATCGATGTAACGCAATAATTATTACTTGCGGAGCGCAAAAGAATAATTACGATCGTTCGACCAGCATTGCAAATAACTTCCTGCTGTTACGCTTATACGCGTAGATTCTAAGCGATCTGGGCGTGACGTCAGTGTCATTCCAGATGATACACACAAACCACGTCTAACTGAGATCGCGTATTCGCGTTTTACGATCGTCTGGAGTAAACATTTGCATCGGATGACCGAGAATTACCGGGTGAACATTTCGACTGAATACCGGCGAAGGTAAAACCAAATTAATAAATCCCCGCGAGCAATGCAGTAGCAAGTTACACTTGCTCAAATTAGAGCGACAGCTTCGCAAACGGTGTAATGGCAGTAATTATGCATTTACAGGCTATTTTATTCGTCGTACTTTGAATTATTCATCGTACAGTTCATTAATCAGGCTTTACTCGTGTGGAGTAATTGACACTAGTGTTTTAACACTGGTGAATCTTATTGTCGAATGTAATATGATTTTAAAATTGATGAATTCGTTACATGTCGCACAAGAAAACTGACATTATTGGCCACTTTAGTGCGTGACAAGCAATGATTATCGAATGTGAGAATTTAATGATGTCGACGATTCTTAAAAAAAAAAAATGATAAATGTACACGGTAAACAGTGCTCGATGAGTAAACAAATACGCAAAAAATGTATAGATCTGAAAGTTAAAATGTCAAATTCGAAAAATTGTGGATGCTTAAAAAGCAAGACATTCGTTGAAGAAAATAGTACAGCATTGAATTTGGACTCATTTTGAAAATTTAATCCTCTATTTTCTTTATTCATCGTTCATTTTATCCCAGAAAAATGTTGCAGGACGTAGTTAGGCGAAAAACCGAGGACACGTTTGTTCTCGAAAAATTGCAAACACCTTTAAACATTGAGGAATTTTTTCAAGACATTATTTATCTCGCATTAAGATTATTTTGAGTTTGATTATTTTGCCAGGTTTCGATTCTAGCCTAATGGATCGGACAGCCATCGCGGGCCTCGAAATGTGCAATCGCGTTCCACGAGAGGGCCCTCGTTTTCTTTTACTTCGTTCACGGATACCGGCCCTGAGATAAGTGCGCTCACAAAAGGGCTTGGGCGTAAAAGGGTGAAGGGAAACGAAAGTCCTCGAATCGAGCCGAGCAATCGGAAATACTATGCGGCACCATGGACACGTACCTCGAGTGGCGAATGGCCAGCCTTATGCCGTACACCGGTCGCGCTTTGTGCCGCTTACCATGAAAACTACCCCTAATCGCCGAGATCTTGACACACGTTTGTGCATCGAAGAAAATAGCGATAGGGTCGATTGTGCACGCGTGCAAATGAAACGAAAATGGAGCTGAAGAATGCCGGAGGAAAACCAATAGACTCGTACACAATAATGAAACCGAGCAATTTGTGTTATTGTTCATTACAATCGGCTGTTTCGTCGCTAATTACACTGAACCGTGAATACCTGAAGTGGTTGTATTGTTAACGCGGATTGCCGGTATTTAGAATTGTAAATAACTGTTCTGCGTTCCCTGTGGTAACGACGTGGATTATTTTTAGAAAATCTAAGAAACATTGTTTTAACGAATTAAGAATGTTAGTGTATTCAAGTGAAATAAAATTATTAACAATTTTTGTCTAATTTTAGCTCACATAAAACATTGTAAGGGTCTTTATGTTCAAAAATTCTCTGATAATTAACATTATACAGTCTTTATTCCGTATATGTCCCAAATGCCTAGCCGCTAAAAGTCCCAGAACTATTTTCTACATTCAGCGTGGATCAAAGGATAGTATCTCCTGGCCGATATATGTCCCTGGTCAGACTCGTGTTTTGGACAAATATCGAGTAAACACTGTAATTGCTAGAAAACTTCTGAAAACATTTACTTTTGTCGACCTCATTTTTCTATTGCTTCAATAAAATCGTGAAACGTCATCAAGCATTAAAATCAATAAAAATGAACAAAAATGAAATTCTCCAGAAGTGTTTTAATGGTTCAACGACCCTTTTAGGCTCATACCACTCCACTCGGTTATCGACTGGAACTGTTCAACGACTGGCTTATTGAAACGATTAATAACAGCCTCGTATTGCAGATGGTCATTGATTATACTCGCATCGGCGGACCCGATGCGTTAATAAATAACGATTAACCGGAGTGTCGGTCTCGAGCGAATCCGTCGATCGCGATCGAAATCTTGACCGAAATTGGGTCACCGTTGGATGCCGTTTTATCCTCTCGGGAGAGATCCGAGGAATGACGACGATGTGAGGCCACCTTTAATCGCGAACAACCGGCTCCGTACAAGCGTGTTCCTTGTTCCATCGGACCGCGTCGGAGGAGCTTAACGATCGTTCACAGTTCCGCGATAAATCGTGGTCGTCGGCGAGGGTTCTCAACGATCCAAGCGTTTTGTTTTTGCGAGGGTGCGCGAGAAACCGGGGTTAACCCCCTCTGGCCACTGAGTAGTTCCACTAGACGGTCGCTGGCTTATGGTGACCCTCCAGAAGGTTGTTGAAAGCATATTTTTTCAAAAAAGTTCGATATACATCCTCGAACAGATTCACACAGTTCTGAAAATAACCGGTTCAAATTGTTATAGGGAAAGGAAGAATTTTTATTTTGAGTGCAAATAAATTGATCTTTTTTGCAAAATCTTGTACTTTAACTCTTGATATAAATTGCTTTGCAAAATCGGAACTTAGAATGCACGTTTTCGAAATTATTATCCAAATAAAATACAATGTTTACTATATATATATATAAAACACGAGTCTAGCCAGGGACATACAGTCAGTTCCATAAGTATTCGTACGCTCTTAAAAATCGCATAACTTTGTCAATATTAGACTATTCTACTTCAATTTTTTTGAGAAGTTAGAACAATTGGATCATTACATAAAGTGAACAAAATTTTTTACAAAAATTGCAATTGGTCGAAAGTGCAGAGAAAATACTAAAAGTTTTATTTGGCAACTTTTGTATGTGGACTTACATTAAAACTTTAGAAAGTACAATTTGTAGATCTGTATGAATTATATATGTTCGGAGAATTTCATCAAAATCGGTCAACGTTGCAATGAGCTGGAAATGTTCCAAAATGATCGTATAAGGGCGAAATTCCCTGAGAAGTCCAAAATTCTTCCAACTTTTGCCCTTAAATTTTCATCGTTAAATGTTTGTAGCTCAGTGCAATGTTGACCGATTTAGATGGAATATTCAGAATATTTATAATTAATACAGATGTACAGAACGTACTTTTTGAATTTTTAATATAAGCCTGCATAAAAAAAGTTGCAAAATACAATTTTTAGTACTTTCTCTGTAATGTCGACCAGTTACAATTTTAATCAAACATTTTCCTTTTATGTAGTGATCCAATTGTTCTAACTTCTCAAAAAAAATTCAAGTAAAAATTCAAGTCCAATATTGACAAAGTTACTTATGGGAATACGAATACTTATGGGACTGACTGTATATCGGCAAGGAGAACCTCCTTGGACCCTTACGGGTTACACCCCGCGGCAGTGGGGATAGTTCTGAGACTCTTATCGGCTAGGAATTTGCGACATATATAGTATAAACACTGTATTTGGATTTGAGTGACTGTAGGCCACGAATTTAGTGAAACATTTTGTACGCGAATAATAAAAGTTTAATAGTAGAGATTTGAATAAGAATGGTAATTTTAACCTAACCTAGGATGCATTTCAAGTTTCCGAACAACATTTCTAAATAAATTTTTTCCACGATCGTGACCAGCATCGAATTGTTCAAACGATCATTTTCAGGTATTGCTTTCCATTTCCGACGAGCTCTATTAACGATTACACGCACGGTACGCATTCATTTAAACGGCAAAGAAATAAATATCTTTTCTCTTCAATTACGCTAACATCCGTTTGCATAACAATCGCGACGCGTGCGCGTTCGTGACTCGCTGCCACACGTTTCATTTCCTATGGAACAATGGACATCCGTCTAGCATTCCTCGAATGCAACATCTGCGCCTGGCCAATTGCAAAATGTTAATTCGCGTTCGTGCTAAGCCTTCTTTTATCGCCCGTAAGCTATTAGCTTGTCGAATTTTTTCATTCGTGATCATGAACAATCGAAATTTTGATTTTCTAACCACCGGTGTGAATTATAATCCGTTCATAATAGATCCAATAAGCGTTTTGAAAATTATGTGATTCGAATGGCTTCAGCCCTATGCCGGCTATCATAAAATTATCGGACGCGCGTCCGCGCCTCGAAGCGTTCATTCGAGATAACTCGAACAAAAATCAGATAATTCCTGCGCGATACGAAAAAGCAGAAGCCCCATACACCATCACAGCGCGTTCGCCGGTAAGATAAATTTTATTCAAATTCTCGAATGACCCTGGCTTCGAGGCGACAGTTACCATGTGTTATTTTCCCTCTATTAAATTCCAAATTCAGTCTGCGAAAACGGAGATGTGCTTCGCAACGAGGATAACGATTGCACCGGACAGAATCGTTGCAAAAAAAAAGAGAAAGTGAAAAAACGATGGTTTATAAACATTAGCGAGTACGAAGCGATGGTCCGCGATATCTGCATGTGCACGTGCAGCTGCACCTTGGTCGCGTTTCAAGAAAGGCACCTAGCATCTGCCTTGGTCGTAGGGTCGCGTGCCCGGCTCTGCTCCAATTACCCTTAATTATTATCACGATAATCATTATTACCCGAGCCGGAATGTCGATCGGGAAACCCGATAATGCCTCGAGGACGAGTTCCACGACGATTCGCGTTCGTTCAGTCCCTCGACATTTTCTCTTCTTTCTTTCTTTCCTTCTTTCTTTCTTTCTCTCTCTCTCTCTCTCTCTCTCTCTCTCTCTCTCTCTCTCTTTCTGTCTCCGCCTCTCTTGTTTTCGCTGGCGAACCGTGGCCAGATCGACCGGCCGAGATAACGCGCGCGTGCAACGAGGATCCACGACGCCGGAAAAATGACCGTAAACGAGTTAAGAGGCGACTTCCTTCGGCATCGAAGCCTACACTTCAAACTTTCTTCGCCGCGAAATCAACCCCAGCCAGACGGATTCAGGGTTGCCCTGGCCTGCTTGCTGAAGTTCTCGCCAAAATGGAGAATTTTTGCGACGACGACGAAACACATTTTCTTATCTCTAAAATAATTTGCATAGAAAATTATTACACAGCAGAAATAGATACAGTGACTGTAAAAAGTATTCGTACACCTTTTGTAGGCTTAAAAAACCATGTATTTCTCTATGTAATTGCACACATGTTTATAAAACGAAACATAATTGTAATTGTTATATATTTTAACTACATATTGTCACATAAATATACTTGAAAAAGTTTGAAGTTAACGAGAAAAATTGAAAACTATGAGAAGTGTCTCTAAATTGGCGCGCAAAAAGTATTCGTACAGGTACTAGAATGCACTTGAAAGGCGTCCGATTGTTTATATTATGGTTTAGCGGGACCCGACAAATAATCAGACAGAGTCTTTGATGCACAGTCTCGTGGCAACCTTCTGCAAAACTAGTGAATTTTTGTAACATTCGGTAAAATGGGTCGTAAAGGTAAGGAAACAAGTGAGACTGAAAGAAAAATTATTATACAACTGCATAATCAGTGCAAATCATTGCGAGAAATAGCAAAAACAGTTAATAGTCCACATAGCACTATACAAGGAATTATAAATCGATATGGTGAACGAAAAACCAATAACAATAAAGCGAAATCTGGTCGACCTCGAAAACTTAGTTAACACGATGAACGTTTTATAGTGCGTGAAATTAAAAAAAATCCTAAAATTAGTGCCCCTAAGATTGCTGCTGAGCTTGCAAACAACGCTGGAGTAAGTGTATGTGCCAGCACTATTCGTAATTGTTTACAAAATAATGAATATCACGGCCGAGTTGCTCGCAAGAAGTATTTCGTAAATGCCGCAAATAGAAAGAAGAGACTTGATTTCGCGAAAGATAATATTAATAAGCCTATCGAGTTTTGGCGAAGAGTCATATTTACTGACGAAAGTAAATTTAATGTTTTTGTCTCTGATGACAAGTGTACGGTCTGGAGAAAGAAAAATACAGAGCTAGAAAAAGAAAATCTACGTTCCACAGTAAAACACGGCGGAGGTTCGATCATGGTTTGGGGTTGTATGAGTGCTGCTGGAGTGGGGTCATTACACTTCATCGAGGGAATCATGGACCACAAAATATACCTAAACATATTAAACACCCATATTGTAAGTAGTGCAGAAAAAATGGGTCTAAAATACAACTTTATCTTCACTCAAGACAATGACCCCAACCATACAGCACGCAACACAAGAGAGTGGTTGCTGTACAACACACCACAATATTTGAAAACACCTCCGCAATCACCGGATATTAATCCGATCAAAAATTTATCGGATCTGCTTGATAAAAAAAATCCGAACCCGGCATATTTCAAATAAAGAACAATCAAAACTTGCTTTTCAAGAGGAATGGTGCAATATTACACACGAAATCACATCCAATTTAGTGGATTCAATGCCACAAAGACTGTACGCAATTATACAGTCGAAAGGCTAACTAACGAAATATTAATTTAATTTATTTTCGCAAATTATAACACGTTTATTGCTAAATTTGTTACGTGTACGAATACTTTTTGTGTGCTAATTTTGAGAGACTTCAGACTGTTTTTAATATATCTCGTTAACGTTAACTTTTCGTTAGTTTATTCATGTCACATTTTCTAGTTGAAACATATAATAATCGTAATTGTGTTTTTGTTTTATAAAAGAATGTAGAACTACATAAATAAATATATGGTTTTCTAGAACTATAAGAGGTATACGAATACTTTTTACACTCACTGTAAATGCGGAATGACTGGTTGAAATAAAACTACACAACGAAACAAACTTTTTCCCCTAAAGTGTTCAGATGACAAATCACAAAGTAATTATCACGAAGAATTGAAACAGTAATAGAGACCTGTTTTTAGACCGACCATAAACCGGGGACAATTTTACAGTAGCCTGGGCGTGTGCGATAGAGCGGAATGGGCAATCGTTTAACGAACACGGAAATTATGAAAATTCATCGAAACGCTGCGACGAAACGCGTAACGACGGGTTATGAATAAATCATAATCTGTTCAATCTGTCCCTGGAAAGAAGCGGGGCTCTGCTCGATGATAGTGGTAATACCGGTTTCGCATTATAATTCGCCGGGTTTGTTCGGTTGATAAGCGTGCGACGTCTCTGGAAGATTATTATCCCCGACGGTGTTGTTTATTTCTGTTTCGCGGCTGCTTACCGTTTTCGTCCCTCGATCGTCGTTGTCCGCTCCGGAACGGGAATACGCTTCATTGATTGCGCGTACGACAAATCGGTTGCGCGTGCATCTGTGCAACGGAGCGCATCCCCGTCGTCACGTGTTTGTTCGCGTTTCAATTGGTGGAACGAGTTTCGCGCGTCCGATGGAACGCGCGCGCGCGCCAAACGAAACGGTCACTCCGCTTTCTACAAATGTTTGTCCAACGCCATACTTTAAGCACCGACATGGAAACCGTAATTCTTTTTATAATTAACACGCGCTCAGGGCCACATCAATGTGCTCTAAGAATCGCACAAAATCAAAACAAATTATTTAACCTCTCAGCGGACGAGAAATTCCTCCATTATATGTTTCAGTAGGTCGAATGTTATCTACTTTCTCTATACATCCTACACTAAAGAGAGAAATGCAACGATTGAATCGAGAGAAACGTGTTCTGTTCAGTGAAAATTTGTTTCTTAATATTGATAGTAATTTTTCCTCGCAGGTACGACATTCATCTGCGAGAAACCAACAATACCAGAATAGACAACACAAAGTTTATCGCAACAATTATTTTTGTAACACTCTCACGCCTTGTGAATCCTAATGAAATTTAGTTTAGTTAACGTAGACTGTCGTAAAAATTTATTTTCAAGTTCGAGGAAAAAATGCATCAGCATTTCATGCGTCCTTTATTTTCTAAGGTAAAATATCTCCATTGTTAGATAAAAAGAGTTCAATCATATTCATGTTTTTAATTGGCTACGTCATTCCCACACAGGATAGTTATCTAGGTGCGACCGGGTTAAATCGGATTCGCAAACCATTTTCTAGAAGAGATTATTTAGGAGTCGTCTGCGATGGAAGCAGCCGTAGAATAAGATGATTATGTTCGCTCGCGATTGTCGTTCGAAATTGCAATTTCAGGGAAACACGCGACAACGTTCTCCGCCGAACAGAAATAATAGTGGAAGGGCGAAAAAGAGAGGAAAGTTAGTTGTCCGTCAATTGTATTTACGGCCTCGCTATAAATGAGCAACTCGCTGTCGCTTAATGGACGGCACGCCACCATTAATTCGCAGGTGCTGCAGCTGCACGTGCACCGAGCGCGTGAGGTGCGCGCACTACTACCACTACTAATTCCTGTCATTCAATTACAACGCGGCGGACGCGCGCGACTACGCATTGTAGAGTGACATTTCGAATATGGCGTGCCAGAGGGAGGAGGGTGTTTCTATACCGTTGAAAACCGATTAAATAGATGCTCGTTTCACGCTTTCTCTTTTGCCCTGATCGTATCGGAAATTAGAGGCTCCGGAACACACCTTTATTTCTTATAGCGGATCACAATCTAATTTAGGGGGATTTTTCAGTTTAAATTAATTTTCGAAGAATTTTTATAACGATCTAATTCAGAGATATTCTTACGATAATTTAATTTTGAACCTAATTTAGAGGGAGTTTCGTGTTTGACGTATTCCCTTAAAATAGAATTTGTTGATTTAAATTGTAATCCAAAAATAGGTGTTTTGTGTTACACAACTATTCTGGCAAACACGTGAGCTTCAATTTACAATTTAATTTTCTGTAAATTTATGTATAAAAATGCGAGCTATGACGAGAGCATTCACCACTCGGATAATTTGAAGGAGAAACGAGTTTCCTAATTCAATGACCTGACTTAGCTGTTACATTACTGCAAAATAAATGGCCGACTGTCGTGAGTGTTACAACGCCATATATTTAGCAGACTTCAATCAAACTGCCGTCCATTACAGTTCATACCACTTATGCAAAGATTAACCTTTATGAGAGTATAGACACGATATTTTTCTTCGAGCTAGACGAGCGATATTAATCTAAATCTATTTGAAAGGTCTAGTTCTTTCACGGTAGCTTAATGCATTTGTTATTTAACGCACAAAACATTCGTCGTCATGAAGAATGTACAAAATATACCACATGATTCACAAAATCTAGAACAAATATACTTGGCAAGTTAACATTGGTATAAATGACGTATCAGAGACGTCTTCATATGCAAATGGTGAATGCCGAACGTCATGCTTCTCAACAAATAATTTAAGAATTATATTAATTCTTATTACTGCACAATATCATTTTACTGAGAAATTAGAGTTCTCGACGAAAAAGTCAATTTCACTTCATCAGTTTACTTCGCGAATTCTCCCATTAATTTGCTTTGTCAAGAAATCAAAGAACAACCAGGTATACTATTCGAGACGACAATTTAAAGAAAAGTATGAACCACGATACGATCGTCGTATCGATATCCTAACGTCAAGAAAACAACAGTCACGTTGAGGGCAATTAATTCAACGTCCAAGACACGAGCCCGTTCACCTTCAAGTGTTCGCCGCTCGTAATTAAGAAATGCTCGCTGCAGCACAGTTTTCCCTTCTCTGTCCCCCTTTTTCCTGTACCCGTTTTCCTACACCGTAATTTCTTCTCTAAATGCCTGGACAATAAGTCACCATCGCGGGACTTCGCGGAGAATGTGGGAGAGACTGAGATCATCGACTCTGTTGGCCATAATATTTCCCCTCGACAACGGTACACCATCCTCCCCCGCATTCGTTTCGCACAATTTCTTATTCTTTTTCTCTTTTTCACCATGATGAATCCACGTGGACTACATTCATCCGCTCTACGGAGCCGCGGCGAGATGAGTTTCTACTTTAGAGAAGTTGCTGGCCGTGGGGGAAAACGCGCGACTCAACAATGCTGTCATTGTTCCGGGTCGCAGGATATTACTGTGCAACATCGTCCGAAACACCGATCATGGAACACATCGATCAAAATAATACCGGAATAGAGAAATTGTTGTTGGAAGGACCGCCAAATACGCTCTTTGAGGCATGATGATCTAAAACAACGCTTTTCTTAAAAGTACCCGATACATGTCCCTGGCTAGGCCCGTGTTTTGGATATATATCGACTGAACACTGTATTATAACACGACACATATTTTTCCTCGTTTCAATACCATAAACTGAAGAAAATTAATATTTGAATATATCAACAATTTTGAATATATTCACAACATTTACCATTTTCAACATTTTCATTAGAATTCTAGGAACGAAAACGTAAATATTACAGTCCGCAAACGGTACAAAATGATAGCACTCTTAACGAAAAAGTTGAAATATAAAACAATCAATTAATAACAATCAAACCTCAACATTTTGTAGAAACTCCTTTACATTTAATGACTTCAATCGTTCTGTTTGGTAAAGATTTATACGTTTTTTAATACTTTTTTTGGGTAATATTCTCCCAGCCGTCCAGAATACATTTTTTTAAATCGTTAATATTTTGAATTGGTCTGCCATTTTGGTATACAACAAACAACAATTTTCGATAATGTTGAGGTTGGGGGATCTTGCCGGCGAATCTAAAACACGAATATTCTTCGAAGAAAAGTATTTATTTACTACTTTTGCCGTGTGAACAAGTTATAAAACACTTAGAAGTGGAAAAATTGCCATTTTTCACGATTTTCAACTTAAAATCGCACTTTTAATCGTTTATAACTCGTAAACGAATTAACCAATATCGGTGAAATTTTCAGCATGGATATAATTTATTCAAGCGAATCAAACACATTTTTTAAATTTTCAATACAGGCTCAGATAAGAAAGCTGAAAAAACCAACTTTTACTATTTCTTTTTCGATTCCGAACAATTCAAACTTTTTTGAAAAATTTTTTGCACCTCGTCTAATAAACTAATCCTTCTAACTTCTCAGTAACATTCAAGTCATTTGATCTAATTTTTAAAAAGTTATGTTGCTTCAAATAGTGTAGACTCGGTTTTGCTTGTTACTGTATTTATTTCAAGTAATTCTTACAGCATATGTGTTTAATTGTTCATTTATCATTTCTATATACAGTTCGCTATTCATTCGTTCTTCGCTTTTATAAGTTTATAATTACTTTTCGGCTTCTATTTACAACTTTTGATATTTTTGTAACTGAATATTTTTCTTCCTTTAACTTCAATATCGTATGTATTTCAAATCATTTAACCCTTTGCACTCGAAGCTATATTAACTCCGAAACGAAACATTTCCTCTGACCTAAAATATTTCTGTTCTACATATTTTTTTCATGTTACACATATGAAAATGGTGCAATTTATTTACTCGTACAATACTGAAGTGTTTAGTAATTTATTGAATATAAACAAATTTGATAGTGTAAAAAATATTTTGAATAACAATACAGCAATTTTTAGTGGCGCCTTGCAGTAGCCATTCGAGTGCTAAGGGTTAATCTTTTTCCACGGCCCATTTCTAACACTATACTTCTAACATTGTTCTGTTTATCAAATAAGCACAAATAAACGACATACACACTTCATCAATTAGGTTGTACAATGTATGTAGCCACATCAGGATCCTATACAAAACTGAGAATCGAAAATCTGCAGCATGCGCTATCATTTTGTCCCGTTTGCGGACCACAATATTTACGTTTTCGTTCCTACAACGTGTGAATAATACTCAGTACATTATACATATTGTCATGTCCAAAAACTTCGACATATTAAAATATTAATTTTCTTTCTCAGTTTATGGTATCAAACACGAAAAAATGTGATGTGCTATCAATTTTTAGCCGTAGTGTAGAAAGCCACAGGCTGGGCCTTTGGAGTGCATGATACGTTCAATTTTGATCTTGTCACACCGTGCGCACAACAATTAAGTTTAAAAGATAGGGTACATTCGAAAGGCAGCTTAAAACGTAACGTTCTAAACCAAAATGACTCTCTAAGCGTAAAATACCGTGTCGAGACATCGCCCGCAAACACCGTGATTTTATTCGTCGACGCTGGAACACACGCACGCTCTCCCACCAAGTCCTAGGAGGAGTTGCGCCGTTCGTTTCACCGGTGATCCACTGGCTTAATCCCGAAACAGTAATTATGTTCGCGAGTCTTTTGCCGTTCAAACAGCCAGAAAACTTTCTCGTTTCTTTGCGAACTCGCGAGCGAGCGCGCGCGTGCCGCCTCAACGCTCCAGTGAAGCGTTCGTAATTAAATTTTCAGCACGCTACTCGATCCACAGCGATTAAAGTTCCGTCGCGTTGCTTCTTAATTGACAATTAAGGACACACTGACGCACCGTGGCACTGGTACCGTGACGGAGCGACGAAGAAATGAAAAAAGAAGTATAGAAAAGAAATGAATGGAACGTGTGCACAGCTCACCATCGAAACGCGCGCGCGCGCGCGTCTCCGAACAAAGAGAAGAGCACTTGTCTTTTTGGTTTTTTCGGACTCACCTGAAACAGACAAAGAACATATTTTTACGTGGTTGTTGCGACACCGACTACGAATGCAGAGGTCGTTGACCGACGACAATAATAACCCCGAGTAATGAACTAATTAAGGATAGACACGGCATGAATGTGAAACGTGGAAATACCAACCGACCTTTGTCGTTGGACGGCTCTTGGTCGAATTGCGGCATTTTTTTTATAGAACACTCGGGGATATTGTTGTTTGACCAAGTTTATGGGAATATGAGGTTTTGTACACTAATTGTACTGGTTAACAATTTTTTTTAATTTATTCGTTACGCAGCTGTAGGCAGGTGCATTTTAAGTGCATTGCTCTCTGCAATTATTTAAATACATTTATAGATTTATGTGATAACAATTTATATGGGTCTGTTTATGAGTGTTTTCTTGATAGATCATTTACTGTTTCCGAATAATTATTTTTTTATGAAATAGGGCATCGATTTTACATTAATTATTATATTTGTGACCATATATTTAGAAACATATGTAATATACAAATATTGTAGGACGTACGAACAGATTTAGAAAGAGATTATATAAACATGTATTTTGTTTTGGAAATGTGCAATAAAAACATTTCCTGCTTAGTTAAAACAGTAATTTTGCAGAAATTAATTACCGCCCTTGTAATTCTTTTTATTTCTAAATTGTTACCCACACGGAAATTTCGTTACACAAAGCTTGTTTCCACAATTTCGTAATATTGTTAACAGCGTGAAGAAAGAGTATAGATTAACCTAACTCGCGCGTTAACCAGAATAATTCATGATCGAGTAATACCTCAGCATAGCATTTTCCGGCTTTCACTCCCGACGAACTGTCTTCCAAAAAGAGAACATAAAGTTACTCTCACTTTCCTCATAGCAGCAATTAGATGAGATCAAAATTCACTTTCGTTTTATTAAAATCAAGGGTTATTAGCGTAATATGGACACGAGAATTCAAAATGATCGTCCACACTGCCTCCGCTGGAGGTTTCGTCAAGACTGACCATTCAGTTCACATTTTCTTAAAAATCTTTCCATATGGCATGCTCGAAAGGGGGGAGGGGATTTATGAAGGTCTCTGAACCCATATCTTTTATGATCGGTTATTTTTCACGGGGAAATGGAGACCCTTACAAAGTCTCTTTCATGGTTTCATTCGGGAGCAGGTAGTTATTACCTGAACGGAATAAATCGCAAAGTGAAATTAAGTTCCTATAATAGTCGAAGAATCTATTCAGAGAAAATCAACACTATAATAAGTAGACTGCGGACCTTTATGCATTGATGGCTCATGTAAATTTTCAACAAATGCTAGAAGATAAGATTCGCGAGAATTTAGCACGATTTTTATTTATTTTATGGATCTACAAAGGCTGTTACCATTAAAAATGGGATTTAATTTCATTCCACTCTCTTAAAATTTATCTATAAAAATTGGAAATTGCATGAATGACAGGGAACATTTTCTAGGATCTTTTCATTGTTCTAAAACAAATTCTGGTTTCATCTCACTTCGACTATTAGTATTTTCAATAACATATTCAGTGTTACACACACACATATATGCCATTGCACATACAAAACGAGTTCTGTATGAAATAAAAAAAGACGGTTTACACGTGACTCTAAGTTGCTTAAGGCTATAAGCCAAGAATTCCAAGCAACTGCTAAAAACAAAAGAAAAACAAGAACACGAGGAGAGAGGTCACGAATGAATGATGACGATCATCGTCGACCAAGCCCAGTACTAAAATAGTTTCCAACCGAATAATAAAAGAATACTTCTATTTTTAACAACTATATCCTCCTAATTTTCTTGAAAATTAAATCTCTTCTATGCACTGAATACAATAGAAACTGAACTTTACAAAAATAACCACCATAGGGATAAACATAAATTAATAACTAGGCTAATAAGCTAGGCTAATAAGCTGTAAGCTATAGTTAAAGAGCATGAAAAGGAATTGATAAACATATAATTCGATCACTGTTGCTGTTAATCTACTAGTTCGTTGTAAGCCGCAGGAGCTAGCATAGCGATGTTTACACGTTAAACCGACCCCACCCGTGCCGACGCCATTCACAAACCGTCGAGAGATAGTATCCGAGCTCTAAATCCGTAATAACTATGACTAACACGAAGCCCCGAAATCCGGGCGTTTATTCACCAGCTGATTCAGAAGACGGCTCTCTTTCCCTTCTAGCTGGTCGTGCTTTAATTATGTATTTCGCGGAGAAGGGGGCCTTTACGACACGCTCATTTCATCGTACATGACTCACGGCAGCCGGAGGAGCAAATTCACGCATACACGCACCCACCAATCCCATTTATTTCTACGGATTTCCGTGCGTAAACGCACGGCTCTCTATTCGGCTGCACCGCAACTGATTGGGAATTTCCTCCGGTCTGACTTTATGAAGTGGACGCAAGAAATCAACACGCACGCCCCGTTTGCGAAGATGTTGGTAACGGGAACTCTGGGGTCAACGAATGTCTTAATGCAGCATCAAGCCTGCTCGAAAGATACGCCATTTTCTAAATTATTATCGACGTGTTAAACCGGATACAGAGCCATTTGAAAGAAAATATGTTGGAAGTGATAATAGAAATGTTTTTACTTAAGGGCTCGGTCTTCGTAGATTCGCGATAAGGTAGAGTGACTACATTACCGTCAGAAAATGGTTTTACGCGCTTCAAGTTTTCGTCCTTATGTAAGAATATTTTATCGCTGGTGAAGGGCTCATTCGAAAGAGGAAGGTTCAATCTAATGTGTGCGCTGGTCAGGAGAGTTAAGTAACCGTTAGAAGTAGGCCAAAAATTGACGATGCGCATGCCATGGAATTCAAGCATTTTTATGCCATTGGATGAGTTTTCGAGAGCAGCACGCACTCGAAAATATCCCCAGCTACAAATTCAGCTATATTTTGCCTCGATTCTCTGCGAAATAAAGCCAAAAACAAAAAATGTGACAAGTTTAGTCACAGACTTAACCCTTTGCACGCTAAGCTATTCCAAAACGAAATATTTCTTCCAACCCAGAATATTTCCCCTCTATATATTTATTTTCATGTTATACATACGAAAATGGTGCAATTTACTTGTACAATACTGAAGTGTTTAGTAATTTATTGAATACAAACAAATATAATAATGTAAAAAATATTTTGAATAATGACACAACAATTTTTAGTCGCCATTCGAGTGCTAAGGGTTAAGACCCTAAGGCCAAGACGGATCTCGTAAGTCTGTGTCTGAAGGCTGTGAATGGAAATTATTAATTCAAAGTCACGTGACTATCCCGGACTCTTAAATGGGGTCAACATTTTATTTCTTCATTAGGAATATTGTAAGGGCTTTGCTTGGAATAAAGGAATAAGATGCAAGCGCTTTGCTTGGAATAAAGGAATAAGAGCCCAGGGCGTAAAATAATTAAAACACGTCTATTCCCTTCGAGCGTCCGACAATAAGTGCCCATCGCGTCTCCGCCGTCGTCGCTCTGGCGTTTTAGACAAGCGACGATCGGTCCCCGCGATCGTCGCTCTTTCGTTTTTAGACAAGCGACGATCGGTCTCCGTTGCCAACGGCGTGGTCGCCCTCTACCACACGCCGCTACCAACCTTACAATATTTGAAAATTTCTAATGATATTTACCCATTCTTTAAATAATTTTATTTGACTCCTATCTTCCGGAATTAACACAGAAAATAATAATTGACGAAAGCAAACAATCCACCGAAACACAAAAATAGCATTGACCAGCGAAATTCCTCTACCTAAAACATTCCGAGTAAAACTAATTTAGTTAATTGACGTAACACCAGCGCTTATCGTCAGCGAGGCAATTAGAATTTCTTATTAGCATTTCTTATCGTCATCCGCGGTTTCGAGCTTCCGTGTTTTGTTTCTCGGCATGGACGGAAACCAGGCAGAGTTTTCTCCAGGAGAAGTTGCAGGAAAATCGGACTGTTTTACTGCGAGCGCTTTCGTTATCGATAATGGATGGCAGGCACGGCGGCTGTTCCCAGATAACCGTTCTGCAAGGTGTGCCGATAACGCGACGCCATTCGGTCGCGAGTGCCTCGAAACTACCGGACAAAACTCTCGACGAACGGATTTCGTTCGGGCGACAATGGCGAGGCGGAAGCTTCCGAACGCTGGAGCGCGAGTTCTTTCTCTGTTCAGTTTCCGAGCAGAGGAATTTATCGTTACCGACAGATGTTCCGAAAATTCGCGACAATCCTGTGTGTCTCAGGTTGGAAAATTGCTTCACGGATTTAAATCCGAAGACATTTCTTTCTCTTTTCGCGGGAACGAGATGACAGTCGAGTCTAAGACAGCTTTTTTATTTTTCGTTCCTGCAGAAATTTCCCATAGAAATTACAAAGGATTGGTCTATCAACAGTTCAAGCAAGATTCTCGGCTCCGGAAAGCCCCGTGCACGTCGGCCATTGCGGGATTGAAAATTCATCAGAGACGATTTTCTAACGCTAGAATTCGAATTTTCGAATACATTGAGTGTAAAAAGTATTTGTACACCTCTTATAGTTCTAGAAAACCATATATTTATTTATGTAGTTGTACATTCTTTTATAAAACAAAAACACAATTACGATTATTATATGTTTCAACTAGAAAATGTGACATGAATAAACTAACGAAAAGTTAACGTTAACGAGATATATTAAAAACAGTCTAAAGTTTCTCAAAATTAGCACACAAAAAGTATTCGTACACGTAACAAATTTAGCAATAAACGTGTTATAATTTGCGAAAATAAATTAAATTAATATTTCGTTGGATAGCCTTTCGACTGTATAATTGCGTCCAGTCTTTGTGGCATTGAATCCACTAAATTGGATGTGATTTCGTGTGTAATATTGCACTATTCCTCTTGAAAAGCAAGTTTTGATTGTTCTTTACTTGAAATATGCAGGGTTCGGATTTTTTTATCAAGCAGATTATTACGATATTCATCGTGTTAACTAAGTTTTCGTTCACCATATCGATTTATAATTCCTTGTATAGTGCTATGTGGCCTCTTAATTGTTTTTGCTATTTCTCGCAATGATTTGCACTGATTATGCAGTTGTATAATAATTTTTCTTTCAGTCTCACTTGTTTCCTTACCTTTACGACCCATTTTACCGAATGTTACAAAAATTCACTAGTTTTGCAGAAGGTTGCCACTAGACTGTGTATCAAAGACTCTGTCTGATTACTTGTCGGGTCCCGCTAAACCATAATATAAACAATCGGACGCCTTTCAAGTGCATTCTAGTACCTGTACGAATACTTTTTGCGCGCCAATTTAGAGACACTTCTCATACTTTTCAATTTCTCTCGTTAACGTTACACTTTTTCAAGTATATTTATATGACAATATGTAGTTAAAATATATAACAATTACAATTATGTTTCGTTTTATAAACATGTGTGCAATTATATAGAGAAATACATGGTTTTTTAAGCCTACAAGACGTGTACGAATACTTTTTACACTCACTGTAGGTCCATTTCCGCCAGGACATCGAGTTTCTTGGGGCGGGGGGTCAAGAGTAGCCTTTCTCCGCGATTACTTTAATTACCTGACTCGTTACGGCGTCCGTACACGGATCAATCAAGCATTCGCGTTATTTCGCGATTAGCATAGATACGGGCGAACGAGTCCCGGTGCGATTATAATTTTCTGGGCCACACAGCCACCGGAGCCTCGATCCACTTTCCCGTCCGCGGAGTGCCGGCGATTTTCAGCGTTTCGACGCGCCTCGACACACCGGGACGAGATGAGACGAGGAGGGAAAGATAATCTAACCGGCGGTGTATATTTGCATTATTCATTGGGATTCGCAACGTCCACGCGTCGCTTTACCACGCTCCGCGACCGGATGTCCCAGTTCTGACGCCGGCTGAGTGCGCCGAATGATACAACGGTGCACACGGCGCAACGGCGCACTGCCCGGGGCTCGTTTCGGTTAGGGGTGCACCGCGAAACCGTTTTACAGTGGGATAGGTTCTTCGAGTTCGAGTTTATCGCGTATCAAACATTTACGGTAATACGATTTTCCGAACACCTTGTAACCCTCGAACAGGCTGAACACTCTTGTAATAATTGATAACGGTATTCTATTTATCAATCCTTTAAAACACTTTTGAAGCAACTATTTGTAGACACGTTAATTTGTATAAGGTGCAGTGGGGTAAATCCGTACACGGGACAAATCCGCACTAGGCCCTTATTTATTCGAATATACGTTGCATTGTATCAACTGTAAGGTAGAAATCTTCGTTTGGTTAGTATTCAATGGTCAACATAGATGGCTGCCATGTATTCTGCGATTCCCGCGTTTAACTCGTTCGACAAAGTGCATGGTGTTTTCAGGTGCAGAGCAAATGATTGAGTGTCAGACACGTAGTTCATTAAGATTATTAAGTTTTAGTGGAATAGATAGAAAATACATCAGTTTAAAGTTACCCCACTCCACCTTATTGTTCCTATTGAATCGAAAATGGTAAAAATAACAGTTTTCAGGATTATCTGGCTATAGCTGCAACTTTTATTTCAACAAAAGATTAAGGGTTACCCGGACTTATGCACTGTAAGGTTACATAAGTGAACATAAAATTGGAAATACGATAAATTATTAGTTTATAGAAGCAAGCTGAAATACACTGAGCCTCGGTAATATTTTTGCGAGGATTGAAGGTATTTTTCGGTGAAATTGGGTGATTTTAGTGCTCCAAATTGTCTCTTGTAAAATGTATGATAGTAACCCTAAGTGGCAGCAGGGCCACAGAGTAGTCTTCCAAAGATGAAACTTCTGTCGGAGCCTTTGATGTTCGAGTCGTCAAATTAGGTGTTCTTGAAACACTATTACGAGCCGGTGCGGCTGCTTCTACGAGTATAGGGGCTATAAAGGAAGAAGCAAGTCAAGAATCGGAAATGTGAGATCTCAGAAAATGTATTTAAGAAATTTAGGTGAACGCGTAAAATCTCCATTTGTATTCGTGAAATATTTGCATGTATTTGTGCCTTAAAAATTCTCGTACAAGAATTGTGCACCACAGAATTTACTTCCAATAAATAAATATTATTATTACTGTATTTACCCAGCCAGTGAAAGTATTTTGTATTTTCAATCGCTTTTAACTAAGTGTAATCGAATGTAGTACTAAAATAACATGCTAGATTATTGTTTGATACGTTGACACAGAATGAAAGAAAAGGTTCGACGACCAATGAAGGTAGAACGATCGAAAGTAGTATAATCGATCGATGAGTCGCGAAGCTAAAGTCCGAATTATAAATAGACATCCGTATTCGAAAATGAATTATTGATCAGAGACCGAGTTAAACTTTTTAAACACTTGGAAATCGATCGACTCATTCGCACAAGCTATTTTGTTATACGCGGACTGGCAGCTCGCATTCTAAATGACGCTCCACTATCGTTGAATTTATTATACAAATACGTTTTTTCAAGGTGGTCAAAGTTCGTACTTACATAATAAAGCTAATTGTATCGACAGAGTGTGTTTTCCTATTCAACAGAGGTAGGAGAACAAGTACAAAACATAGAGAGTTCTTTATATTGTTTAATCCTTTAGACAACTATATTTACTTAAAGCATCAGAACACGTGACAAGATTATGCAAATTCTAAAACGATGAAGGCGACAATGGGACATACAAATATCACAATCCTGTTAACAATGTAAGGTAAATATATGGATAATTAAACAGTAATTTGCAAACAGCAACGTTTCATTTTAGCTTGCGGAGGAAGTAGCATTTAATCGAAGGTTTTTAAGTGTTCGGCTTCGATCTTGTTTGAATTTATTTCCGCATTGACCCTTCACAAGCCCTGGGAATTAACTGTCGCTGTCCAACCCTCCTTTCTTCTATTTATTTTAGGGATTACTGTCTTCGGCACCTTCAATGTATTCTGTATCAACTGCGTGTCGTTTGTGAAGCAAATTTTCATCGCTTCGCTGCGACTAAAAATTAAATAAAACTCAATTGCATTGAACTTGTCTCTACTGCAAAATGTGGAAAGTCACATTCTTCCGGTGAGGAAATCTCAAGGTTATACAATCTTTTGTGGAACTCCTATCAAACTGCTACCAAACTTTTCTCGAGAAATTATTTGATTTCGAAACAAAAAGAAATATTTTTCAATTATTCTTTTTCGATAAATCATCTGAATGGACCGTCCCGCGTGCATCAATGTCACTTCAACGACACGGTGTCGCTCGATAAATAAACATGAAGGCTCACAATAGCGGACAGAAATATTTATCGTCGAGAAAACGATGTTTCATCGGCATAGTCGGAGACGAACGGACGCGGAACAACTGAAATGTCAGGTGTTAAGTAGCTAATGTACTTGCAAATCGGCGCGCGTAACAGTAGCGTGCGGAAAAATTTGCCGAAGGTCCGTTACGCGGCAAGAAATCCTTGCATTCGCGCAGGATCGGAGCGCATTATTGTTGCAGGCCTCGACTGCAAAAGTGGGAATAATCGCGGGCTAGGTGTCAGCGGGAGGAATGCGAACCTCGGTGGTCGGAATATTGGCAACACCTTTGAGACAGATAAACAAGCTTGTCGCTGATTGGCTCGGAGAGACCACGGCACCTTCGGGTACACGTGTCATTTAGTACAACATTCCTACCTGTCGATATAGCAACCGCTCCGTCCGTACCCGAGGAGGAGACACGACTCGCTTCGTGCTACCCCCTGGGGACACTCTCCTCAGAAGCGCACGTTAACTACTCCACCTTTCATTAACACCGTGAAAAATAAGCGGACACTCGCACGTAAGCATCCGGACACCTGCTGTATCCGAGGAACACGTGATATTTCGTAAAAAGTCATATACTTTGCGCTGTATTTATCGTCCCATAATAATACAGAAATATGGTGCATTACATTTTTATACCGAGCCGCGGATGGCCGTGCACGTTTATGTTGTTAACAGGTTGGCAGCCACGCAAATCTTATGTTTCGCTGGCGAGTATCGTTCGCTTTATTCATGGCTCGGATAAATTATGTTACCCAAGACTGCTTGTCGAAAGAGGGGACTGAGATCATTGACAGTCTCACTGTAAACGTTCAACACAATCAAATAGTAGCTTGAACCACTTGTATAAAATTATCTTGTAGAAAATTAGAAACTTTAGAACCACTTGTATAACCATTTTGTATTAACACGTTGACTGCAAAATAATCTCCGAGGAATCCAAAAACTGCGAAGGAATTAATTCAGATTTCATTTAGGAAACCAAAACGGTACAGTTTTTACTCTATATATGTCCCAATTGCCTTACAGATAAAAGGCCCAGAACTATCCCCACTACCACGTCCCTAATAATTTAACTTTAACCATGCATCGGGTCTCTAATTTTGACAAACAAGCCGTAGTAATAATTATTAAATTTCTACTTCGTACTGGGTTGTTACATAAATTTGTTCAATTGCGAATATAAATGTTCTATAATAATTTTAGCGATTCAGTTGTGCTCTATTGCAAATGCAGATAACTGCGATTCTGATTTCCGAGTGAACGATTTTGGAATTAATTGACTGTATTTCTCTACTTTGTTAACAAACTGAAAAAGGATATCGAAGATAACCAAACGAATTTATGTTACGGACCAAGACAACTGTGATCCAGATATGTAGCTCAATAATTAAACATACATTTTCTAGCGAAGGAAGCACATTAAACCTGCATTTGAATTCGTAAAAACGTTAATTTGACGTTTCTTCGGTAGCATTTATGCGATACGTTAGAAACGTCATCGGAAATGAGAGGATGTATATGCAGATAAGTTGTTTACTCTCGGGATTCTCTACGCTTAATAATTTCCCATACTTTATTAGCTGGTTGCGAACATTTTTATCCACAAACGCGGCTATCCGGCAGCAAAATATTCGCGTTCGTTCATAATTCTAACAATTTATGCAATTATTAAAGTGCGATATTGCATAAATTATTCTTCAAAATTTCCTCGGACAAGAATAGACAGGTATTTTTCACGCTTACAGAAGATATTTTTAACCGTACCGTTAGATCGTTTCATAAAACATTAGGAACCATTCGATATTCATTATGCTACTTCTAAGTATGTCTACGAAACATCGAAAATGTACAAGGAAGAACAAAAGATGTTAACTGAATATTAACCTTTGTCACCGTACTACAGGATTACGCAAATGTTAAGACCCCTTAAAAAGTTGCAGTTTTAAAAAATAGAAATATACACAGTTTTGAAAAAGATATGTAAATCATAAAAGCATTTCCCCGATGTCCGAGGTCTCTCGAGCTTCGCGACCTGCCACGGGGTGTACCCCGCAGTAGCGGGGACAGTTCCGCGACGTTTATCACCCACGCATTTGCGACATATATAGAGACATCACTGTAACTTCAAAATAACAATTCAAAGTAATCCAACGCAAATCCGAAATTTATACAGAAGGTCACGCCCAAAAGAAAACGGACGAAACAGGTGAGAATCTTCCGTCTGATCTGAAACGCACCATCTCCTCGGTAGAAACTGGAAGAGCAGGAACGACAAGGACTTTCAAAAGTGCAAAAGTCAAAGTTACTTTCAAGTTGGGCAAATTATCTACGATCTGAACGGTCCGACAGTCAACGAATCGGTCGAGAGAAACGAAAGATCCTCGAGTTCGACAGACTCGATCGGTTCGGCTTTCCCCGACAGGCGAAACACGAAAACAGCGTTCGACCGTCCTGCTGTCCATCGTGGCCGTTGTCCGTCGTTCTCCGCCGTCATAAATCCTAACTGCAATCTGTATCGCCGCTATTCCCGGCCACAGGTATGTATTTCGAGCGTCTTTCCGGCGACGGGACAACGGGAGATCGGTTTCCGGTTTTGACCGAAGAAAAACGAACAGACAGGGTCGTTAATCCCCGGGAAGGATGACGAGGCGGGAGTTCACGAGACTCGGTATAGTGAGCGTGACTCATCCGTGTTCAGAGAAGAAGAGACCGGCGCACACGACAACAAGGAAGGGGACGATAAATGGCTAGAACCGTGAAGAAGAGGGAAAGGAGTCCAAGCCCCCGATAACGCCGAGCGAAATCCACTACGACGATCGCGTACGCGTTCATCATTATACATTGCCTCGATCCCTTCGCCGCAAGCGATCGTCTTCGGTTCTATCTTCATATACAGTGGGTGTAGAAAGAATTCGTATACCAATGAATTTGTCACAAAAGTTCGTAAAACTGTTGTTTACTAATTATTCTTTTATAAACAATGAGTATTAACATATTCTAGGATATTTATAGAATAGATGCAGTGCAGAAAAAAATGATTTACTTGTATAACTTACAAAATTAATAAGAAAAAACACAAAATCGACAGAAATACACAAGCAATAACTATTCGTACAGTTCTCAATTTGAACTGCTTACAGGAGAATTTATAATGTAAACATATCATATCGAGGATGGCGGACCGTCGATCGTGGTCCTTCGTGGATCGTCAGTATGTTCGTCAACATTGGTGATAACAGTAGCATTGAAAATTTCGTAGTATTGTCAGTTACAGTTTGGGAATGGGACGAAAGCGACCGGAAACTACAATAGCAGAAAGAAAAATTATTGTTAATTTGCATAATCAATGTAAAAGTTTTGCAGAGATTTCACGCATTGTAAGTAGACCTTGATCTACGATACAAAGCATAATTGATAGGTACGGACTTCGAAAAACACTGAAAAATAACGCAAGAAGTGGACGCCCAAGAAAATTTAATGATCGTACTGGCCGAGTTATTATTCGAATGGTAAAGCAAAATCCAAAAATAAGTGCAATCAAAATAGTTGAACACTTTAAAAATAATTTAAATACGGATATATCTGTTAGTACTGTACGCAGTTTTTTACGAAATCAAGGATATCATGGTCGGGTAGCCCGTAGAAAATATTTCGTAAGTGAAACGAATGGAAAGAAAAGATTACTATTCGCAAATAATAATGTCACTACGCCAATGGAGTACTGGAATAGAATGATTTTCACAGATGAAAGCAAATTCTACATTTTTGGATCAGATAGACACTGTACTGTTTGGAAAAAAAATGCAGAATTGAAACCAGAAAACTTACGGCCTACAGTGAAACACGGTGGAGGTTCGTAACTGTTTGGGGCTGCATGAGTGCAGCTGTTGTTGGCACGTTGCAATTTATCCACGGAATAATGAAGCACAGGGTTTATATTGACATTTTAAAGTGCAATCTTCTTTTCAATGCAGAAAAAATGGGCATTAAAGACAATTTCGTTTTCATGCAAGATAATGATCCCAAGCACACTGCGTACAATACCAGAATGTGGATACTAAATAATACCCCGGCGTATCTAAAAACTCCTCCGCAATCTCCCGACATCAACCCCATAGAACACTTGTGGGATTACCTGAACCGTCAGATCAGAAAACATGAAATTTCCTCAAAAGAAAACCTAGAAAATGCTCTCATAGTGGAGTGGAACAAAATTCCGCCACACGTAACATCGAATTTGGCTAATTCGATGCCCAAAAGGATTGCAGCAACTATAAACTTAAAAGGATATCCTACGAAGTATTAATTAATACTTTTCTATAATTCTCTAATGTTAAATTAATTTAAATTGGAAACTTTCTGAGAATTAGAAAATTCTGGAAACTTACGAACTGTACGAATAGTTATTGCTTGTGTATTTCTGTCGATTTTGTGTTTTTTCCTGTAAATTTTTGTAAGTTATACAAGTAAATCATTTTTTTCTGCGCTGCATTTATTGTATAGATATCCTAGAATATGTTAATACTCATTGCTTATAAAAAAATAATTAGTACACAACACTTTTACGAACTTTTGTGTCAAATTTATTGGTGTACGAATACTTTCTACACCCACTGTAGGTCGCCCAACTAGCATCGCTAAAACCTCAACACTTTGACTGTCAAACCAGGAACCCCAAAAATTCCATAAAATCGAAGTAAGTTATTTAATGCAATAAAAATTGCAAAAATTAAATGTACGATATTAAGTAGTCCTCCAACTTTCTTGCATTTTACAGATCCTAATTAAATTTGGTACAATGAATATATTAACGTAAAAATTCATTTTAAAACCTGGGCAAATCATCCCACATATGGGTGACACGGCAGTCAACGTGTTGAAACTAACGTCTCGACGTATGCTGAAAAATTCGGCACAGAAATGTCATTTACGTCGAGTACATACTCTTTGACCTCTCACCGCTAGCGTCGACCGTAGAAAAGAGACAAACAGTGCTGGAACTCTGTCGTTTTCTGATTAGAACGATACTAAACACGACGCAATTCGGATCTCATTCGCTCGTTTAATCCACGATGCGGTAGAACCTCGATTATCCGAACTCTTGGGAGGAACACGAGCGTTCGAGACTTTAAACAAATAGAAACATAGAAAACTTCTATTGCCGAGAGTACAATGATTTCTTTCTATAGTTAACAGTTTGCAAAAAGTCCACTAATCATATTATAAAAAGATAAAGAGTAAACGAATAAACGGTTTGTGCCGAACGTGCATTGCAAATGATTGTGAAGCGTGTGATCGCAACGTGTCGTGGATTCGTGAAAGATGTTCAATTTATCCAAGACAAAAAGTATAACCGTCAGTAAATAAAATGGAAAATTCCGGTGTTCGATAGCCAATATCCCGATACCGGAAGCAGACTGTAATTCGAGGCTACACGAGGTGCCTGTGATCGTTTTCGGAAGTTCAGGTAGCCTCGGGTGAAACGATGATCGCGCGAAACTCGGGTTCCTTTAGCGAGCGAGCGGTTAGTTGATCGGGAACTCTCGTCGGCGGCCAGTATCTCAAAGGCGGTCGTGTATCAGAGGAGGTCTGAGCATCGGCCGGATAAATTATGGGAGCTCTATATGCTGAAAAGGGTAGCGAGAACGAGAGAAAGAGAGAGAGCTGATAGTATACTGGCGTCGATATAGCTCGCACTCACGTACACGTAAACAAGCGGGACAACAAAAGCCCCGAGGAAAAGGGCAACTTCAATGACGGCCGCAGGATCCTCTCGAGGGGTGTCAGGATAGCCAATATGTACTATAAACTAGCTTTTAAAGGGATCGTGGGGGGGGGGGGGGGGCAGGTCCGGAGGAAAAGGGAGCAAGGGTGGGACAGACAGCGGGTTACAAAGGCGACATTTTTGCGGATTAAGCGCCCGCTTTGTGCGGCTCATTGTTACCAAAGCAGATTTAAATATCGTTGCTGGTACACAGAGAGGCGGCTCGATGAAGGATCTCCGTCCGGCGAAGGACGACAATAAGGGATGATCCTTATCGCCGGCAGTAATGAGGGGAAAAAAGGGAAAAAGTTACGGGCCAACCATCCGATCGATGCTGTTTTCAGGGCCAACGTGTACCAACCCCCTGCCGCATGTCGCCCCGAATCCTTCTAATTTATCGAATTTACATCCGACGCCCCGGGATCGATGCCAGGGTGTAAGTTAATCTGCAACCCTTCCGGGACCGGTTCCGCCGTGAACTGGATCGGAGTCACCGCTTTGTCGAAATTAAAAGTTCCTCGGAAGAATTAGGCGCACAATGGGCTGCGGGAAGCGACGGGGGACACTTCGGCGAGATTACAATTAGAATGCCAAATTGTTTTCCGTGCGGGCTGGACGACGGTTTGGAATCGCCCGAAATAAATGCATTTATTTGTGTGTATCGAGGGTGAAATCTCTTGGCATTCGTTTCTGAAATGATCATCTTATAATTTAAAAAATTACCGCCACTAATACGCGAGTCGTTCATTTTTAAAGCATAATAAATATTAAAAAAGAAATATACAGAATATTGAATGATTTCAGTGAAAAAGATTTAATACCTCTTTTCTAATATTCATTGCACTGTAAAATTAAGTGATTGGTCGCCCCACAGTAATCGGGTCCCTCACCCTACGAAGAGAGAATCAGCAATCGCAGATCGGGTCGATCTATTCGGCCGTTTCGTAAGCAGATGCCCGATTTCGCGCGAAACTGCCATGGAAGCGTTTCGATTAACGGCGTTGCGCAGCCTCGTCTGGAGAAAACAGCGCCGCCTAATTAAATGGAACCAATTAAACGATCCTCGGCGGCCGGCGAATAATAACGACGCGTTACAATCGATCAGGGCGAACCGAACAACCGATTAACTCTTGCGAATCTAATCAACGGGCAAGGACATTAACTTTCCCGGCGCGATAACCGTCGTGTGCTCGACACGGCGAGACGCGTCGACGCGGAAACGCGGTGGAAACTAGTTATTGCGGTTTCCAATTTGCCGAGGGAAAGCATCGTGTCGTGAGATCGCGGTTACCGAAATCATCACGGGATCCGATTGATCCTTAACAGGTAACACTGCCAAGCTTACCGGTCTCACGAGTTACGAAATGATTATGTCGATCCATTCACCGAACTCTGGGCCAATTCTCTGTAAATCCCAATTAATTAATATCGCGTTTCTTCATCATATAAATGCTACGTAAACTAACATTTTGTACACGGTACGAGATAGGTGATCTGTATGAAAATTATATTAAATTCTTTTATTGGAGATAACATCACAAATCAAAATTATTAATTAATTAGAATTATTTAATGTTTCGTGTCGTGTTAGATATGTTAGCAAACGTGAAACCTCGATCACAAAAATATAAAATAATTGATAAATAATATATTAAAATTCTCACACTCGTGACACTACATTAAGTTTATACGCGGTTCAAGTGATTTATATGCAAATTGTAATTATATTACATTAACCAGTTAACTGTGATTGACGAGTATACTCGTCAATCCGAAACTCTATTGCGATGCAATTAACGTTAATGAATTGTTAAATTCCTATCGAATAAAAAAGTAATTCTTTCTCATTTAGCTTTAGCTTTTATAATAGCCGCATTTGGCCTGCGTTCGACGTGTATATTCGTCATTGCTTGATTTTAATTCCGCGCCGCGCCGTGAGAAATTTTTCAAATTGAATTGCACAGTTAGCTGGTTAAATATAATATGTAATTTTATAATATCTAAAATAGACTAGTAAAAAATATACAAGTTGTCATGAACCACTGTTTTGTATACATTGATTTTATTACATTTGATTATCCTTGCAAACAGTTCGAGGGGTCGGCAGCAAATATAGCGTAGGGTAACAAGGTTGTAAAACCCCTAAAAGTTGATCCCTTCTGGGGCCATGAAGTCGTTAAACCTGGGTACACAGCGAAATATTTCAATGCGTAAAATCGTCGGCACGAAACTATGCAGCAACCTGGTAAACACGTGCTGAGAACCGTGGATCTTCTCCGCAGATGTTCGTAAACTGACTCGCATGTTCAAGATGGAAGACGCTTTCTTGTGAAAACGAGAAAGTCAACAGGATGCATTGAAATGGTTGTAAAGTCAGAACTTTATAAAATTATCATAATTCCTCGTAATAATTCCCACATACTGTGCTTACAGGAAACAAAAATAAAGGAAGACAACAATCTTCCAAAAAATTCACTCAATTGGTACATTACTATTAAGGAATTCTCCAATGGGTTGTGAATATAAAATATAATAAGCGGAAAAATTGCGTCAATAAATGCATTAATAAACATGTTCGCTATTAGAGTTTGTTCCGATAGCAATCTTCATAGTGGAAAGTTGGTATTAAAGATCATCTTATAAAATATGTAAAAGATATTATCAAAAAAAGTGTTACAATTAAACCGCGGATCTTATAATACAAAATACAAGTTTTCCAGGTCGATTCTAGCAAAAAAGAAGTTAAGAGTGTATATCTTCATTTAATCATTTTAACAAATTGAAAAGAGTAGAAGAATATTCTTAAATCCTTCTAACGTTTTCACAGACTGATGTTTCACCCAGTAATTTTTATTATTAATGCATAAAATCCGCAGTATGGCTATAACCATCTTTAAATAACCACTGATGTAAAATTAATTTGATTTTCTTTATGGAAATAATCATGGTCGTCACGCACATGTGACGGCTGGTACGTTTTACTAACTTGCTAATTACCGTTTCTATTTTCTCAGAAACATAATTGTCGAGAGCAGCTACGAGAGAAGTAGAATATTTGTTTATCGTTTCGAGCATCAGTTCCAAGCGAGCAATTTTTTGCGAGACGCTCGCGACTAGATATCGCGCGCTGCATATTTTAAATTGCTCGAATTATTAATGCATGATAAGCCGCTAAAGGTGAATGGTCTTATCAGTCGAACGTAATGCTTGTTAAACCCGGTTGTTATCGAGGGAATTCTTCAAGAACCGCGAGCACGTTGATTCGAATCGTTCGCAGTGACGATGATCGCACAGTTCGGGAATTCGAAGTGGTCTGTCGATCGCATACTACACCCGCGAAAAAGGGGGACTTGTTTACTATGATAAGGCGTAACCTTAGAGAAGGAAAGTGTCGTAAGTTACATTAACCGATCGGTCGAAAGCGCGTTCCGCCGGCGAAGTGCAACGAACCCGCGATTAATTATTCACGACGATCTCGCCGACACGGCTCGGTCCGCCGCGTAACGCGATAATGTAATAACGCAATTAATTTCGCGATTATGATTGATTGACACGTCATACTTTCTAGTTGCGTGTCCGTCGCCGTTCCGCGAGAGACACGGCCGCCGAGCTTTTGTCTCCGATTCATTGCCAGCGAGGATTGACAAAACGCCTCGGCCGCCGCGACGCTTGCAAATTGTTTAATCGCCGCAATTGCGAGCCACGGAAACTCTGCTAGCACGAAAATAGAGGATCGATTCAATTAGCGAGCGAGCGAGAGTTGCTTTGCGATTGATGGACTCGTTGGCAAATATTATTTACAACTTCGTTCTCTTCGTACAGAGCTCGATACAAGTACTATCAATTTCTGCATTATTATAGACATTCTACATTATGTTAATTTTGTTACATTTCCATTCATATTTAGTGGATTTCCAGCCGTTTCTATTAACTCGCTGAAAGAATAGTACAGAAGAATCTGCACGAGTTTAGAAATCTTTACCTACCGGGTTGAACTTCACCTTGACAACCCAGAAAACTTTCTACTATATACAGTGAGTGTAAAAAGTATTCGTACACCTCTTGTAGGCTTAAAAAACCATGTATTTCTCTATGTAATTGCACACATGTTTATAAAACGAAACATAATTGTAATTGTTATATATTTTAACTACATACTACTGTCATATAAATATACTTGAAAAAGTTTAACGTTAACGAGAAAAATTAAAAAGTATGAGAAGTGTCTCTAAATTGGCGCGCAAAAAGTATTCGTACAGGTACTAGAATGCACTTGAAGGGCGTCCGATTGTTTATATTATGGTTTAGCGGGACCCGACAAGTAATCAGACAGAGTCTTTGATACACAGTCTAGTGGCAACCTTCTGGAAAACTAGTGAATTTTTGTAACATTCGGTAAAATGGGTCGTAAAGGTAAGGAAACAAGTGAGACTGAAAGAAAAATTATTATACAACTGCATAATCAGTGCAAATCATTGCGAGAAATAGCAAAAACAGTTAATAGTCCACATAGCACTATACAAGGAATTATAAATCGATATGGTGAACGAAAAACCAATAAAAATAACGCGAAATCTGGTCGACCTCGAAAACTTAGTTAACACGATGAACGTTTTATAGTGTGTGAAATTTAAAAAAATCCTAAAATTAGTGCCCCTAAGATTGCTGCTGAGCTTGCAAACAACGCTGGAGTAAGTGTATGTGCCAGCGCTATTCGTAATTGTTTACAAAATAATGAATATCACGGCTGAGTTGCTCGCAAGAAGTATTTCGTAAATGCCGCAAATAGAAAGAAGAAACTTGATTTCGCGAAAGATCATATTAATAAGCCTATCGAGTTTTGGCGAAGAGTCATATTTACTGACGAAAGTAAATTTAATGTTTTTGGCTCTGATGGCAAGTGTACGGTCTGGAGAAAGAAAAATACAGAGCTAGAAAAAGAAAATCTACGTCCCACAGTAAAACACGGCGGAGGTTCGATCATGGTTTGGGGTTGTATGAGTGCTGCTGGAGTGGGGACATTACACTTCATCGAGATAATCATGAACCACAAAATATACCTAAACATATTAAAAACCCATATTATAAGTAGTGCAGAAAAAATGGGTCTAAAAGACAACTTTATCTTCTCTGAAGACAATGACCCCAAACATACAGCACGCAACACAATAGAGTGGTTGCTTCATAACAAACCACAATATTTGAAAACACCTCCGCAATCACCGGATATTAATCCGATCGAAAATTTATGGGATCTGCTTGATAAAAAAATCCGAACCTGGCATATTTCAAGTAAAGAACAATTAAAACTTGCTCTTCAAGAGGAATGGTACAATATTACACACGAAATCACATCCAATTTAGTGGACTCAATGCCAAGAAGACTAGACGCAATTATACATACAGTCGAAAGGCCATCCAACGAAATATTAATTTAATTTATTTTCGCAAACTATAACACGTTTATTGCTAAATTTGTTACGTGTACGAATACTTTTTGTGTGTTAATTTCGGGAGACTTGAGACTGTTTTTAATATATCTCATTAACGTTAACTTTTCGTTAGTTTATTCATGTCACATTTTGTAGTTGAAGCATATAATAATTGTAATTGTGTTTTTGTTTTATAAAAGAATGTACAACTACATAAAGAAATATATGGTTTTCTAAAACTATAAGCGGTGTACGAATACTTTTTACACTCACTGTAGTCCTGTACATCTTCACGAGAGAATGCCAAATATCGAAGTTTCAAGGCGAGGAATTCACTGAATTCAAGTTGACCGACTTTTTGTTCACACTGTTCGTCACCTTTTCTACGCTCGACGCTAACGGTGAGAGATCAAGAAGTAGTGTACTGTACGAGTGACGTTTCGGTCGCGTAATTTTGGCATGTATCGAGATCAAGCCACTGCTGTGCGTATGGCGGCCACGTGAACCGTCGTACCTTCATCAACGATTTAATGCGTCCGCGAATTAGGCGGATACGTAAATTTTTGGCGGAGTCGCGCAGTCCTCGCGGCCGAGTTAACGCTCAATTCCACTAGCCTCGCGGCAAATTGCCGTCTCAATTGATCTCGTCCTCGACGGTTGTCGGGCTTAATGATTTCTGACCGCAGGAGGCCACGTGCACCGGGGGCACTTTTCCGACTGCGGCGCGGTCGCGATTCGCTGCACTCCGGCCGCGGAACCGACGCCTGATGTCACTTCCGGCAGCCCCATTGAACCCGATAAAATCGAGGAAGTTTCGCGTGGGCGTAATCGAAACTGACCTCGCGTGCTATACCAGACCGGGTCGGGCCGGCGAATATCGGGACACCCGAAGACCGGTTTCGAAGTTGCTCGGCATGGGAAGAAAGTGAAGTCAATTCGCCAGTGGAACGTGACTTCGGCAACGGTTATGACGTTATGAGCATCGGGGCGAAGATAATCTTGTCGATTATGGAATATTTGCGGCGGTCTATAATAACTATCTTAATTCACGTTGTCCGTGTATGCTTTTCTCTTTTTCTTTCATTTTTGCATAATCCTGTCATGGTATAACCGTAACGTACTAGTGTTGCATTGTTATTTGTTCGTGGCCGATACGATCTGATACATTAAAGATAAAGTACAGGTACGTATACGGTACGAAAGCGAATGAAAATGATTAATGCTATATACTCAAAGATTGCAGAACATAGAAAGTGGAGCATGTTCCGATATCTTATAACATTATATGTTGCAAAGGCTTGTAATAATATTGAATGATGATAATTCGAGCAAATAATGTGTTGTAATGTTTACTTCTGACGGTATGATGTTCCCAGTTTAGTAACATAGTTATTAAGAGCTTTCGATTTAATAGCAACGCAGATTAGATCATGATTTAGTGATTAATGTAGTTGCTTTATTTAAGACGCTGAAGCTTGACTTATGCGTGTTTTTTAAGTGGATAGAAACACAAATTTTAATGTGCCTATCAAAAGTAGTAGAAAAACCTTTAAACCACAATTTTAATTATAGATTCAGACAGTTTGATATTATTTACTTTCGAAACCGGGAGCATAATTATTATTTCTCAGAGCATTAAACATTATAACTTTCATAAAATTGGTGAGAGTTATTTTCACGTAATTAAAAAATTAATATATTTTCTATGCTTTCTATACTTTCAATACTTTCCCAGCAACATTATAATTAATGCATAAGAAAAATGTATTGCGTGTTATGTTGCGATGTGTTTTCAAATATAAAAATACTTGGTTCGAGATTTTTAGAGTTTTACTTTTTACCCTTGTACTATAATATCGAGTCAAACTCGTGATGAAGATTTCGAAGAGAATTTTCTAAATATTTAATATATAACATTAATGTCTTATAAATTGAAATGAATGTATTCAATATTTAGACATTACAGGAGACGTGGTTATATAATAAATATAAATTTTCTATTTTTCCTAGTAGATTGTAGGCATGAAAGAAGTTCTAATCATTGTAATCATAAAATAAATTGTGGTGCAAGGGGTTAAATTACATTAAATTAAAAATAAATATTTCGGCATATTAGGACAGTACTTCAATGGAAGTTGTATTATCCGATATGCTCAGAACAGAAAAGCTGATGAAGTAATGTTTTCAATGAACTATGTGACACGGTTCGATCATGCGCTTGCGGTCATCGAAGTCTCCGGTCATCCATTAATGGATCTCCTTGTTCAGGGACGGTACAGCCGAACGAGGCGACGATGTGTAAAATTTTAACCCCACATCTCAATCGAAAGGGTGGCTATAGGCTAAAATATAAAAAAACAGTTTTCAGATTATTTTCCCAATTTAGCCGCATATAAAATTCTGAAAAAAGTCGAACAGACGTCAAATACCTAGATGTATATACTCAAATTAATTCGGACTTTTAAGTTGGAAATCCTGGTTGCAAAAAATCAAAAGCCTCAGAGAGACCGAAGAAATGCAGATTTCGCATTGAAGCACGAGAGCGACATTATTTTTACAGTTTAGTGCATAGGTATGAGTAGTGTTCATGAATTTTTTCGGAGTTTTTTGGCGAAATGCGCCGTGATAAAAAGAAAATAGAAACCGCTTTTTTCGACGTATTTCCCGTCAGAGTCCACGCGGTCACTACTGTACAGAAGCGAGAGAGGAGAATGTTCGAGTGAACAGTTGATCGTGCACCGTCATTCAAGAGCACGCGCGACTCGACCGGCTACAATAAACGCGACGGGACCAGTAAATTCAGGCTCGTTCGGACATTTGTGTACTTAGGATCGCACCGTGTCGACCCTCCCTTGGAGGACGGTCCCCCATCCTCGAACGCGAAAAAGCGAAGGACCTCGTTTAAACAAGCCGAAACCATTTTTCTTTCCCGAAGCCGGAGAGAAGGACGCGCGTCTGGCATCGCAACCCCGGCCACGTTTCGTTCTTGCAAAGTGGGAGCTCCAGACAGGGCAACGAAGCATGATAATCACATGGAATTTCGGGAAACTGTGTTACCTTGCACATTCGAATGCTAATGCTACGAAGCACGGACCAAAAGATAGAGCAGAAAATGCGTCTTGGATAGGAGAGTTCTTTAATACTTTTTGTTATCATGATTTTAGATCGCTTGTAAATATTAGGCGGACCCGTAAGTAATCAATTGTTTTGAAATCTAATACAAACTTTCTAGTAAATTCAGGTTTTTATTTCTTAATTTATTATATAATCTCCATCATCATTAACATCTTTCCTGAAAATTTTCAATCCCCCTCCTATAGAAATCCAGGCCTTTCCCATTTCGTGTAGGTGCCTTTTTATAGTTGACCATGTGGACCCAAGGCTTCTCGATAATTCTTGTATACTTAATTTTGGATCAGCTTCGACTAGAGATTTTAGAGTGTCATTATAAAATTCAACTGGTCTTCCACTTCGATGTCTGTCGGAGAGATCTAATCACTAGCATCAAACCTCCTGAACCAACGTTGACACTTGTTGACCTTCAATACATCTCCATAATTATCGCAAATTTTCTTTGCTGTTACCGTTGCATTAAATCCCGCATTAAAATGAAAAAGTATGCAATGACGAATATGATCCTCGGAAGGTGCGGACGCCGCCATTTTATTACAGGTTTGTAAAAGAAATATAATTTTTAGAATATTTTGAACACAGGCTGCTTTACCGAAAACTGTAAAAGAATTATTGTTTTCTCTTCAACGATCAGTACAGAATTGAAGGCAAAACAAATTCTTTGCGAATAATTGATTACTTATGGATACCCCTAATATTTTGGACTGGTGTTTCATAAATTTTTTAGGATACGTTGGAATTTTTTAAAAATCTTATTATTTGCAGCAGTTCGTTTATTGTTCACTTCGGTTCGGCAAATAATATATGGGTGAAAAGGTTAATGAACTTCTGCGTTGCTTGCGCAAACAACTGTTTTGTTCTGGTAGACAGAGTGGGTTGATGATAGTGTTCTTTATCGCGATACATTTTTGCCAGTCTGTCGGTGATCCACTTAAATGAACATTGCACTGTAGGATTTCATCAAGTTCAATGAGTGCTGAACGAGCTTGTAAGAAAATTTATTTTTGCGTTAACCTACTGTGCTGGTTCCACAAAGTGTGCAAAAACGACGGGAAAAAGACGAAAGAAACTTGTTGCAAATAACGTCAAGGAGCGTGATCGATAAAGATCAACAGCCGCGCGGTGAAACGCATTTTACCGGTGAAAGCCGGTAGATAAAAAGAATAAACGTTGGAAAAGGCGAAATAAAAGATCCCATTTGATACTGTTTTAAATACGCTCTGCCTGCTAAAACGTTATTACTGTCCGTTCTCACGCATTAAGAGCCTCCGGGCAAAAAGAAAGAAATCCGCTCACTACATAATTGCGGTGCTGGCTGTTAGAATGGCCTCGCGCCGTCTCGGAAGAAACCATATTCCTACCCGAGGAAATACGATCGCTTCTCACGAAAATTTCCAATAACATGTTTCACTCGTGCAAAAAGAAACGAAGATGATCGCCACGCGAACACGAATTTTCGAGGCGGTAAACGGATTATCGGTTTTTGTAAAAAGGTTTTGCTCTCGTACCAGGCAATTTTCCATGCGGCAGAACATCATCGAAAATCGACGTTGATCTGTTGATGTATTACAATATCATATTTCACTATGAAAAGATTTAGATTCATTGTAAACCTGGACAACGAATTTAGTTTTCTTTAATTGAAATTGCAATAAACAGATAAAAATAAAAGTTTTTACAGTTTTCCTTTGCTTGTTATTAAATTTTTCAGATATAAAACGCTACTATAATTGAATATTTTCGGAACAATCAGTAAAATATTTTCTAATAATATCAGAACGCAAAGTTTTTCGTTTCCGCATGACAACATAGAAGGACTTTCACCGAAAATAATTTATTACGAAATAACAGAATCATGACGCTATTCAATTTCAATTCGTCGATTAAATTTAGTCTCGCCGTATTTTCAATTTCATCAACTCTGTTGTTCGTTTAACTACAAATTGTTACCGAACAATCGGTTACTTTACTAAACCAGTTTTCCTATCATCACGAGTCTGTGAAGCTTAAAAGTTCTCTGTATCCTTTAATTATAAATCTCATCAACCGTCAGCGAATTTGTATGCATGTATAATACCAGCAAATTTACAAACACAAACACACACAGACACACCAATAAAAATTCCGAAGCTTTATTTATGCTGTAAGAGGTTCTCTAGCTGCTGATTGAAAATCTTTTGCCCTAATTTTTATGGTGGTTCGACTAGTCATTCCGCTGAACCAATCGTTAATGATCACAGACTCTCGCTCTCGAGGACCAGTCGTGAGAAAGCGAAGTTGCGAATCGATCGGTCGGTCCTTCTCCGCATAGAATCGAAGCACACCGTAAAATCCGATGGGAATAAATTTCCGGCGTATTCTCACGTTCAACCGTTCGCGGAAGGACGCGATTTCCTGCCCGAGGATTTGATTCATTCTATCCACAAGGACCACGAGCTATTCCGTTGTAATACGGGGCTGTGCCCGGTGCAACTCGCCGCGACTCGATTGAAATGATAAACAAATTCCATCAGACAACCACCGTTGCCTGGAAATCCTTGATTTTTAAACCGATTGTGCCCGGAAACTTTTCTATGATTATTTGAGTGCAAAAACGGGGACCGATCTCCTGCAAATGGAATTCCCAACCGGATCGTGCCACTTTCAATATTGCACTTCAAATACTTCAATAGTAACCCTCTGCACTCCCAATCTTTTTCAATTTATCATTATCCATCATTTTGTATAAAATTGTAAGACAGGAGACTGGCACTAATTTTAAACAATTCTTTACTGATTACATTATTGCTTGTTTAACACGTTGAATGCCACGTTACCCATATGTGGGTGACAGAATTATTTGTGCAGGTTTTAAAATGAATTTTTACGTCGATGTATTTGTTGCACCAAACTTGAATAGGATCTGTAATATGCAAGAAAGTTGGAGGTCTACTCAGTATCATACATTACATTTTTTTCCATTTTTATTTCATTAAATAACACTTTGATTTAATTAAAAGAGTGGGTGAACGGTGCAATAAATAACATATTTCTGCCAGAGCGAGCGCATGAATAACAGAACTGTAGTTTCAGTTTGTGTCCAAAGTGTTATATTACGAGTGTCATTTTTAGTTGGTTATTGGTCATAAATAGCTACAGCATACATAGTTACATAATCGTTACAGCAATTATATTATGATATGATCAACGAGGAAAATAAAAAACAAGAGACTTCTGAGTACAGGGGTCTCCTAACCAAAATTGACAACCTAACCTACAAAACAGAAAACTCCATGTCAACAGTAAAACGAACCACATACGCAAATGCAACCATGAAAAATACATACTCTTTTCCTACTAAAGAAGAAGGAATCATACTAGATGTCCCATGGTAGAATGCAAAAATTATGAGAATGAAAGGAAAAATCCTAAGTTGCCTAGATCCTTACCTATTCTGTTAAGTTCTAAGGAGTATATCGCCGGTCTTGCCAAGTATATCAAGGATACAAATATGTATAATACATTGCAAGAAAACGTACCGTGTTGCTAATGACCTTTGATGCTGAAGCAACATTAAACAAATAAATGAAAAAAAATACACGGCTTTACGAGCGGTAAATAATATAGGAGTAAATACGCGCGTCGGTTTCAGTTTCTACGGACAAGATCGTGGAAATCCGAGTCGGTTCTCGTGATACTTTGAAACATCGCGTCGCAACATCGATTGTTGAGCACGATCAGCCGTAATTAAGTAACAGCCATGGCCGTTTCGAAATCATTTCATAACGAGACCTACATTCAGCCGGCTCTCGGCCGCCTGAAATTCGTTTCATTCCCGGCGTAGGTATACGTTTCATCCGCTTCGCGCCGAGCTCGAACACAATTAGAACGCAATTACCGGATAAAAAGAACAGAGGATCCTGCTGATATTGTTTCCCGCTTTTATTGCTCGCGATTAAACGCGAAAGCCATTGTTTTAGCCTTTCACCGGCGACGAGGTATCACAGTTTTTCATCCACCGTTGTCGACATTTATAATTGGGACTGAGAACTGCCATTTTTCACAGATTATTCTATAACAACCGCGGCGAAGGAAAAGTTTATTTCGACGCTAACATTCTCCGAGACAAAATAAAATGTAAATGTCGTTGCACATGTGAGCCGTTTATTTTGAAAGTGGCCTAAGTCCATTTACCAATTTTTTTTTTTGTTGCCCGTAATTAGGTGTACAACTTCAAGTTAGCTGTCATAAACAACATTTGCGGTTAAATGCATTCGGAGTGTATACGATAATTTTGGATAATTTTTCAACATAAGTTTTCGTAGTTAGTTCAATAATTAAAACTATTATTTCGCAAAAAGTGCCGGAAAGATAATAACTTTGTTCTAAATCAAATGAAACAAGAGGATTTCATGTCAACAAAATTTTTGGACAACGAATTTTTTGAAAGAGTAAAGAATCTTAACGGGGGAACAATAAATTGGTTAAAAATATGCTGAATGCGTTTTTTGAGAGATGAACCATATAACATTTTCTATAAGATATCAATGGATGAGAATGCAAAGTTTAAAATCCTGGATTTATTACCACGTCGGGGTAGAATAAGAAAGTTCGAAAATATTGTATTGACAACACTTTATAAAAATATTTTAAGGACATGATGGATTTACTATGATACATATCACAGGAGCACCTTGACTTCTTCAAATCCTTCCCGCATACACAAAATGTACATCAGCAGTAAATTATGGGATTTATGTAGTTAGAAAATGTGCGAATTGCATAAATTGTGTTTTTGAAGTGTTTTAAAGATATATAAAGTAAATTGAGTATTGTTTTTTCAATTTGAAGCATTTTAAATTATGTCGAATGGACTTGGGCCCTTTCAAATTTTACAACGAATCTGGTTGTTAACTTTTAAAGTGGCTTAACTCCATTTTTGGTAAGAAAACACATATTATTTATTTAATAATTGCTATTATTGTAATAGTAACTGGAAATTTAACTCTTTTAGATACACTTAGGTAGTATGACACATTGGTATCCTATACGTATATTTTTAATTTTATTGAAACACAAACCCTTAAATATTTCAATTTATGTATAAGTGGACTTAGGCTACTTTCAAAATAAACGGCTCACTGGTCTGCGGATTTTGTGCTTTTATAATGAAAAGTGGTGGGTCAAATGCAAAACGAAGAATTCGAAGCATACTGTTGCATTGAAAATTATTCTTCACAGAAACACTGGATATTGTAAAATTACAGATATGTTTCCAATGAAGCCATTTTCCATTAAGAGTTGTATTAAACATTTAATCCGCAAGGTCATATAGTCCCACGAGCATGAAAGAAATATTTAATATTAGAACTAACACAGTCAAATTTTATTACATTCGGTTAAACTTGCTTTTAAACTATTGGCTTTTTATACAGAAGATAATAGTGGTAACAGGTTTTCAGTTCTCAGGGTCATACCGCGTGTTACAAATTGTTTGATCAGAAGTCATTCGGTGACGTGTTTCTTTTTTCACTATTTTAGATCAAACTGAAACCTTGTTATGTGATATATGGGACACATTGTCAGGCACCCCAGGTGGCAGTGAGATGATCTCACCCCTTATTTCTGAAACTGGGGTAGGCCCATGAATTCCTGTATATCTGATACTTCCTTTGGAACCGAATAACGTTTATTCGTAACGCTTCTCAATGTTTTATCCCGCGGACAATAAAATGTTGAAGTATATTAGCGCGGCCGTAAATCAAGTATTAGTGGAACGGTTACACAAAATTCAGAATAGAAATTCATTTCTTCCGGATACTTAGTAACGGTATTGTTCGGTTAAACCAGAAATAAATTCTACCGTAGAAAATAAGAAACAGCGGCGATAAATGTATTTGCAGAAGTTATACAAAGGTCTTCGGGGCAATATAAATCCAATTGCAAATGACCCAAAATTGATAAAAATAGCGGAAATAGAAATGGGCAACTTTGAAGGACTGCCAAACTCTGAAATAACTTATAAATAATACTGAATAGCTTCATTGTTAATAAAGTGTGGGCTTTATGCATTTACGATAAAAATATTCTTCTTTGAGCATGTTCAAAGTATTCAATAAATTACCTAAGTTACTCGCAAGAAAGAAATCTCTTTGTTTAACCAGTTAACTTTGATTGACGAGTATACTCGTCAATTCGAAACTCTGTTGCGGTGAAGTTAACGTTAATGAATTGTTAAATTCTTATCGAATAAAAAAGTAATTCTTTCTCATTTAGCTTCACAAGGGCTTTTTCTTTTATAAAAGCCGCATTTGGCCTGCGTTCGCCGTGAGAGATTTTTAAAATTAAATTCCACAGTTAACTGGTCAAAAGTTGTAACGAGTCGAAAAAAAAATAGTGTTATTCCCAAATTCTGTTAATCCTTCTGGTGTCTAAATCTTTGTCTGCCGATTTTTATCATAAATGTACAAAGATCCGTAATGTTCAACACGTGTTTCTCAGGCGATTATTTCTGCTATAAAAGGGAGCATTACGTCAGATAGTGTCACACGGTAGTGAGCGCGACGGTTCAGCATTCCGATCTGTTGAATAAAAATAAAAAAAAAATCCGGCGTTCAGGTCACAGCCATTCCAAGATTTGATATTCAAAAGAGTGAATAAAGAGGCTCGAGCGAAGGGCTGGCCCTAAGAAGGTCAGAGGAAAGTTCGGCAGAGGGAAGTGGGGGATCGTGTTGGTCTTGTTTTTAGGACCAGAAAGGCAGGTGGCCGAACCGACCGGTAAGTAGGTCCTGCGGGTTCTTAACGCAGGTCCTTTACAAACACGCGGTCCCGTCCCTCGAGCTCGGGAAGAGAGCAAGCAAGCAAGCAAGCCGCGCGCATATCGTCCCGAGAGCTTTGCACCGAACAAAATGTCGTCTAATTACAGACGCTTCCCCGAGACCTTCGTTAACCTTGTCGTCCCTGTTCCGTTACGCACGGCGCTTTATAAATATTGGACGCCGCTGGGACGCGATTATTAAAAGCGACTCGATCGGTCGGCTTAATTCCGCGTGAAATTCAATTATGTTTAGGTGCGTGGTTAGGTTGGGTGCTAGAGTAGGTCTCGCTTTGTTCGCGGCTGCTCGGCCGAGAATTCTTGACAACGATAGCCGCGCCGGGCCTCAGCGTAAATAGAAAATTTGCGGACGATTCGATCGCGCGAAAAAATCCTGTTCGGGTTTGCCGCCGGAGAGAAATTTTATAAAATGTGGCAGAATTGGAGCAGAAAGTTATCAGCGTGTATAATCTCTACGTGATAATGCATTACTTCGAAGAAAACAGATTGCGTGTGTACGAATTGTTGAATATTGTAAAGCGTAATTCACTGTCTTGGGAATACGAGGATGTATTATCGGAGTATCAAACTTCTTGTCTCATTATTTCTGGTGGCCAAACTGAATGAATGAAACGTTACATAGGCAACAATACGAAAATTATCTTGGAAAATATGTTCGAAAAAGCTGATAAATGTTAAGTTAAGCGCGTTCGAACTCTCAAAAAATGGAAAGTACAAATACGCGTTCGAATGTTAACTGGAGTGGAATTTATGGTTCTTTTTTACTTTCGTTTCACTTTCGTATCACGATCAAAACACTAACCACACGTTGTTTTCAAAAAAGAAATAAACGAAGCCTAGAAATAGGTTTACAATGTAATGAAGTATCATGCGAGAAACCGAAAACAATTTCTTTTCCTTATTTCACTTAATGGTGTGTTTTAAGATTGCGGAAATTGATTTTATGATGGAAAGAATATCGCTCATCAACTCCGCGTATAATTGAAATGAAATTACAATGGTAAAAGTTGGCCAATTTTGAACCTGGCTGGCAACGAAAATTAAAATTAAAATAAAACGAGAATTAATGAAAAAGATAAATGTGCAGTTACCACTGTCAGTGCAATTATTTATTTCCTTTTTTAATTATTTGAAGAAAAATCGGAAATTCAACAGTATTTTGAAATTCTTGGAATATTTCCAGTTTTGAATTTGATTCAAGTCTAGCATAAATGCTCATCTGCATTTTAAACAACGCCCAACTACACCGTTCACATTTTTCCAACTATACCTCATTTAGTTTCGTATCTGGAGCAGTCTCAAGAATGATCCATATCAGGGTGACCTCATTAGAAGGCCTCTTAGGGAACAGTCACGGCCACTTAGAACCATTTTCTGAAGCTTCTAACGACAGTATAATGAGCGTCAATTTCCAGCGTTAGGAATGACTCCGAAACTCGGCTCTATCGGAATGGCCGAACGCAGACTAAAATTTGCAAGTACACGGTGTAGGAATGGCGCGATTTTCTTTTGAAGGAACAGGTGATACGGTCCCCTCAGGGGCCTGTAATTGGCTGTCCTTAATTATCGTGGCCCTCGGCGCTCGGAGAAGAAATAAAAAGCTCGCGATAGTTCTCCTTGCAATTTCTGGCCAGCTAACGGGACCGATGAGTTCGTCGATGGACCGCGAATTTCGATCAGCTTCTCGGCTTGATTTACGAGGGCATCCTCCCTTCGGCTCCGCTATTCGTTTTTACGTATCCGACGCTTTGTCGACCGCCTTTCACGCCCTGGCTTTGCCAGACTTTTTACGGGAACGTGTCAATTAGAAATTTCCAACCCACCCGTTAGGTTCTTTATAATCCTGGGAAGAATGATTTGTGGTAATTCCGAAATTTATCGGCCCGGAAAATCGTTCTGGGCTTTCAGACGTTTCCGACCATTCTTTGTTCAAATTTTACGAGAACCTACTATTTTGTTTGTAATATATCTAATTTCTGTATTTCTGTGTGTTCCAGGTAAGACATTTTTACAACTGTTTTTCTCCTACCTTTAACGAACTTCTGTGGCCCAAAACGGGTAAGTAATTTAATGCAAACCTCCTCTCATACATATATCAGTTTGTACAATTAGTATAAGTTGCTTTAAAAACCGTACAGGCAAATGTATGTTCGTGTGTGGGTACAACACAGTTTTCGACAAGCTCCAGATGACAAGCCATTAAATATTCGGTGTATAATTCAATATTACATGAAGCCTAAACGGATTCATAAAACAGAATTTCAATAACTCATAATTTCCGAATTTGAATTTCAAATTTTCAGTACTTATGCAACGAGACTCGGTATTTATCTGGTAAATAACGGCTCGCGAAAAGGAGAAAATCGAGTTCTTATGTAACCAAATACGAATTTGTAAACTTTCTTCTTCCCGGATTTATCAAAATTGTCCTCACACGCACACACGTGAGAAATACAAGAGTGATGCACCCGAATAATTACGGCCTAGGGTTTAAAAAATAAAAGGAATTTATTAGAATAGCGTCCCAGAAACGCATGCCCGATTATCCCTAAAAGCGACATAAGGTCGACACACGATATCGCCGTATATTGCTTTTCTGGGCCATATTGCGCCAGTGCGCGGCAGATAAGTTACGCTCGATCGTGCGCAGAGTCCGTTTATCTGTCGTTCTTTCGATCGCCCCCCCCCCCCGTCCCCCTTTCACCGTTGCCGAACGTCGACGTGGTGGATTTCGATTTTTCACGATGAAAAACAGAATCCCCGAAATCCCACAAACGAGCGTTTAATGGGATCGGCCTCGACGCACGAGAGAAGATCAATCCTAATTCCCCCCTTCCTCGACTGTGAAAAATCGCGATGACATTACGGTTTAGCGATCTCTTGATCGGCGATTCTACGAAAAAATCTCTTTCTGCTCCAATTTTTTCCCTCGACATTTTTTGTCTGATCTTTTTTTTTCTTCGCTTTTGTACGACCATTGTTGCAAACGGTTCGCGGACAATGAACGGGGAATAGCGAGGAACGAGGACGGTTCTACGTCATTTCTGCCCGTTCTAATGATCCGTGGTAGCTCGGCTCGAAAGTGGAGTGGACATAAGTAGCTCTCGCATGAATATTTCAGCGAGCACCGGTGTCTGCGGCGCTTTTGTTCGATGGCTTAATTTCTTTCGCCTGGGAACGCGTGTCGTGGTGGCCCTTTGAGGGAAAATTGAGCGTGGTTAATCGAATCTCCTGCGACGGGATTACTTTGCGCTCGGCTCTACGAACATTCCTTGGTTCGTATTAACCGACAGAAACCGCTGTGTGCCACTTTGATTGCGAATTTTATATCTTAGAGCAATCGTGCGTTCGTCACGAATTGCGGATTTTTGGGCGAAATAAAAATGTACTCTTACGTTTAGTAATTTAATAAGACCACAGTCTTGTACTTTACCGATTCAAATCTCCCCATGTTTGAAATCTCCGAATTTAAAATGAAAAAACGAATTGTTAAAAAATTTCGACGAAAATTTCGTTACTGTTGTCGTTCTTGTATAAACATATAATTCGCCAGGTTGATAAAATTAGAAAAATTAGAGCACTAATATGTAATTTTCGACCTACTAGGATAATTAAACAGAGACTAAAATTCGTAAATGCTCTATAGAATGTATTAACAATTACTATGCAGAAAGAAATGCGAAGAACGTTTACTTGTTGTATATACTTCGCTTTGATCAGTTGCCTTTATCATCTGGTTTTTCTTTAATATTATTTACCGATCGAAGGAACTTGTAACGTGTCCACTGTTCCACGTTTAATCCAGAAAATCCTGTTTCACGTGCAGAGCAGGATCCTTTTTTCATTCTCTGCTCGTAAGCTACTGTGATTTTAGGATTACGCGACTCCGCCATACCGATCGCGACAATTTTTATCGGGTACTGCATAATCGACACGCACGGATCCGAGAGATTTAATCCGTAAATTTACAGGTGATCCGTGGATCGTGGCGGTCTTTACAATTTATTACGACGAAACACTGTCGTCGTTGCATTGCTGCGAAAACGTAATCCGTTTCTTGTGCAATCGAGTTCTCTCGAGTCTTGTGAAACGGTTAAAAATGTACAATATTTATCTTACACTGTTCACTTTATGAGACACTTTGCCAGAATTTACTCGCTGTTTCTTCAGTATACACGGGAAGATCAGATCAGTACCTTGAACTGTAGAATTTTATACACCCTGGAGTGGGGTATTATGTTATTACTAGACTGCGGAAAAGTGTGAAGACATTAGAAAAATTAGAAAAACATTTTTACATTGTTTTCGAGTTATTGCAGTTATTAACAGTCTACTTATTATATTAACATGTATTTAGTAACATATACTAACATACTAAATAATAAATTAACTAATAAATTAAAATATACTAATTTCCTGGCTTTTAAAACAGCACAAGGTATGAGCCGTTTATTTTGAAACTGGCCTAAGTCCGCTTATACCTAAATTGAGATATTTAAGGGTTTGTGTTTCAATAAAATTAAAAATATACGTATAGGATACCAATGTGTCATACTACCTAAGTGTATCTAAAAGAGTTAAATTTCCAGTTACTATTACAATAATAGCAATTATTAAATAATAATATGTGTTTTCTTACCAAAAATGGAGTTAAGCCACTTTAAAAGTTAACAACCAGATTCGTTGTAAAATTTGAAAGGGCCCAAGTCCATTCGACATAATTTAAAATGCTCCAAATTGAAAAAACAATACTCAATTTACTTTATATATCTTTAAAACACTTCAAAAACACAATTTATGCAATTCAGGACATTTCTAATTACATAAATCATATAACAATTCACTGCTCATCTACATTTTGTGTATGCGGGAGGGATTTGAAGAAGTCATGGTGCTCCTGTGATATGTATCATAGTAAATTCATCATGTCCTTAAAATATTTTTATAAAGTGGTGTCAATACAATATTTTCAAACTTTCTTGCTCTACCCCCAAGTGGTAATAAATACAGGATTTTAAACTTTGCATTCTCATCCATTGATATCGTATATTAACCAATTTATTGTTCCTCCGTTAGATTTCTTTACCCTTTTAAAAATTGCGACCTCCAAAAATTTTGTTGACATGAAATACTCTTGTTCCATTTCATTTATAATAAAGGTATTACCTTTTTTTTAAATGTTATTACTTTTTGATAATGTTCTTCGGACATTATCAATAATGGATTGGACTTGGGCCACTTTCAAAGTGATGGTATTAATTATTGCGAAAACTTATGTGTCAAAAATTATCGTATACACTCTGAATATACTTAAACTGCAAATGTTGTTTACGACAGCTACCTTAAAGTTGTACGCGTGATTACGGGCAACAAAAAATAATTGACAAATGGACTTGGGCCACTTTCGAAATAAACGGCTCAGTTACATGGCAGTGTTTTCTTTCGATAACGCCACCAAAAATTCCATTACCATGGTCCCGTTAAACCAAGCAGAATACTCAACCGGAATTTCCCTAATAAACGTTGTGTTTACCGTACACAAACACCTCGCAATTGCATCGGGGCACACAGTGTCAAACAGCAAAACGATCGCGAGGATAACACGGGAATGAAAGTGCATAATTGAACGACCGTCGACGGAAGCACTTTGTCCCGGATAATCCAAAGAGGATCTCTCATTCGCCGACCGATAACGCTTCTCTCGTATCAAATTTCCCATTAAAAACCTGGCGAACAATGCCGCCGACTGTCAAAACGTTTCCCAGAGGCGCGCACACACAGAGCCCCTACCCCCGTGTACCTGAATGAATCCCAGCGTCCGCGTCAGCGTCCTCGAAGACGGACGACTCGGTGCCTTCGTCATTGTCCGCGACAGAATCATCGGGCGTCTCGTCATCCTTCGATTTCTCGCTGCCGGACCGATTCTCGTTTCTGGCGGGCGTCACGACGACGCAGGGGCTGTCGACCGACACGTGTCTGCCAGCCACCTTCACCAACGTGCTGGTGCTTCTGGCTAGCTTGGTGCTGTGCGTTCTGCGTATCAACAAGTTGGTGAACGTGGTGTTCCCGTTCGGCTTGCTCTTCGCCTCGTTCGCCGGGTTCTTCGCCGATCCGTTCGTCTTCGGCTCTACGATCTTGCTGGATCGCTTCTCCTCCGTCTTCCTCTGCGAGTCTTCGTCCTCCACCTCGAAGCAGGCGATCGTGTTGTTCAGCCGGTTGTCCTTTCTGGCGGCGTCCTTCCTGCCGGTGAACCGGCTCTGGAATCTCTCGATGGTCTTGAACGACCTGGTCCTCTCCACCTTCTTCCTCTGCTCGGGCCCGGCCACCGGCTGCTCGCTCTTCGGCGTCTCGAAGATCTTCGTCAGGGACTGCACCTTGCCACGGGACTCCGGGAACGAGTCCTCGGCCGACCTCTTCGTGCTGGACACGGACTCGTTGTTGCTCAGGGTGCGTGTCAGGATCACCGTTGGCACTGTCTTCGACGTGCTGATCGGGAACGTGTTGCTGGTGAACTTGTCCGCGTCGGAGCTGATCGTTTTCGGGATCTTGGAAGGGTGCCGAGACTCGCCGTCCAGCGACACGTAGAACGTCGACCTCCGCTTCGGGGACTCCTCGAGATTCTCCGCGTTCAACATGTCTCCCCCGTGGTCACCTGGTCCGCATATCAATGGGCGCTCAGCCCCGCTAAGCTTCCTCCATTAGCACACGTATCCCGCGCGGGAGCAAACATCCTTGCGGCCGGAAGGGTTTGGGAACGAACCTCCAGGGGTGAAACTTGCTCTGATCCCCGTTCGATACTCGTCACCGTTACCGTTACAAGGAGAATCGTGCGCCACCAAACTAAATGTCATCGACGTCACAATCTACCCCTTTCCCTAAGCCCGCGGATCAGAGGACAACCTCGAAAGGTGTGTCACACGTGCGACCCAGGTCTCCCGGCAAAGTTACTCCGAATGCACCAGTCGAGAGTTCTCGGTCCGTCCAGCGGGAGTGTCCTCGAATTCACTTTACAGTCCAACACGGAGGCGGGGGGGGGGGGCAGACCCCGAGAGCGAAGGGCCCAAGTGGTCGAGGGCCCCGAATTTCTTGCCGGGTTCGAGCCCCCTCTAAATATAACCGACGTATCTCGGCGACAGGAGCACGTGTATCTCGAAAAACAAATACGGTCACGGAACACGGCGCGCAGTTGTAAGCAGATAGCGCGCGAGGTGCGCTCAGCCGTGGGGCCGCGCTATCGACGAGTATTTTCGCCGTTTATCGCTGACCTCTCCGCGGCGGTTGGTTCGCGGAACCTTTTACGCACACGAATTCCCGAGGATCGACGTAATCTGCCCGCTGGTCGGTTGGTATCACCAGATATCGGAGCACCTGTTAATCACCTGGTTCCTCACGAAACAGGCACACTGGCCACGAAAGCTCGCCCGAGAGTTCACACCGAAGAGAGGCGCGCCGGAGAAAATACGGTCCCAGGAATGCGGGGACTTGCGCACACGGGCTCGCGCGACAGGCCCACGGACGAGCGTAACGAACGACGACGACGACGACGACGACTCTTATTCTCGGGGATAGAGAAGGCGAAGATCGAACGGCGCGGTTCGAAAAACTAACATGGATCACGGTCGTCTGTCCCGAGGGAAGGGACTGCTACTCTCCGGTCTCCGAGGTAAAAGTAAAAGGGTCTGAGTCACTGCCACGGGATCGGGCCCTCTCGCGGCCCGCCGGAACCGTCACCAGACTCGTGGAATGCGCGCAAACCGCCCGGATGAGCGACCAGCATCTCTCTCTCGGGCGTTTCTCCTCTCCAAGGACAGGGCACCACGGATCCCAACAGAGACACACGCGCGCCGCGATCAACGGGAAACACACGAGCAGCGGCGGGGCACGCAGTCATCCGCACCGCAGACGGGCTCACGACTATCTGCTCGCTGCGAAGCGGATCGACGCGTGCAGCGCCTCTACCGGACGGCTACGACGCACAGACCCCGCTCGATGGTAAGGGGGATCGGGTGCCGCCACCGGGATCCACACCGTGTCAGACGCAGCACTACTCGTATCCTTAATTAAGCGGATTAGGGAATTGTGTAATTAAAAATCTCGGACCCAGGAGCTTTGAGCGTCTTTATTTTATTTTTTGAGATTTTTCAGAGAAGTTGCCGCAAGAATTCTCGTGGTGTTGGCAGTTAATCTGGGACCTCGAAGATTTTATGTCAGAATATTTGACCCCTTGAAACGAATATTAACTCTTTGCACTCCAAGCTATTTTAACTCCAAAACGAAACATTTTTTTCGAACCTAGAATATGTCCCTTCTATATATACAGTTTTTTGTGTAATACATACGAAAATGATGCAATTTACTCGTACAATATTGTAGTGTTTAGTAATTTATTGAATACAAACAAATTTAATAATCTTATTATATTATTAGATGCTGCAGAGAATCGTCCAATTGAAGAGTGTTACAGTCGGCCATATTCGATAACGCGAGTAAAAGTTCCAGATCACGTTTCTAGATTAAAGATTGGTCTCGGTGAAGTCTGGGTCAAGCATTATAGTCTGTTAATTGAGCGGATTGGGGAATTATGTAGTTAAAAATCTCGGACCCAGGAGCTTGGAGTGTCTTTATTTTATTTTTTGAGATTTTTCAGAGAAGTTGGCGTAAGAATTCTCGTGGTGTTGGTAGTTAATCTGAGACTTTGAAGATTTTATGTCAGAATATTCGACCCCTTCAAACGAATATTATCCCTTTGCACTGGAAGCTATTTTAACTCCAAAACAAAACATTTTTTCCGACCTTGAATATGTCCCTTCTATATGTGTATTTTTATGTAATACATACGAAAATGATGCAATTTACTCGTACAATACCGAAGTGTTTAGTAATTTATTGAATACAAACAAATTTAATAATGTAAAAAATATTTTTAATAATGATATAGCAATTTTTAGTGCCGCCTTACAATCGCCATTCGAGTGCTAAGGGTTAATCTTATTATATTATTAGATGCTGCAGAGAATCGTACAATTGAAGAGTGTTACAGTCGGCCATATTCGATAACGCGAGTAAAAGTTCCAGATCACGTTTCTAGATTAAAGATTGGTCTGGGTTAATCCTGGGTCAAGTATTATAGTCTGTTATTCGAATAAAAACTCCAGAGACACACTGATAGTCAGAATAGCTGTCCGCCCCGCATCGTAAATGTCATCAGTCTCGAGTAATTATGGTTGTGGTTGACAGCTAATGACCATCAATGCATTTCAGGATTTTTCTTTCTCGAAACCCTGACCTGTTTTATGATAAGTGAAATATTATTGAAAAATGTTGTGATTGATGCGAGGAAGTCAATAACTATGTAATGTTGATTTAATTGTTCATACTTTCCACATAGATCTATTCTGCATAGTTTGATCTTTATAAAAGATTCTAAACTGTAGTAAATACATGTAACCCATTTAATTGTATGTTCATTCCAACAAATGGGCGCAAATTGAAAATTTGCTTCCACTATTATAATTAAGATAAAAGAAGATGACTCCCCAACTGTTGAATAGGAATGGTATTTAAAATGAAATATTCTAACATGTCCACAAATAAGTTAAATTTATGTAACTTATGGAAAATTTAGAGCAAATGGTGATACTCATACCCGTGCTGCTACAAATAACTGCAGTGTGCCAATTGCATAATACGTGCAGTAACAAACCCTGAAACCGTCGCAGCTATTCATGCAGCATGATTTTGTCGTTTAAGCTATTAGCTCCCTACCTAAGAATGACAAGAATTATTTATACCCAGCGTGCTCAGTGGTATAATAAGTTCTATTTAATGGCATTTGAATGTTGAACCGATTCAGGCAGGCCATGAACAACTGACCCTGTGGCCTATTCAGTTTTATGTTGAGGTCACCGATTAACTCGAAACTGTCATTTTAATCGTCTTTCAAAGTGCATTGCATGCACGAACGATTCGTACTCATGCGGAGCAGATATCACACTGCAAAAGAAAACATGTCTTATAAAGCTTGTAAATTCACGGTAAAACCAGCAAATTAATACTTCTAACATCTCAAAAAGAAACTCAAGTCGTTCAGAAACGCTCCTAGGAAAATTTCACCGAGAAAAGAATTTCGTTTAACATAATTTTCAACTAGGTCAAGCGATTCTTCCTACCGCTCGAAACGACTAAATGCAGATTAGATTCAGGCGGGTACTTAAAGCACTAACGGTTAGAAAGAATTCTGAAGAGAGTACTAGACGAGATCTTGACTGCAGATCGGTACAGTGTTATTTCGAAAGTGCCTGTGCTGGATCCAATGCGGAAATATAGCTTTTTTATAATTAACTTTGGCGAAGTCAGTCGGTTACATAACTATTCGAATTCGGTCAATTTAATCTCCCCTGAAAAAGTGAATTAAACCAATTAATGCGCTTCTTGCTGTTACATGTGATACGCGGTCAAAAATTCTATACAAAATGCAATGCAAATTGAAAAATCTCAACTCTCAGTTTAAGCGTATTATTGTATTACCAAGAAAATGAAACTCAATTAATGACGCATGGCTTTGTGAGACCTCGTTTTATCCTTATTGGGGTCCATTGCTCTGTAGGCTTCCATTTAGGCGAGGTTACGTTGCTGGCTTTCTTCGAGCCGTAGTATAATACAAGAATCTAATTCCGAGTGCGATTTATGTGGATGAAAGTCACTGCACGTCCGAGGTGTCCATTCTGTGTATCAATTACGGTTCGTCGGTTAGGTTTGTCTGGCTGCGTTTAGAAGCTTTATTTTCCTTTCCTTCTACACCGTTCAGTATACAGTTAGCTCGGAATAGATTCAGTGCACAGAGTGATGTAGAACTACTGAATTGTTTGATTGTTTGAACAACAATCGCGGAAATAAGCTTTGTTCTTTCCACACCGAGGGCAGTTAACAAATTACCTTGAGCTACATATTTTGTGATTAGGCTGTACATTTTATGCACATCTGACGAAAATGCGTAGAAAATGATTAAGGGAAACAATTTTCTATTTAACTCTCGTGTCTTGAAAATCACAAAATTTTTATTCTGTACAAAGACCTGCCGTCTATTTGTAATTAATTTATTGATTTAATTCTTCCTCTCCTCGATGTATTTCAAATGTATGTATTTACAAACAACTTCCTCTTGTTAATTTTACAATTTGTATGCACAGTCGCCATTACTGCAATAAATAGAGTCCATTGGTTTAATCATTGGTGGAAGTGATTTGAAACGTAATGATAACTCTATTTAGTTACGTATGACTTTCACTTCCTTCCAAGAAAGCGACCACCAAAACTAGAGCTCAAAAAGGGAGAAGTCCAGAGTGCCAATGGCAACTATAGCGTTCGAATAAACCATTTTTATAATATTGCTATCGCATTTAATCTCGCGCTTTCCTTCGAGTTTCACGTGCCGACATTATTCCGCTTTTCTCCGCAAATTTGCGGCGCTCTTTCTGTCAAAGCGACGGTTTCGCCAGTTCAACATTGTCGGTTCGAAAACTCACTAAAATTGTAACGAACCTGTTATTTTCGAATTGAAATAGAAAGTGTGCCCTAAATACGCGGCAGTTCCTTCACCCCGATGATCGGAGCCGCGCGTTCGAAACCAGCGCGAAAATGGCCGATCGTTACTCGACCATTCAGAACTCCCGATGACTCATTCCCGACCTACGATCACGATCGATAATCGGTTTCCTCGATTTCCTGCTACACTTTCCTGCCTTTCGAAACTGGGGCTAGTCCCACGATTTACAATCGGCAGGTTTCCATTTCACGAAAAGAAACGATCCATTATGGAGTTAGCAACGGGAACGAAAAAAATCTACGAAACTATGCCGCTTTTACCGAATAAGTGTATTCAACGAGGTCGATCATTTTCGGTGAAGAGTAGTGTCATTCTGTGGGAGAATCGTTTACCTCTTGCTCGAGTAACCTAGAAGAACTTTTCTGCACAGAATTTCAATTTGTTTGAAGATTGCAACGAATCAGACTTCGTTGAGTCATCCTTCTTCTTGGCACGAACTATTTCAAGGACATTCAAAAATTGCTCAAAAAACGGGACACATCAACTGGAGACCTGATGAATAGTTGAAAATGATATTGACGATATCACTGACGTAATGATAACGAATGACCACGATGATTCTATTACATTTAGTCATATAGGGTGTCCCAAAAATGTTGTATCTCCTTGAAAGGGACGCTTGCAAGAACAATGATACAAATAAAATTAAATATAATTATATAAAGAATATACTAGAAAATATTAAATCGCTCGATCCATAGTAATCCAGATTCGATAAAAATAAATCCCGAATTGCATTTACCGGAAGCACAAGGGTACACTTGAGCTTAGGAAAATACAAATCAGAGAATAACTGTCAGCTCGTGAGTCACCGAGGTAGCCAGATCGATAAAAAAAAGAAGTAGTAACTTTTATCGAGTTCTTTCGCATTGCGAAAGAGACCGCGGCGAACGTTGCGTTCGCGTTAATCATCCGGTAAACGCGAAGCAAGTAACGCGGGGCGTTATCATTGTGCAAGTAAAAACAGCGACAACTGTAATTGCGCGATTATTGCTGGAATTTTAGTTTCAGGTGGTGGGTGTGCCGCCGCACGAGTCGCGGACCTTGTGCCGTGCTCGTGTTGGTGTCGTTCCATTTGTAATTCCTAGAATTAAGGCTTCAGTTTGATTGGTAAATTAGAATTGCAATTCCTTCGGCGTCGCGGGAGCCATTGTTGCGTCATTCTTTCATTTCCTGGCAAATTGGGAAAGTTGGGAAATTCTTGTTATTTTATACTGCCCGTAACATTTTTGTATGGTACTTTGTATTTTGTTAGATAGTCCTCCTCGTTAATTGCATTACTAATTACTACATCATGACTTTCTTTGGCTCGCAAAAATTCTAATACGAATGCAAATCCTTCCTAATTGAAAGCATTGCTTTAACCTAAAATTTTGCAACATTCGCAAGTGACATACTCATGAACGGGGGTGTACACTCGCACATGTCATTCTCTCTGTCTCCGATCGGTTAATGAAACAGACGACAGCTTAGGCCTTGGATAATTCACTTCCTTGACACAGTTTGGAGTAGCAAACTTCATCCCGGCTTATTATGACATTCGATCAATTATCAATTAGACCGTGCATGTCTCATGAGATCTCTATTCGGCAATCGACATTTAATAATCCTCTAACAAGACCTCGACACGATGACGTTCGACCGTTGGACCTTGCGATTTAAATGTCGACGCGAATAGTGGGTGTCGCATTCGGTAAGCGCATCTCCTCGAGCAGGTGCCATTTAAATTTCAATCTGTTCAGAGTGGGCGCTGTTTAAACTTTCATCCCGCCGGGTGGGTGCCATTTAAATTTCAATTTCGTCAGTGGGTGGTCCGCTATCGTCAGGGCCGACAAGGCGTCGTTAAAACGATAATTTTTGCATCAGGGTGCCGTTGCGATCCTAACTCGGCGAGGATGCACCATCGACTTTCGAACGTCTCTGTTTTCCCAAGAAAAGTGCCTTCTTTATTTTTCCATGTAATTCGTGCCGATCGAAAGTTTTTAAAAATCTTTTTCGCACGTCGTTTATTAAACCGATGCTTCTAATTGCTAGAAAAAAAGTCAAATCGTTTAGCCGAATTAGAAAAAAGTCATTCCAATTTAAAGGGCGTCCGCATGGCTCTTATTGGTCGCAGTCGTTTCCAAGGGTCGGTGTACCTAAATTCTAGGAAGGGATCGGGGCCCCTCGCAATTAGCTTGTCACAAATAGCATAGTCTCGGCGCGCGGTTCAGAGAAATTGCGTTCAATCAATGCCGGGGCAATTGCAGCGTGTAAGACGAGTCTATTTCCCGATGGATGCATTCGAATCGCAGAATCGATCGGATCCGCGATCCGATCCCGACGAGGGATCAACCTTGGGAGGCTCCTTCGAATTTCCTCTCGATCCAGCGACCCGACCCATCGGTCAATCGCACTGTGGCGTATCACGATCGATTCCACGAAGACCGTCGATAAGCATCGGCGCCGCGAACGCGTCTGTTGCTTGCAAACGACGCGTATAAGGATCTGTAACGTGCACGCGTGACGGATCGTGCGTGCAATAAGAAAAGCCACGGCCGTATTACGCCGGTCTGCCACGGATCCTGGTTCTTTGTGAGGAAAACGTGCGTCACGGGATTCTTTTTCATTCGCCACGCGTACCCCGCCGCTCATTGCTCTCCCCCCTCTCCGTCTATCTTTCTTCCCCTTTTCTCGCTCTCTTTGTCGCGTCTTAGCTTCAACGTTCTTTTGCTCCTGAGCTACCATCGATCCTTCTTCCTCGCTTTCGACGCCACCCTTTCACCGTGCTCTTCTTCTCCTAACCCTTCCCTTCCCTGGACCCTATCGATCTGCATTCCGCCCTTTTCCTAACCGGAATATCGCTTACACTCGGCTGGCAAAAAGTTTTCTACCATTTTTGGGGGAAGAGCAAGCTGACCTGCTAAGCGAATGAACCTAATTCGTATTCAACGAAAAACAATATTTACGATTCCCTCTTCATGTCGAAATTTAGCAATAATTGCATTGGGAGTTCACCTGTTTACCGCTACGTTAATTTATTTAACAGTTGTTCCAACGGTATCCCACGTATTCAAGCTAAGTATTGTTATGAGATTATCAATTTGTATTTTGAGGTCTTTACTCGATATATGTCCGAAATATCTAGGGAATAAAAGTCCAAGAACTATCCCCACTGCCGCGAGGTATACCTCGTGAAGCTCGAGTGGCCTTGGTGGCCGTGGAGTGTAAACATGACACGCATCTGGTATGTTTGTGTGAGACCTCTACTACCTCTACTTCTCTACTCCAATAACAGAACTTCTTTATTTGTCATTGTCTTTTTAGAGGACTTTCGCCAACGCGTTCATGGTATTTTTTTAGCAAAAATAATACCAAACATGACATATAATTCCGATGATATTTACACTACTTATCTTTATTCGATATCAACTTTCTAAATCCTTGTTTTACGATTTCACACGCGACTGTGCTAATTAAAACTGGGCTTCGTGTATCTGTGTGTTGTGCTGTATGTTAAATATTAAGGACAGAAATATAGTGTGAAATAAAAAGTTCACAAAACGATGAGATTTCTAATAACGAAGGTGTGGATATATGGCTGTTTTTGCGCGTATGAATAACATTATGTCGGTGCTACAAAGAGATCCGGCATTTCATATACGACAACCTAATATTTCTCACGTTACAAGGTTCGTGGAGTGAAGCAAGGAGGGCGCTAACGAGATATACAACCCATAAATCTTTATATAACCAATCATAATGATGCTCTATTGACTGTAAAACCAGAATGCAAGATATATTGATGGCTTGCCTACCTCTAAGCAGGCGAACATATTTTTAATTCTCTTCTGGCTCAGAATACATAATTATCGCATGTGAAAGACATGATTATATGAATTCTTTGAATTATTTGAAAACATCCTAACAATATTCTCAAATTTCTTTGATCTTTATTATACCTCACCCAGCCATTTTCTTGCTAAATATATTTCTTTTCTACCTTTTTGTACGAATTGAAGTGTTTAGATGCGAATAATGAAACGCACGTAGAAAATTTGTTTACAATAATTTCTCGAATAGAACTCTTTACTTGCACATACTCGTAAGATCGATTGCCCTGATTTACAAGCATCCCTATTTAAGCGAAAGAAAATCGCAAGAATGAATGATAAGAGAGATGATTGATCAGGCCCGACGCACGAGTAAATTTTCCGCGCGATTGGTCACGGCAGAAAACGGATCGGGAATGGTCCTAATTAACGGATTCCCGCCATCAATCCTGAATTGGCGAAAGGTCGCCGCGCGGCGCAAATCGCGGAACATCGAGATACAATAAACCGTAATTAGCAGCGAGCCTAATGCAATCCGGCCGATCTCGAATGCGAGCCGTGATATAAATCAAACTTATTCCCCGGCCGGCCCTTCGGCCCTCTTATCGATGCGCGGCAGAGATAAATCGCGAGGACGTGGGGAGAGGGCGGGAGGGGGAACGTCGGCGAGGGTAGTAATTAGTTTCAGCGACATTAGTCATTAGCGGGACCGCTTCCTCGTGTCCTCTTTTGTGTGTCACTCATATACCAGGCCTTTCGATTATTACGGCAGTCGGATAGGACTTAAGCGTGTACGATTTACCGCGGTTTGTAATTAAATTAAAGGCCGATCTTCGCGGTTGATTGCGACCGCGAGAAACTTAGTATACACACGAACGCCCACGGGAAAACAGCAGAAATCGTCTGAAGCGCGCGTCACTCGAAGTACAGGTTGCCCCCTCGAGTAATACTATACTTCTATCGGGGGCTTCCCGGAAAAATTTACTTTACGCGATTATTAAGTGTTATTACTCGGCCGGCGAAGTTTATGCTAATGAACGGAGACAATATAAAAATATGTATGGCATCCGGCGATGACGGCGGGAAAAATGAAAAGCAATGTAAGATTGTGAGCTGCAACATCTGTTGCAAGAATTTGATGATCGAGGTTGGATACCGTTTCTAAATATATCTCAGAATAATAATCATTTGTTCGAGGGTTGCTATTAATGGAACACGGAATGCAACAGAAGCATTCTAAAACCTGTATAACTGATTTGTGTAAGTATTTTCTTATTAACTGTGCAATAATTTAATAATAGACTACACGGATCTTCACGCAAAAGTGAAAGTGTCTCCATCAATTGCAAGGAACAGTTGTCAGATAAAAGTTTCTTTCTTTACTTAATAGTCTTAATAAGTTGATAATAATTCTATTGGCATTCACCACAATGCATCGTTAAATCGCATGAACTCGTTTTTGTATAAACGCATAAAATCCGCAGTCTATTTATTATGTTTCGACGCGTCACTAATACTCTTAGCAATTTCTATTTAAAACATCATCGATTAAGGTGGAAAGAAATCAACCAGTTCCGGTTGCGAAGGGTTAAATTGGTTCACATTATCGTTAACCATAGATGATTTACAGATTCGTTCCTTAAATTCCATCTAACCCGAATATGGCGCACGAAAACAATTTATCAAAGGTTCTTTTCAATTCCTAATGCACAACATTCCATATACATAATGACATCGATCATTCCCCACCATGTTAAACAGCTTTCCTTCCCTCTCATTCAGACATCAGGGAACTGCCGATTTTATGCAACACACATGGGTATGCATTTGGGTTGCTGAGACTAATGAAACTTTCTAATAAATGTTTAACTCTTCACTGCGGCGAGAAATGTGTGCTCATAAGGAATGTGTGAAATTGAAAAATTAAAACCTTTGTTAATCCCTTTAATCAACAGAATGAAAATATTACAATGGATGATATTCAAATTGCTATTAATTACATGTTTCCTTGCAGCTTGCAATATAATGCAGTGGAGTTTAACACACTCTACCTAGCACGCTGTTCAATCGATTAGATTCACTTTGGTAAATATGAAATTTCGATTTCGTACTACGTAGGGTTAAACTTCACGTTGGCAACCCAGAAACTTTTAACATTTTAAAATATAAACCTGTACATCTTGACGAGAGAATGCCAAAAATCGATGTTTCAAGACAAGGAATTCGCTGGTTCAAAAGTTAGGCGTGTTTAAAGTTGAGTTTAAAGTGCAATTAGAATTTCTGTAACTTGTTCGTGGCATTTATTTATGATTCGCAGAATTTTTCAAGGAGTCGAAGACTTTCCTTTGCCAAATGGTTTCAGTATTTCATAAAGGGCAAGCAGATAAATTTAATGAAACGTTTCGATGACGGGCATCGGAACGAATGGTAGCAGCGATGCTGATAAAATGCTTGCAGAATCATAGCTGGCTCTGTGCAGAAGCGACAGGGATCAATATGGTGCATCCGACAGAGAAAGCCGCAGACATGGTTTGATCGACGAACAGAGACACGCCTGGACGAAAAAAAAATCGGCCAGCTGTACGCATAATGCACGCGGCGCGATAACACGAAGTGTGCGTAATATCCGCGGGGAATTCGACGCAGGGCTCCGGAGGCGTGTTAACGAGGCGCCGATAAATTAGTTCCATATCATTCCCTGTCCCTGGTATCGCGTTACGTCTCCAGAACGGTGGGTCCCCGTCCCGTCATCGACTACCGTTTCTCTCTAACGTGTCTTCGATAACTGTAAAGGCGGCAGAGCGTTCCCGGCACGCGAAGAAGGAACAGAGGAACACACAAAGGACAGAGAAAGAAAACGAAAGAAACACAGAGAGGAATAGAGAGGAGGGGGAAGGGGGAGAGAAAAAAGGGAAAAAAATAGGAGACGGCGACGACGTCGAAAGAGGAGACAGGCACTTCCCTCGTTCCATGCGGTGCCTCGAACGGCGTCGTTTTTCTTCCCACGCAAGACTCTCTCTCTCTCTCTCTCTCTCTCTCTCTCTCTCTCTCTCTCTCTCTCTCTCTCGGAGAGTCTGCGATGCGCATCCGTTGTCCCTTAATCTCTTTCCCCCGACGTCGTTTAATCTCCCCATAAATCCGGCACTTACTTTCTGCGCGACGAAAGAACGCCGAGAGGGGTGGCGGAATTAAGACGGTAACGCGTTAATTGCCGGCTTGCTTCTAATGGTCAGGGAATGCACCGCTCAGGGCCGTTCTACCGTACGCGCGCCTTGAACCTACGGAAAATACTCGGGGGACGCGGCCGAACGAAATTGAACAGTGACCAATCATAAAGAGGGTTGTACATGAAATGTCCTATTTTGAACAGTAAATTCATTATAACTAGGAGTGCGCGGGTACCCAAAATTTCGGGTTCGGGTACCCGGAATGGCAGTCGGGTCGGGCCCAGTCGGGGTCTCGAAAGTTTGCAATATTCGGGTACCCGAAGTTAAAGTTGTATTTACATATGTAAGTATAATCCTGTTTCATGATTTATCAGTTTAATCTTTTATTTTCATTGGCAGGTTCAGAATGTTTTTTGTATTTCAATTATTTTAAGTATCTTATTTTAGATTCGCGTGTAGGAAACATAATTGCTCTACTTTCTCCTATAGAAGTTTTGTTCTCGTGGCTGTGACAATATTTCCAGCGTCAGAAGACAATCGTTCGCCGGATAATTTAGTAGCAGGAATGCCAAGGTATTGTCTTGCTGTTTCTGCAAAAATGTAGGTAGTCGTTTACAATTAAATTTCCACCGTTCCATTATCTCAGTGTTTCGAGGACCAGCGCTTTCTGAAAAGCAAATTTGGGATGCTGTTTGGGAGAACAAAACTTGTATAGGAAAAAATAGAGCAATTATGCTTCCTACACGCGAATTTAAAATAAAAGACTGTTATTTCACATAATGTATTCGAAATTATTTCTTTCCGTCGCGAAGTTCGAGAACCGATTACACGGAAAATAAAAAAATCATTCCAAACCTGCCAGTGAAAATAAAAGATTGAACTGAAAAATCATGAAACAGCATTATACTTACATATATAAATACAACTTTAACTTCGGGTACCCGAATATTGCAAACATTCGGGACTCTGACTCGACCCGACCCGACTGCCATTCTGGGTACCCGAAATTTATAAACTTTCAGGATCGCGAACCGACCCGACCCGACCCGATCATTATCCAACTCGACCCAAGGCTCGGTTACCCGACATTTCATCCCTAATTGCAACGCGTTCTGTCAATGAATTTCAAGTTTCATCGGTAGAAATTGCATTTCTTTGATTACTCGAGTTCCTCATTTTCGAGATTGTTATCTTCGTTTTACAGTGTCGTTTACTATCAACGAATCCTCGTATGTGTTGATATGTTGTTTCTCCGCGCATATAAAACAATGCAATCGTATTGATTGACATTGAAGTAAAATTGAGTCACACGCAAAATTAGACGTCTGAATTGGAATCGCGAATCGTTTGTTTGGCGGGAGGGAGTATACACGTGTACACGCTGTCCAAAGGGTTGAAGGAGAAAGTAGGACGGTGCAGCAGTGCATAGCGACGAAGGGAGAAAAGGGGAGGAACGGTGGGGTGAAAGTACGTAGGGCCTACCGACACCATGGTGCAGCCCTGAAACCACCGTGACGTTCTACGTTTATACGGGGTGACTGGATAGGTTTCACCAACGGACAAGTCCTGCTCTGATGGGTTTAGGGTTAGATAATCCATTTAGTGGGGAAACTCGTTGTGGCCAGAAGAGTCAAGTTCTGTTGCGTTAATCTTGGAAAGATTAGGCCTCCAGACCGAGCAATAAATTACAGACGCGGATGCAGACGTGGGTCTCCGTGTAATAATTCACAGGACTGTAGGCTTCGAAAGAAGAGGTATCAAATTTTTATTCTGCTGCATTTTACAAAATCGTATAAACCAGCTATTCAAGTGCTTCTCGCAGCATGTATCAATATTCCATTCCCGTGAAAACGATTAACCAGTCGACTGTGATTGACGAGTATACTTGTCAATCCGAAACTCTATCGCGGTGCGATTAACGTTAATCAATTGTTAAATTCTTCTCGAATAAAAACGTAATTCTTTCTCATTTAGCTTTACAAGGGCTTCGGCTGTTATAATAGCCGCGTTTCGCCTGCGTACGATGTGAGGGATTTTAAACATTAAACTTCACAGTTAACTGGTTAAAAGACTTCCAATGCTGCATCAGTTGCAACGAGTGGCATCAGAAAAATAGAACAAGCAAGTTCAACTCAGCCCACAAAAGAACAGCGACGTGTTAAATCATCCCTGGGCCGCCCGACGGAATCCTCCTCAAGATCTTCCATCAGAATAACCCCCGACAATTGAGACAACAAAACCTCAAGGATGTCCCTGCGCGTCAGTTCAACGTTCGTCGACGATCTCGAACGGTTCTATTTTTGCGCAGCGTCGAATCCGTCTATTTCGCCGGTAATAAACCAGTGTATCGGCAAACGAGACCGACAACAATCGCCGCGGACTGGTTTCACCTTTCTGCTGGCGGGCAGCAGCAGGCCTGTCAATATTCATCGAAACGAATCGGTTGCCAGCAACAGCAACCTTTCCCCTTGGCTGTTTTCACAATCGCGAAACGACGACGCCCGGCGATATTGATTTTCCAATTATATCGGAACGATTAAAACAATCCCCCCCTCTCTCCTCTCTTTTCACCGATCGGAAACTTCGCGGATCGTTGCGAAACCAATGTTGCGAAACACTCTCGCGGCCGTTGAGTCAGGTTCAAGCAGAACGCGAAACAACGGTGCGCGCCAGCGTTTCTGGAAGTGTTGCGAGCGCGTTGCCCGAGCCGCGAAGCGAAAGGTTCCGCGGATTTTTGCGAGACCGTGTGCGCACCGCTTTTATGCTCGTTCCACCGTTCGACCGTAACGAAACCGCCCGTACACGTATACGTGCACAGCAAGCGCGGCGGCTGTCGCGGTGTTTGAACAGGTAAACGTCGCGACGCCCCGATACATCGACTTCTCGATATTTCATCTGGCGTTTATCGGACCCCCTGTCGAGGAGGAGGGGGCACTTATCTTTTTCACGGTGATTCACGCTAGTGCAATTTTCGATAAGAGGGGTTACGCGCGTCGGTTAGACGAGCGAATCAGGTCTATGCAATACAGCCACGCGATAGGCGATTGCAACCAGGGTCGTACGCAGACGGGAAGGAATAGGCCCGGGACATTTTATGATGGGTTTATGGGAAATACACTTCGGGACAAAAAGATAGCACATCACATACCTCTTCTCGTTTGATAAACTGGAGAAAATGAATATTTTAATGTGTCACCATTTTTGGACATGTTCACATGTATTAGGTCGTCCCGTAAGTTCGTGTCGTTTACTCTTGTACCGTTTAAATCCTAAAAATAAAATATGTAATCACCCTTTCATTGCACAAACTGTTCCGACCTTTTTGGTAAAGACATCAAACCGTCACTATAAAATTTCTGCGGTTTTTCATTAAAATACTTAAATATGTGAATAATATAAACACATCCACGGTACGAACTTATGGGACGACTTAATATAATGTACTGACAAGGGAACATATTCAGATGCGAAAATCCGATTTCGATGAAACTTATGGGAGCTTATAGTTCTTCGAAAAATATTTGACACGTTTGTTTTTTATCGGCAGTCATCCACTTTGAAGAGGTGAAAACAGCCCTCAAAGTTGGGAGTCAAAACCATATTTTTTGAGATATCTCGGAAACCAGAGATCGAAAAAATTTGAATTGTTTTTAAATTGTTCGTTTTTCAATGGGAAATGTAGTCGCGCAAGAAAATTTTAAGAAAAGTTTTTTGTTTAAACAATATATTAAAAATTTGATTTTTTGCAGTTTCTCTTATTTGTTGTTAGTTCATTTTAATATAAATTTTGGTGTGTGATCTTTGATCCAAAATAGGGGATACATATTTCAGGATTTTCTTTCTTTTTGCCATTTAAAAATAATTATGCATAATGGAAGATAGTGTTACACCTAGCGTGCGTAGGAAGGAATTCTGGCTTGTTTTGTCGAAATATAAGCATTTAGTATAAACGTGTATAGTATTTTAAACAATACCACTGGGTTATGTGCCGTTTATTGTTTCATTAGTAGCTAAAGAAGGTGGCGCAGGTAGCAGCGTGACGCAGTGCTGATTACCACGGCGTACAGTGGGCAATTTCGACGAAATCGGATTTAAAATCAAAGAACTTTCGATAGAAATGAGGTAGAGCGATGAAATTTTATTTTAAATTAAAGCTGTAACTTTATAGAATACGGGAAAAACAAAGAGATTATGGTACGAACGTTTTTTAACCTTGAGAAAATTTGTTAAACTTGCACAATTTCAAGAAAATTGTGGATTTTCCAATACCACACGCGGAAAAAATTTTTTTTAACATGTTATAAATCATTTCCCATAGATTTTATTCACGATGATTTCAAATCTGGTCTCAAAATTTGTCTACGACCTCAGGAAGTTGCAAAAAATAGATTTCTGTGACAAAAACTAATGAAATCATTTTTTCGTTGAAATGATTTGATGACACACTTTACATCTAATGAGTTCAATCATTCTGTTTGGTAAAGATTTATACATTTTTTAAATACTTTTTTCGCTAATATTCTCCCACTTGTACAGAATACATTATTTTAAATCGTTAATATTTTGAAATTATCTGCCATTTTGGTACACGGCTCTGGCAAGAGGTCCCCAATAATTTTCGATAATGGGAAAATTATTAGTTGGGTGATCTTGACAGCCAATCTAAAACACGAATATTCTTCGAACAAAAATATTTCTTTACTACTTTTGCAATTTACAGCGTATGTGTTTAATTGTTTACTTATCAATTCAATATATAGTTCGCTATTCATTCGTTCTTTTATAAACTTGGTTTCTGTTTTATCGGTGTCCAATACAGGCCCAAATCATTATGCTATGGCCCCGCATTTGTTGACGGCTTAAAAATTTATGTCCCTCTCTCAAATCATGATAGTAATAACCTAGGCCATCTGGTCCATCCAAATGAAATCTTTCTTCGTCAGTAAATATGATTCTTCGCCATTTTGTTCCCACATTTATAAGCTTTTCGTAAAATTGTAAGCGGAGCGCTTACGCTCCATCTTTAACCAAGGTTTCTTCTACAACTTCCTTAGCATTAAATGCTTGCATTTTTGTAAAACCCGACGTACATTTTTTAGGTTAGTGTTTACACCAACACGTTCTGCGATTTGTATCGCAGTCATGCTCGAATTTGATGCTGTTCTTAATATTGCACGTTTTTCACGAGCAGTTAAACTTTGTGAACGCCCAGAACCCTTCTTTTTCCGTAATTTTCAGGATTTTTAAATAAGTTTATAATTAGTTTTCGGCTTCTATTTACAACTTCTGATATTTTTATAACTAAGTATTGTTCTTCCTTTAACTTCAACATTGTGTGTATTTCACATTCATTTAATCTTTTTCCACGACCCATTTCTAACGTTGTGCTATGTTCTTTTTATCAAGTAAGCACAAATAAACGACGTAAACACTTTATCAATTAGGTTGTCCATTGCATGTATTCACTTCAGGATGTTATACACAACTGAGAATCGAAAATCTGCAGCTTGCGCGCTGTCATTTTGTCCCGTTTGCGAACCACAATATTTACGTTTTCGTTCCTACAATTCTGTTGACGTAAATGTTGTGAATGATACTCAGTACATTATACATATTGACATGTCCAAAAACGTTGACATCTTAAAATATTAATTTTCTTCAGTTTATGGTACCAAACGAGGAAAAATATGCGATGTGTTATCTTTTTGTCCCGGAGTGTATATGCGCCTCTGAATCAGAGCTAAGTTTACTTATTGGAGCATTGATCTCGGAGTTACAGTGTTTACTCCATATATGTCCCAAATGCCTAGCTGATAAAAGTCTGTGGAGGGTCTCAGAAGCTCGAGAGACCTCGGTCGCCGAGGAGTGTAAGGTCGCGTGGATCAAAGAATCTCCTCGCCGGTATATGTCTCTGCCTTGACCCGTGTTTGGGACATATATCGAATAAATACTGTACTGTACTTACGCAGAATCGAATGCGCCTTTGAGTTGGAGCAGAGCTAAGTTAGCTCGTTGGTGCATTGATCACGCGAATAGTCGATAGTCTTGTAATTTGATTTACATACATTATGATAATTTTAATTGTTGAGATTGGCTGATAACGATGATTTATGCATGAATTTTTAGTGGCGCTATAATGTTGTTAGCTTTGAAGGACGCTTTGAAGCTTTGTGTGTGCCTGATGTCAAAAGCATATCGATTCGAGTGAATTTTAATTTTCGGTAGTTGTTTTTAAAATATACTTTCAATTTAATCTTTATGAAAGTATAAGAACAATAGTATAACAGGATATTTCTTTTAAACTTAAACCTTTCTGTTTCTATTCAATTGACCTTTGATGTTGGGTTCTCACGTTTTGGTACGTCCTGTACACAGTAAAAAATAGCATAGTTCATATTTATTGTATTGATGATCGAAATTGAAACAGCTGAAAGAAATCGTTGCTTGCATTCGATTTCAAGGGCTATAACCATGAGGGGTATTTAAATTTCTCACGAAGAAGAGTTTTGTTAAAATTTATTAAATTATGTGTGTGCGAGCGTACAGAAGACCATAAATGCGACACCAAATTGAGATCACTACGAATTCACCAGATTTTATGTAGAACTATTCAATATGACGGAGGTTGATGAGAATTTTCCTCTCCCAGAGAGGATCAAAATTTTCAAACAGTAAGTCCTTCGTTAGATTTTTTAATTAAGCATTTCTGCAAACATATTTTCTAACTTATAATTAGAGGTGACACGAACGTTTGCGTTATGTGATTATTAAACAAGTTTGCACATTTAACTCACCTTGAGTCCTTCGAGAATCATACCGACTATCCTTAGGTAAAGATTTCCTCTTAGACTCACCTGTAAAATAAGAGAAATTTATTAGTTTATATGTAGTTTATATTAGTATAATTAATTAGTATATAGTTTATATTATTAGTTTATATTTCTTAAATTTTTTAGGTTATATAAAGTTTGAACACTTTTTATAGATTGCAGACTATTTGACATTATTAATTAATTATTGTCTTGTTCAATTACAGTCAACATGATAAAACAGGCGAATTGGTGGGAGTATGCGCAGAAATTGAGAGAAACCCGAAGCCTCAGCTAAACACGGTAAAGTCTAATTACGGAATTCGTGCTAAATATTCTATTTAGTTTATAATACAACTTTCTACGTAGAAAATATCACAAATACTTAAACTCATAAGTAAATTTTGCCACCCTAATAAGTCGATGGTATGTTAGTTTATTACAATCGAAAATTGTTCCTTGAAGATTTAACACCTTTCATAATTCAGATAATTTCTAAATAATAATTTAATTGTTTATCGTAGCAGCGATTTTTCATTCTGCAATGCAAAAACTACAAAAATCGTTGTCTATAGTAATTTCTAAGAGAAAATGTATTGACATACTAACAAGAAAAGCATTCAGTAATTGCATTTAATAACATTTTACATATATTATAGATCATGTCTAAATTGTAGATTTATTAGAAAGTAATCGAGATAACGGAAACTGTCCATTATATCAATTCTTTCTTATAACCTAGAACACTTTTACAATTACCCATATGGAGAACTAAAGATTACTATTGCGCATTATAACAATAACAAAAATATATCTATCCAAATTTTTAGCCACTCCTCTTAACAATACCCAAAGAAATAAATTTGTTGAATAAGGTGGATGCATCTTTACAATCTCAATGATTATAAATTCAAAATATTAAAAGTCGTCATTTTAACGGGTCCAGTATACCTAGTGATAAATTTTTTTAAGGTTTCCACAATCTTTTATTTTGCCTATTCATTTTCGCTATAAATTCATATAATCCTTAGCCTACCGATTGCGTGTCCAACGATTCTCCTACAAAAGATAGAATCAGAGCCAATTCGAGTCATTCTTTGAAACGAATTTGCTCGTTAAACCCAAACGCTTCACCGGAAGCAAAAAATGAAAAAAAAAAGAAAAACGGGAACGATAGTGAAACCATCGTGATAGGCAACAACCGTCACGATCGCGAAAATTGCTCAAGAACCTAGAAGACTCGGAAAGCAGAACAGAGCACGCAGATACGGCGGCGATTTTTCCAATCGAACCCCTCGTAAGTTGCGTGCGAGAAATGCCTCGTAAAAGCTGTTCAGAAAGCGTAAACTCGACGAAAAGTTCGAAACACGGAGAAAATACAGACGCCGCGAGAAGGCGTTTCGCGAAAAGACGCGCGGCGGATAAAGGAGCAACAAAGACGGGACGATACGACGAGCTGTATGTAATTCGATTCCAACAGCACCGTGGCCTTCAGCATTCAGCAACCACCTGCTGTCCGCGGTATCCATCGGGATCTACGGTCCTGGAGTGTCGTCTCGAAGGTGATCAACCTGTGGCACATGTTGTCCAGGTACCCGCGGATGGGAACACTGCCACCCAGAAGATGTGCCTTCTAGTGGAGGCGAAACAGTCGCCATCAGGCCCATTATCGAGGTACGAAGACGGCGAGTTCCAGGCAAATAAATCACACGTTGCGCCAACGGTACACGAAGAATTTAACGTTATTTGTTTTCTAAATATTCGGGTATACGAAAGGAGGGGTGTACCGTGACTAGTAATTGTTCGTACACCGAATAAATCACAATGGCCTATTTGAAAGTGGGCCAAGTCACTGGCAAGTTTTCGGTGAAGCTAGAAGGATCCGTTCAAAAATTTCAGAAACTTGTTGATTCCAAACGTAGAATACAAGATTTTCTTCATATTATACATATACAGTTTGTCCCCGCTAACTTGACCACCTTGAATATCTCGCTTAGTGTCAGTAATAGAAAAAAACGTTATAGGACAATATTAACCTAACCGAAGAGGCAATATCATGATTCGAAAAACACTTTTTCCAAGGTCATTTCTTTCTAGATATCAAGGGCATCAATTTTTTTTTAATGGAACTATATATTTTTTTATCGCGATTTAATAGTAGGTTTAATATTATACAATGACCTTCGTGTGACCTTGGGTATGAAAAATCCAAAAAGCATTACAGGTATTATCAGTGATCATATTACTATTATAGGGTAATTTACTACCCTAATTCGTTTGGTGTCAATGGTACGCTAAATGATAACAAATATGCCAATTATTTAACTGAAAATTTGCCTCATCTATTGGAAGAAATGCCATTAGCTTGAAGGATCGAGATGTGGTATCAGCATGACGGATGTCCGGCGCATAACTCAAGCATAGCCCGCCAAATATTAGACGAAAAGTTTCCTCAACGTTGGATTGGGCAAGCCCACGTTTTATGGCATCCGTGGCCACCTGATCTAACTCCGTTAGATTTCTTTTTATGGGGAACAGTTAAGAGTATTGTTTGCGAACATGTTCCAACAACAGCCGTAGATATGAAGATGCGTATTAGAACTGAATGTACCAATGTTAGCAACGAAACTATTAGAAGAGCCAGAGAATCATTTATTTTCTCTATACAATAATATATCGCAAACAATTGTCATAATTTCCAATATTCATTCGAATAGAGTAGCTCAATAAAACCAATTATTATATATTTTTTGGATTTTTCATACCCAAGGTCACACGAAGAATAATTGTATAATATGTCATTGAAGAGGTCTTCACTCCTATTATTACATCGCGATAAAAAAATATATAGTTCCATTAAAAAAAAATTGATGACCTTGATATCTAGAAAGAAATGACCTTGGAAAAAGTTTTTCCGAATAATTATATTGCCCCTTTGGTTAGGTTAATATTGTCCTATAACATTTTTTTCCTATTACTAACAATAAGCGAGATATTCAAGGTGGTCAAATTAGCTGGGACAACCTGTATAAATATTATACATTTGAGTCTATTTGTTCATACAACACACTTTTAGCACTTTATTGAACCCGACTAAACGTAGTAACGCAACATCAATTTAGAACGATGGCATAGCAATTCTAGGCGTCTTAGTCGTTCCCGTAAAAGAGCCTCAACCACGATTTTCCTCCTGTAGAGTAATATCTCGGCCGCAAGAAGTGCCCAAGGGATTCGCCGTGCACCCTAATCGATCACGCGAAAGCTCGCCTCTGATGACCTACTGTCTCGAATCCGTCCAGTGTCCAGGAGGAGCGAGCGCGACGGCCGGCACGGTGGCCGCGACAAGTTCGAGCATGGTGACCACGCTGGAGACCACCAAAGGGGACGAGGCCGGTAATGGTCCCAGCTCGAGGATCCTCTATGGCCCGGTGACGGAATGTATCACGGAAGCCTCCAGCTGCGAGTCGAATTCTTGCAATCCGCCGTTGACCCGCATCGATTGCACGGCTTCGCGCAAAGGCACGTCGGCGAGGGTCGCTCATCAGCGTCGCAACGAGACCGCGAACTGCACGAAAAACGGCGGGAAAAACTGCTTCGAAACCTCGGTGCCATTGGACGGCGGTTGCCCGAAGGCTGTGGGTTTCCAGGGACCATCAGCGGACACGAGCTCGTGTCAGCAGGACGTCCTTGAAACGCGAGTCGATGAATGCGGACCAAGAACGCGTTTGATCAGTCACCCGCGGGATTGCGGAAATTATTGCAGCTACATGGAGTCTAAGTCGAGCCGCGGCGGACCGTCGGCTAGGATGACCCAGGTTCCGGGCGTGCTGGATTGCCAGGAGAACCGCCCGGCGACTTGTTCAGGTGCTGGAGATAATCGGAAGAGACCCCCCGCCATCTGCAGGGACGTCGTCCCTTCGTTGGAGCCCAGAAACGGGCTAGATCCCTCGCAGAACGCCAAACCTACGCGCTTGACGTCGTGTCTCAGAAGACCGATCTGCTTGAATCCTTGTCCTCCCCTAAAGAGATCAACACTAAAAGCGTGTACAGCCGTACAGGATCATGGCGACTCTATTGTATGCGAGCCGATCAAGAGTAGAGCCCTTCCGGAAGCTAAGAAATTGGTGGACGACCAATGCGAAACGAGCAAGGATCAAATTGCCGATGACAGGTCGAAGGTTTCGAAGACAGCTAGCCAGAAAAACGGAAAAGCAGTTTGCGAGGAAAGCTGCGTTTCGAAGATAAAATCGGAGGAATTGTTGACCTGTTATAGGGATTATATGTCTCCTAGCTTGGTCGAACGGTACGAGGCTTGTCGATCGAAACGGAACGGTCTTCAGGATGAGTGCGTCCTGCCTGTCCCACGGGCAGTGATCGAGCTGAAGAGGATGGAGGAGTCCTGCCGATGTGATGATGGAGATAAATCGAACAATGGGGATGCGAATGGACAACGCGAGCGCGCAGTGCACGCGGTGACACCGCAATGTAGCCTTGCTTCTATGACCTCGAACACCAGCGAATCGGCGATATGTTAAGAGGGAAAGAGTTATGGCACTTTATACTGGGTGCAGTTGGAGGTGATAATTCATTTTAACTGTTAAATTGATATTTTGTTTGCTGAACCTTGTTTGTATATTTACGAACCTTCTGAGAAATAGTATGCGTTAAGTATGAATACGAGTGCGGGTGTGCGTGCATTTTGGTTGCGAAATGTATGTATAAAAAAGAGAAGAGTGAAGCATGAATGTACAATATCGATTTTACCCTCGTATGTTATTGATTTATGTAATAAGCTGGATGCGGCCAGGGGCAATCCAAGTTGTATGATTACAAATAAATTATTATTAACCAGTCTAACATCGAAGTGACTTATTTTCTAGAAACGTTCGAAATCACTCATGCAATGAAACGTTATTTTATTCCGTTTTCCTTGAAATCACGTAAAATTGAAAACAGTTATTTTCCAGACGGAAAGCTCATTAGCTCCCCAACACAGAAAAAAATCGAAAACATCGACTAAATCGGAAACGAAGAAAGCCGAAACTAAACGCGTGAAGAAGATTTCCTTGAGGCGAGTGAAATCTAGAGAATTGTACTCGGGTTCGGTTTACATAGACTGCGATTGCTATCATCGAAACGGATTGCAACACGATTGCCCGCGGACTACTTGCGGCGGTAAGTGTTTTATAATAAAATCAATTACAGTTTTTACTATATATATGTCCCAAATACCTATAAAAGTCCCAGAAGTATCTCCACTGCCACGGGTTGTACCCAAACAATTGTATCTCCTGGCCGATATATGTCCGTGGCTAGACCCTTGTTTTGGACCTACAGGGTGGGGCAACAACTATGTCCAGTTTGAATATTGCCGTTATTTGTAATAATATGAAAAAATTTTATATAGAATACTTACACGGTATAGAGGGGGACATATTGTGACACAAACATTTTCTGCGTGGGTGAAGGGTTTTTTAAATGGAATGCTATGTTTTTTTTATCACGATGTAATAGCCAGTGTGGAGACGAATTCGGCGAGTTATCATTGAAGCTCATGCAAGGTCAAATATGGTAATAAAATAAACTTTATTTGCGTCAATGCAAAGTTGCAATGTTCGTATCTGAACTTATCGTTTCTGAACTTATTCTAGCACATGCTGCAATTATTTTATAGACCCTCACTTTTACATAAACGAACGGTTTTGTAACATTGTTTATGTTGTGGCAATACATCGTGGACGAATACATCGTAATGTGAACATCTCACCAGTTCCTAACATTAACATGAATCGGTCAGTCAGTCTCGGTCGATTGTCAAGTCAAGTAATCATCAAAATGAAGTTTTCTTTCGAAGAGCAAGTGTATGTGATCCTCAAGAGCTCAATCCTTGTGTGCTGAATGTCATCCAAACCGTATACATCCTTCGCACCGAACATTTGGAAGATTGTGCAAAAAATTGAAAGAAAGCAGAAATTTGGATACTCGTAAGAGCAGTCGTCGTAAAAAAGCGAGTGATGAAAGAAATGATGTTGGTGTTCTTGCAGTTGTAGCTCATAACCTTAGTTCCCGACAGATTGGACACAAGTCGGCTATGAATACTTGCACGGTATAAATTTCATCCATACCATATTAGCCTTCATCGAGAGTTACACGGTACGGATTTTATGAATCGTGTCGCATTTTGTCAGTGGACTCTACACAAAATACAGATCGATGAAACATTTATTTCTTCGATACTGTTCACCGACGAAGCTACATACGTTTACTAACCATGGAAATCTTAATTTGCATAATATGCATTATTGGAGTATCGATAATCCACACTGGTTACGACAAGTTGAGCACCAACGACAATGGTCAATTAACGTATGGTGTGATATGAACACTTTATCCGAAGTAGATTGGAGACTTTATTAGAAAATGTACCATCGAACGTTCGTCAAATGATGTGGTCACAGCACGACGGATGTCCAGCACATTATGCTCGGAGAGTAAGAAATGCACTGAACGAACTTTACCCAAATAGGACGTGGAGGATTAGTTTCTTGGCCAGCTTGCTCTCCGGATTTAACACCATTAGATTTTTTTCTCTGGGGAGCATTGAAAAATGCTGTTTATCAAGAAGTCATCACTACACCAGAAAATATGAAACAACGGATAATTGCAGCATGTGCTAGAATAAGTTCAGAAACGATAAGACATGCACGTGATGCAGGGATACGAAGATTGCAACTTTGCATTGACGCAAACGGTCACCAATTCGAGCATCTCCTGTAGGGTAATAAAGTTTATTTTACCACCATATTTCACCTTTCTCCATAAATGAGGATCACATCCACTTGCTCTTTGAAAGAAAACTTCATTTTGATGATCACGAAGCTACTTGACTTAACAATCGACCGAGACTGACTGACCGATTCATGTTCATCTTACGAACTGGTGAGATGTTTACATTACGAGATGATGAGATGTTTACATTTCTAGCTATACGCGATGTATTGCCACAACATAAACAATGTTACAAAACCATTCGTTTATGTAAAAGTGGGGGTCTATGAAATAATACAGCATGTGCTAGAATAAGTTCAGATACGAAGATTGATACAAATAAAGTTTATTTTATTACCATATTTGACCTTGCATGACCTTCAATGCTAACTCGCCGAATTCGTCTCAACACTGACTATCACATCGTGATAAAAAAAAACATAGCATTCCATTTAAAAAAGACAGTTGACCTTGAAATCTCCTCTATGCCTCCACCCACGCAGAAAATGTTTGTGTCACAATATGTCCCCCTCTATACCGTGTAAGTTTTCTATATAACATTTTTTCATATTATGACAAATAACGGCAATATTCAAACTGGACACAGTTATTGCCCCACCCTGCAGATGGAGTAGACACTGTATACGTTTCGTGGGAAATAAGTAACGTTCAAACGATTCGTAAAAGATAAAAAGCCTGGAAATCGATGGCCAATCTGCCCGCAATTATTGTTAAAAGGCTGCGGTAGCTTTTAAAAATTCACTGTCTCATGAAAAAGTTCGGTGAAACTGAAATTTACTAATTAACTTTAAGCGACGACAAGTGAAATCGGTTTGAGCGTAAATTACATCGAACTTCGTACTGTGCAAAAGCACTTTCGTAGATTATAAATGCCTAAGAATCGGAAGTCTAATTATTTGGAAAAGCGTGTGGTTTCTGAAATCTTGTAAAGCCCAGTTTTCGTGATTCGGTTGAAAGAAATGTACGTTCCTATGGAAATCCACGGTGCGACGATAATAAATAAAAGATTATCTAAATCGGTTGCAGGTCGTCCGCCGTGCATAGTGAAACCTTGGCCTGAATGCGAACTGGGAACGTATTTCATGGACAAATGGGAAAAGTACTACGACCATTTAGACACGATACCACCCACCTCGTTTTGCGGGTCGAAGGAAGCTTGGCTAGCGATCCTCGAGGAGGAGAAACGAAAACGAACGAAAGATAAACGTCACGAGGAACTGTTACCGCAGAATAACAAGACCGGGAATGGCAAACAACGGCCCGCAGAAATTGTTCATTGCAGGAATATAGAAGATACGGAGTCGGAGCATTCAGACAGCCTAGACGGACTCGTAAAAGAATACGCGATGATACCTATAAAAGTGAATTCCAAGGAGTCGCAAAGTGTTCAAAAGGATACATCATCCATTCTTTGTGACAAGTGCTGCGGTGTAGGTGCAGGAATATACGACTGAGAATTATCGTACAAATTTACAGAATCTGGACGGCATTGTGTCAAATAAAAATGAACTTGATTTATTGAAGGATCTAAAATAACACGTATCTTTGTGAATACAGAGTGTCCCAAAAATGTTGTACTTGAAAGAGGTGATTGCTGAGGTCATTGAAAGCAACTTTTTCCTTTACGAAAATCTCCTTGGCGACTTTGTTAAGGATTTATTAACGAAAAATGCGGACCAATCAGAGCGCGGCTACAGCGAACGGATTCCAGCTCGGCCAATGCTGATGCCTCGCTCAGCGGGACCTGCCGCCATGCCGAAGTCCGTTGGCTTTTGTCACGCTCTGATTGGTCCGTGTTTTCTGTTAATAACTACTTAACGAAGCCGCGGAGAACATTTTCGCAAAGGGAAAAGTGACTTCAAACGACCTCGGGAATTACCCCTCTCAAAGAAGTTCAACATTTTTGGAACACCCAGTATTTCTACATCACTCACATATTTTAAAAAAGTTAATTTTCCAAAATATCTCAATTACTAATCACATTTCCACCATTGTATTTTAATAATTTCTTGCCTAGAAGGTTCAGAGGAATTGAAAGTATAGTAGCCAAGGGCTGTAACCCAAATTCAATTTCTACTCCGCCCTCGAAGCGCGTACATACGAAGATATTTTGGTATCCCATTTTCCCTAGGCCGGAAATAAAACAGTATTCTTAGCGTAGACGCGGCAACGTACCGCGACTTCCGGTACACGCGTTCGCTTCATTTGTTTCTCTTAGTAACGAGTTTCCAACGCGGAAAGAATCACAGATCCTAAATAACCGCAAATGATTCTCCGTGCGTCGCATACGAATTAGTCGGAGCCCTATCATGGCTCTGTGCTCGGTCATAAATGTCCAGTTACGTTTCTTTTCTACTAATCACCGCGGCGCTTATGTTTGCCTTCCAGCGACGACAACGCAGAAACGTGCATGTTCGCGTGTTCGCAAACGCTTTTACAGAAGGAGCAATTTACCAAAGCCAATTCACACTGTGCTAATTAACAGAAATGTGCTTGTCCACAGCTACTGAAACCTATCTGTCTTTACGCTCTCGTTTTGCGTCCACAATTGTTATACGTTAATCGTTATAATGTCCACGGGACAGGACCTCCGTGTGTTATACTTAAAAATGGTATTATTGACTTAAATAAATTATAGCGCCGGGAGTTTGAGTCCACGAAGTTGTCAGGGCAGACCACAAAAAGGACAACTTCAAAGGAAGAGGGGTTAGCGATTTTCTTATTGCGAAATACACATTGTCGTCTTATATCGAAAGAAAACTGTAATCAGCTTTTCAGTCGCAGAAACGAATTTTCTCGTCAGGCTCTTAACTTTCAAAAACGGAGATTCGCATGAGAATCCGCAATCTGTTTGCATCATTGCACCGTCAAGCAGATGAAGACGCTGACGAAAAATGCTGAACAGCGTCCGATCTCGGGAGAGGCTCCCGCCGTAAACCATTCGCGAGCCTAATCCTTTTTAGGGGCAAGATATACGCTACTTTCGGACGGTTTAAAAACAGCCTGCCACGAGGATTCACCGACTCGGTCCCGCAGATTAAGAGGGAAGAGGAGTACACGCGCGGCGGCGGCGCCGGAACGAGGCTCGCGCCGCGCAGGAAATAACGGAGCGTGATCCGTGCTCGCGAGCGAACACGACTTCCGGTGCCCGGGGCCCGCCGGCATTTGCATCCCGGCATTTGCATCGTGGCGACGGTATCTGAATAAAAACGGGAACCACTTTGTTCCGTCTAAACCGAACCGTTTTATCATCCGAACTTCTCGAGGCCATCTTGCCGGTTGATCCCCGCAATTAATTGTCTTGCACATTCTCGATTCTTCAGGCGATTGATCTTTTTGGGACAATTGATCTGAAAAGAATCGACCTTATTATTATTTTATTTTTATTTATTTGTTTAATGTTGCTTCAACATCAAAGGTCTTATTATTCCGTTGAGATTCTTCGCGGAAGAATTGTACATTGCCTGTTCTTACTACTTAATAAAAGGGGGGAAAAGAGAAACGGAATGTTCGTAGCGTTTTTAAATCAAAATTAACAGATCAAATTCTGAGATAATTAATGTTATTGAATTAGCCTGCGAATAAATAACTTAAATAAATATCTTATCTTTATCTTTGAATTTTAAAACTTTCTTTCCAACCCAATATTGCTAATGGCCAACTGTATACTAAACGGGTACTGAAACAGTAAAAAGTTTGATCCATTAATTGTTGTACACCGAGTACACTTCAGAACAAAAAGATAGCACATCACGTATTTTTTCTCGTTTAAATACTATAAACTGCAGAAAATTAATATTTTAATATGTCAAGATTTTTGGACATGTCCATATGTATAATGTACTGAGTATCATTCACAACATTTACGTCATCAGAATTCTAGGAATAAAAACATGAATATTGTGGTCCGCAAATGAGACAAAATGATAGCATACTTAACGAAAAACTTGAAATATAAAACAATTAATTAACAACAATCAAACCTCAATATTTTCTAGAACCTCCTTTACATCTAATGACTTCAATCATTCTCTTTGATAAAGATTTATACATTTTTTAAATACTTTTTTGCCGAATATTCTCCCAATTGTTCACAATACATTCTTTTAAATCGTTAATATATTGAAAATGTCTGCCATTTTGGTATACGGATCTGGCAAGATGTCCCCAAAAATTTTCGATAATGTTGAGGTTGAGTGATCTTGGCGGCCAATCTAAAACACGAATATTCTTCGAACAAAAGTATTTCTTTACTACTTTTGCATTTTACAGCGTATGTGTTTAATTGTTTACTTATCATTTCAATATACAGTTCGCTATTCATTCGTTCTTTTATAAACTTGGTTTTTGTTTTACCTCGGTGTCCAATACCGGCCGAAATCATTATGCTACGATCTCCCATTTGGCGACGGCTTAAAAATTGTTATTCTTTTCTCAAATCATAACAGATCCAAACGAAATCTTTCTTCGTCAGTAAATATGATTCTTCGCCATTTTGTTCCCACATTTATAAGCTTTTTGTAAGCGGAGCGCTTACGCTCCATCTTTAACCAAGGTTTCTTCTACAACTTCCTTTGCATTAAATGCTTGCATTTTTGTAAAACTCGACGTACATTTTTTAGGTTAGTGTTTACACCAACACGTTCTGCGATTTGTATCGCAGTCATGCTCGAATTTGATGCTGTTATTAATATTGCACGTTTTTCACGAGCAGTTAAACTTTGTGAACGCCCAGAACCCTTCTATTCCGTAATTTTCAGGATTTTTAAATAAGTTTATAATTAGTTTTCGGCTTCTATTTACAACTTCTGATATTTTTATAACTAAATATTGTTCTTCCTTTAACTTCAACATTGTGTGTATTTCACATTCATTTAATCTTTGCACGACCCATTTCTAACACTGTGCTATGTTCTTTTTATCAAGTAAGCACAAATAAACAACGTAAACACTTTATCAATTTGGTTGTCCATTGCATGTATCCACTTCAAGATGTTATACACAAGTGAAAATCGAAAGTCTGCAGCTTGTGCGCTGTCATTTTGTCATGTTTGCGGACCACAATATTTACGTTTTCGTTCCTACAATTCTGTTGACGTAAATGTTGTGGATAATACTCACTGTATAATACATATTGACATGTCCAAAAATGTTGACATATTAAAATATTAATTCTCTTCAGTTTATGGTATCAAACGAGGAAAAATATGCGATGTGTTATCTTTTTGTCCCGGAATGTATATGCGCCTCTGAATCAGAGCTAAGTTTACTTATTGGAGCATTGATCTCGGAGTTATAGTGTTTACTTCATATATGTCCCAAATTCCTCGTAGATAAATGTCTGTGAGGGTCTCAGAAGCTCGAAAGACCTCTGTCGCCGAGGAGTGCAAGGTCGCGAGGATCAAAGAATCTCCTCACCGGTATATGTCTCTGCCTAGACCCGTGTTTGGGACATATATCGAATAAATACGGTACTGTACTTATGCGGAATCAAATGCGTCTTTAAGTTGGAGCAGAGCTAAGCTATCTCTTTGTCCCGGAGTGTATAAATAATTTCCACGTTCCAAAATGCAGGAAAATTCTTCGAGACCAAACGGTAGGCTGCAGATTCCTATTCGAATGTCAGCCTTTCCAGACACTCTAAGCTGTGAGACGAAGCTCGTCAGCCCCTGTGCACCCGAAATATCTATCCAGGACCTCTACCAAGGATTTCCCAGCGTCCCATTTCCTGTCCCCGAAGAAAAACAAGATCGTATCAGCGACGATACGTGCCGGGACCGTAGAAACACACGTAGGGTAGGGGGAGAGTGTTCGTCGCTCGGAGACAAATTTAAACCCAGAAGAACTTTCTCTCTGTACACAGGCAGGCTAAACGAACAATGAAATAAAGTCGGAGTACAAAGCGCGTGCAGGATAGACGAAGAACGCGTCGAGCAGCTCGAGAGGGAAGAAGACAAAAGAGTGGCGCATGCTGGAGGACAGGCTTAGGGTACATTCCAAATGGTAGGGAGGAAGAGTCTGCACGTCCTGCGGGAGGGAAAGAGACGACGAGAAGGAGGAAGAATGTGTTTGCCGTAGGATCGAACGAAAGGATAAAGCGGATAGAAGGCGGAAGATCTAATTTTTGTATCGAACGAACACGAGATATCGTTGGCTCATGGCGTCGTCCGGAGACTCGTCCTCGCGGGACACTATAATTTTATGAACTACGCTTTGCCGTGACTATGCTGTATCTGATGCCACGACGCTAGTTTATCGTTATTAACTTTTCCGTTCTTCCTGCGTTCGTTTGATATCTCCCAGGGGTTTCTTCTCTGTAAAATCCACCGCGTTAAGCATTAAAAATTGGCTGAAAGTCGACTGAATGCTCCTTTCTAAAGAATTTTAATATGTTCCTGATAATACAAAACCTTTAATGTCTTCGTTGTTTCGAATTTACTCGTTTTCTGTCATAAAAACATAAAATTCTGGCGATGAGTCTTCGTAGATAGTAACTTTTCTTTCAGGCACGATGTATCTTGGAGTTCTAGAAACTCCACAATTTCGCAAAATTATAAAGGCATTTTTGCAAACTTTTTGGCTGCCCGCAAACAATAAATTTACTGTCACAAATATCCGTGCTTCTCGCATTTGTTCGCAGAGATAATCATCTAATTTGCAACTCTTTCACTACACGTTTCCAGGATATGCTATTATACGATTCTTATTAATTTGCTCTCAACGCGCTGTTGTTCATATTGTTGTTTTTCGCAAGCAATTTTCGCGTCGACAGGGTTGAGAAAGGTTTCGGCAACTGCAGGCCACTCGACAGGGATGCATAAATACTCGCGGGTTGTACGTGCAATGATTTCGCCGAGGTAACTGTTTATGTAATTTAAGATACGTGCAACCGTTACCGATCAGTTTTTGCGGTCTGTACGCGAGCTGGCACGAAATTTAACGCTACGTTCCTGAGACCAGGGGGAAAAGAGAACGAACAAGCAAGGGAGTAACCACGCGGGAGAGAATATATATACGCGACTGACCGACCGCAAAGACGCACCACTCGCAACGAGCTCCGATGCAACCGAATGCAACCGCGCTCGAGTTGCATCCACTCAACGATTAACGACGGGGAACCACGGCTCGAATCGCCGAAATTACCGGCATTTTCTACTGTTTATGAGTTACGGCTATTTCTCGGTACTCCTGCCTGGCTAAATCAGCACAATCGAATAATCTAAGCGGCTGGAATTCAAATTTCTCGTGTACTAGGTGCAGAAAATATTTCCCATTAACACGTTAACTGATATGTAGGTCACACATGGGAATTTGCTAATCTTGCTACGCAAGTACTCCAGAAGTGTCAAGATATATTGCTAGATTGATCGATCTCCACTGTATATATTAAAACTCTTTTACCTTTTTATTAAAGCTCCCTTTGCTGAAAGTAATGTCGCTACCGATGTCGCGTAAAACGGTAGCGGGAAACAAAGGAATTTCTTTAATCAAGCCAAGAATTCCTGGGGACACGGCTGCGATGAAAAATCAACAATTTCATTCACGGAGACACGCTCAGTGGAACGTTACAAGTTGAAATTTTCTTTGTGCTTCGCAAAAGGGGGTTGCATTTGATAAAACATTTAGGGGACTGTCGTCGAAGCAAATGGCGGCGGCGCACAGTGCTCCGGATCGGAAAAGTAAATGACAGTTTGCTATAACTTTTGAATTACTAGAGATATTGCAATGAAATTTTCACTAAAAATATTTTTAAAATAACCATTTCTTAATGGTTGTTAATTAAATATGTTTTGCATTTATTAAACAATAATTTTTAATTAATTTTCATTAATATCTTTTATAAAAATAAAAATCGTCTAGATTTAATATTTCAAACTATTTTTTACTTTTAATTATTATAACTTTTAAATATTAACTATTTTTTGCATTTTATATTGATGTTTCATACATGTTATGTTTTATGGGACACGTAAAATGTAGATTCGAGAAATATTTTTGTATCTACCGCATATATTAATTAAAGTAATCAAAAATCGAAAGTAATAATAAAATTGATTATAAGTAAATGACATACTTTTAAACCGTTTTCTCATTTATTAAATTAATAGTTCTACTGCTTCTGGATTCAACGATTTTCGTTTTTTATTATTTGATTTTACTCTTATGGACGATATGTAGGGATCTCATGTGTACATTAATAATGTGTTTATTAAATCTTCGTTAGTTGCAAGCGTCTTATTTTGTCTATATTAAATGCACTAAATATAACTTAATTATACGTAGAATAAGTATATATCACACGCAAAGATTTAAATGCAACAAAACGAAAAAAAAATATATATATACTCAATCGAGTACAATGGGCTTATGAATGCTGTTGGATGAAACAGTCTCTTACAGTACATAATGTAACCTATATACATATAGATATAGCAGATATAGGAGTATATATATCCTGTATATATATAGGATGCGGCAAGAGGATATGCGGCAAAGGATTACTGCAGCGTGTGCTTCAATTACGTCTCAGGAAATCGACCATGCCTACAGATCATTTATTAAAATGATTGCAACATTGCGTAAATGAGGATGGTCAACATTTCGAACATTTATTATGATATGTAAAGGTCAACCTGATGTAAATAAAGCGCAATCTTTGCTGCAACACGTAAGTTTTAAACTTCCACATTTCATCGGCTCCATGATTATTCTTGCTCAAGGTCATTTCAAGGTCAAAAAGGTGGTATCCACTGAATTCAGTTTTTCATTGTCTATCATATCGTAAAAAAATATAATATTCCATTTAAAAAAACATCGGTGATCTTGAAATTTCATTGGAAAACGCGACGTAAACATTTTTTTTTCTTCACCATTATATTGCCTCCTGGCAATAGTGTCACTTTGCCCTCTGAAGTTTTCTGATAGGACTGTAAATACGAAAGATATTTAGGTGTTCCCATTTATGTGGGACACCCTGTATCTATATATCGTTGTCTCGATGGATATTATCGCAATTTCAGTTTATTTTTGCCGTAACGGAAAATTAGGAATACACAATGAAATAATATGAAGTAATCATAAAGTTTATTATTACAAAAATTGCTGAAAATGTTGCCCACTCTGCCGAACACATAGTTCTGCTCCTCTAATTAAATTTCTATGAACACTTTCTATCGTATTCGATTGTTTTAAAGTATGAAAGGCTACAATAATCTTTTCTTTCAATTGCTCGCAACTTCCGAGCAAGTAAGTTAATAGGTAGGAAAACACTTCAGTCACATTGGAAGCGTTTATCAACATAACGTCAATCGAGACAACAGTTAATCTACAGTGAGATCTGTTATAACGAGACGTGATCAGGTGCACGCGTACTTTGCGAAAATTCAAAGTCGACTTTCTCGAAAACAAAGCACCAAACGAAAAATTTGTATTCTATATTTTCGACTTCTCTTTTCGCGTAGAATCACCCCCCTTTCCACTTGTACCACCAATTACCAAGTACCCTGTATATATATCGCTTCCTATTATTTTTTTTCTATTACTATAAGAGATTTATTTTTTTTTCTATTTCTATATGGATTTACTTCTAATAAATATCAAAGTACAGTTATGTGTGTTTTATTAATTTTATTTAAAAAAAAATTCTTGGGCGACAAACGGTTAAGAAGTAATGTTCGTTGATTAGATATCGATACGAGAAAGTTCGTTTTTGGGCTAAATGTCACTTAATTTTCTGATTCGGACCACTGTGCGGCGGCGAACGTATTAGATTCGCCCATCCTCGGATAGAAAGAAGAGGGTCAACGTACCAGAATGCAGGCTGAAGTTTGGACAAAGCGGGGAATACCGAAACCCGGAGGATGGCTGGGCAACGTGTGGCGAACAGACGTGGGAACGGCGTGAGATTCGAAAGGGAGAGGACGAGTGCGGTGTGCGAAGCGACGCGGCAACGTGACAGGCCAGCCTCCCGGTAACGACAAATTAAAATTCTCCGTCTCGTTTGCATAGCTGAACTTGGAAATACGAGGGCCGAGGCGTCGCGACATTATTGAGGGACCTTCCTCCGCGCGCTTGTCAATTAATTCCCCGGGCGGAAAAACTCATGCATTATTCGACGCGAGAAGAAACGCGTGCTATGAAATCGTTAACGACACCGGTGTTCTTTTATATCATGATGCGATATTTCTTTTTAATTTTGACACACGGGTGCTACGAACAACTCCATACGTTCAGACTGCCAATTTTTCCCTCAAAAACGAATAACTATTTTAAAATTGAATTTTCATTCAAATTTACCATTTGTTTTAAAGGATTAAGTTGCTACATGAAATGCATGAATAATTTTTAGTCGATCTAAGCAAGTTATATACAGTAAGGAGCATAACTGAACCAATAACCACAACTTTTGTGTAAATCATTATTTATTGCTAGGAATATAGAAGAATAACAAAAAATAAATATTATAACTATTTTTATCATAGTTAGAAGTAACTGAAGAAATTTTTTCCAATAATTAATGTCTCCTCGTTTAGCAATGATGAACAAAATAGATTGACTCGGTTTTGCACCGGTCCGTAGAAGAAATGTGTACGTGGAATGTTCTAGTAGTATGTTTACATCTAGCACTTTGGTATGTATGTTTAGAAAATATTCTACATCTTAACACTCAGTTCTTCGCACTCAGTGAAACGGAAAAGCACGAAAGTGAAGTGAGAACAAATATGAAATCAATTGCACCAAATTGTTTTAAAAAAGTAATTTCTCTTTTGAGTGGCTAAATCATTAAAAAAAAAAAAAATAGTAAAGCTATATCATTAAATGTTGGAGGAAGACCAAAGAAATTATTACCACAGGATTAATGAAGGATTATACGGTTTGTCTCATCTGGTGAAGCTTCAAGTGCCAATATGGTTGCAAAATTATTAAAAGAAGATACGCATATACAAATAAGTCAGTGGACAGCACGAAGAACTCTTAAACGAGTTGAGATTAGATGCATTAAGAAAAAAAAGCCAATGTTATCAAAAAGAATATTAAACTTCGTGTAGGCTGTGGACGAAATATTAAAAATCAATAATATATTACATATTGCCAAGTATTGAACGTGGTGCAAAACCGAGTCAGACTATTTTTTTTTTGTCATTGCTAAACAAGGAGACATTAATTATTGAAAAAAATTTCTTCAGTTACTTCTAACTATGGTAAAAATAATTATAATGTTTATTTTTTGTTATTCTTCTATATTCGTAGGAATAAATAATAATTTACACAAAAGTTGTGGTTATTGGTTCAGATATGCTCCTTACTGTACACGTAGAAAAATAACAAAAATTCAGTGTGGTTTCATGAGAAAATTTTCATATAATACGTTGATCAGCCAGTATATTTCTGTATAGTGACACTCCCACAAAGTTAAAATGAATCCTACTATAGCTATAGTAATTTATGTGTGACTCGATTTTAAGGAAGAATAACATTCTCTTCTATTAATGCGACGAATCTTTCTGGTGAATCAGAAAAGTTGAATGAGTGGTATCATAGCTGCTTGAATACAATAGTTGCTAAAATGGAAAAAGTTACGTTTGAGGGAAATATGCTTGATACCGCACGTCTATTAGATAATCTCACGTTTGTTCTTCTGTATGATGTAACCGTGTACATACACACGATTGTTTTCGTTTCTCATGGAAAATGATGCAACTCAGTGATAGAAACAATTTAGAATTTTCGCTTCTAGCTGTTAGTAGGATAACGCATCATAATGGTTAAATGGTTTTCTAGTTACGATTTATGCTTATAGTGCGTGACGATGGTGCTTTCACGTTGTTAAGTAAACAATATTTCAATTACAAAATATTCAGGAAAGAAATATAAAAAGCAACGCTCGAATTAAAGCGTAACGAGGTCGAGTTAATTTAAATCGGGAGAAAGGAAAACTTCAGAATGAAATTTAGATTTTTAATTACGCTTCAGACGCTTGCCAAAGAAAATTTTTCTCGAAAGTTACTGTGAAAATTATAAATTTCCAGTCTCATTATTATATTAAGCGAAATTAAAATTTCCAATATAGTTTAGAAACTGAATTTGCAAGTATGAGTAACGCACAATGTTTGCAGTGAAAGTTTGTAATCGTTTTTCGATGATCAATAAATACATAGTAATAAAGCTTGTGTTAGCAATATTTGCTGATCTCTCATAAAAAATTTATAGAAAATCTAGAAAACACCTGTCATACTAAAATACTCTGTTATAATCTGTTGAGCAGATTCTGCACGATCTCGTGTAGATCATTTTATGATCGTTTGAGCGGTTAGGTTCGCAGGTACTCAGCGCGATGGAAAATAATTTCCGTGAAAATCACCGTGTAGTGTTAGAAAGTAATCAGGACAGCGGGAGGGGCGAAGTTTATGCGCGGAATGGAGCGCAGCGTGAAAGAGCCTAAGTGGTCTTTAAATGGAAATTGATTTGCTTGCGTAAGAAGAGAAGACTGAGGTGAAGAATACGGTATCACCTTGCGCGGTCAACGATCCGACGAATGGAACGCCATATACGATCGACCATGATCTTCTCCTCCACCTTGTAGGGGGTGTACGACCATTAATGGCCGTTCATACGCAGGTCCGGCGCAAGCATAGACGTAGGATCGGACATGTGACGTTTAACGAATGGACTGTAGACATTTATCCGCCTGTATATTTTCGAAGAATTGACGTAGAAACGCTCAAAGTAAACACAAAAGCATTGCTGTCACTGCGAGACGCGTTTCTAACAGGAAATTAAATTTCCACTCGCATTCGTTGATGTTTGCCTCCTATTATGCTATCCGTAGACGATAAATGCTTCTCGACATTTACATTTTTCTTAAACTAATAAACCAATTTCCAAATAAAATACAAACTCACCGGATGCACTAAAAAAAAAACCTCAGTGCATTAAAAATAAAAATTTAGTTTTAATACAATTTAATTTAAAAAGTAATTTTTCTATTTTATCATATTATGAATAAAATTTGGATAAGATTAGGAGATTTACATATGCCAGATTGCGTTGTAAATTTTTTTCTCAGAGAGAACAAATTCTGTGTGACAAATGTTAGGATCTTTTGTCATAAATTGTATTAAAAATACTATATCTGCACTGTTGTTCAAGATATAAATTATTATCAGAATTTACTTGAAAGCATCCTTGAGCAATTATTCCTTGACACGTAATATTTTGTGTAAAATAAGCGTGGTGGCATAAGCGGTCACGTTTATCTCAAGATTGAAGTGCGCTTCAAACTTTGCCCAGCAGTGTCCACATTGTAGTAGGTCACCAATACACGACGAAAGGGTTATATCAACACTTTCTTGGTAAAGGATGTTATTTCAGAGGCGGAAACGCGAGATAAAAATTCTTCCTACACCACTGCACTTGGTTGGACACGTAACGCGCAGCATGTGCTGGACGTTACCGATTGCTTTTTGTAACGGCTGGTACGTGCTTCGCGATGTAAACGATAACATCCAGATACATATTTGGAATGTGACATTTATCTCTCCGTCAAATAAGAAGAGAATTTTCGCATGAAACGTCGCGCTCGTCGACCGTAAAGTAACCGTAAAACAGACTGCCATAAATTCCGAGTTCACCTTTTCTAGATAAGTACTACCGGTATAGATTTAATCGCAAACATGGGACCATAGAATTCGGCATTTTTATACTGAAAACCGCACAGCAAAGGCTTTTTAAATTTATTTCCGTGATTAAAATTCAAATTTACTTTTTAGACCTCTACTAATACATCTAAACTCAAATGCTATACACCTTTAGCGAATTACGAATTGGAAGAATTTTTTCATATATACAAGTAGATAGACAACTAATAGTTTATATACTGTTAAATTTTTCGGTGGAAAGAATATGCTTCAATTTAGAAATTTACCGTTCTTATAATCTAGTGAAGGTTCACGGGGACTTCATAAGTGGCGCCACATGAAAGAACCGCTGAATCTTCTTTACTGTACGTCGGTAAGGAAGGAAAACTGATTCCACTATGTCGACTCAGTAAACAGCTGCCGGCAATGTCAATATCTACTATTGTTTATTGTACAAAGATATTTTTAAAATATTTAAAATAGGTTAGTATCATAAAAACTTGTGAATTATGTGTCTAATCTATGTCACAGTTGATAAACGACAAAGAAATACATTCAATGAGATCTTTTATCGACGGGCATAGACGTAAAATGTGTAGACGTTCCATGGCATGCGATTTGCTGTTTGCTGCACTGCTTTACCGACGTTATTGAAACTGTTCGGTCACTATGGTGCCCTCTAAGTCAACACACAGATTTTCTGTACTAAACGGAAAGGCTAGAGTGTTGTCAAGTCTAAAAAAAAAATACAATCAAAAAATAAAAACAAAAAAATGATTAAATGTTTATAATGAACTTTTTAACTATGTACTTTATTTTAACATACAACAAAAGCATACGATTCCGTAAATATTATCGACCAAACAACTTTTTGTTATTTCCTTTTAACCAAACATTACATAGATAAATATAAAGAAACCATGATTAGAGAAGACAGTGTTTACAACTTTATCTTGAATTTTGATAAATTGTTAAATTGATTCTACACATACAAAAAATAATATTAGTTAATTGACTCATCCCTGATTTCACAGATTTCTGCTAACCTCTATTTTATAATCACGCCGACAAAGAGTTTTCCACTTCGACGCTGTTAACACGAGACCGCCGGGGAAACATTTGTAATTTTATAAAAGGGCAAGCACGGTCCGATATAAATGGATAGGGTAAAGAGACTGTGGCAACCCCTCGGCGTCGAAAAATCCACGGGGCTTGCAGCGACAGCCCAGAAAAAATCTAATTTAGGTCCGCCCCGAATAATTAAACTTTTACGGGCAAGCCGTGGGAATAGCCGGTACACGAAAGTAAAAACGTCTCCTATCCGTGGCACCTACACCGCTTTCGAAAATTCTGTTCTCGTGTCAGCTATTTCGTTACGGCCCTATGAAACCGTGGAACATGGAAAATGCACGCGAAAAACCGAGCTTCGGACAACGGGGAAAATGTACTTTTTACTCGCACGCTGGGGATCGTCAAATATTTTACAATCGTCCCGGAGATAAATTTCTATTAGCCATTCCATCAAAGTATAATCCACTGTCCTGTTTTAAACAAATTAATTGCTCTAAAGTATACCCCGTTTAAACAATGTTTTCTGAAGACACTCAGTTGAATAAAGTTAGCTCATTCGAGCAGAGCCGTGTTTGTATGTCAGCCGCCTCTCCTACGCAATTAGTTTAATTTTCCGTGTAATTAGACGATCCTGTTATTACCATCGCGCCTACGGCATTCCAGTACCCGTAACCTTGCGGTTAATTTCTTTCTGGCAATGCGATGTGTACGTAACAATGCCTATTAATAATGCGATACATAAGACGATCCGTCAGTCTGACCTCAAATCAGGTTATTGTTTCACGATGAATAGAGCCTCGTACAGCAAATTACAGCAGCTCGATCTTCTATTTAGAATTTATAAATAGTCCGAAGAATATTTAAAAACCAGATAGACTTCAAGAATCTCACTATTCAGGGAAGTACAACAACAGTTTTGGAACATCCTGTACACTCGTCACAACTTAAACCTATAGTGAGTGTAAAAAGTATTCGTACACCTCTTATAGTTCTAGAAAAGTATATATTTCTCTATGTAGTTGTACATTCTTTTATAAAACAAAAACACAATTACAACAAAATGTATTATTATTATAAAATGTGACATGAATAAACTAACGAAGAGTTGAAGTTAACGAGATATATTAAAAACAGTCTGAAGTCTCTCAAAATTAGCACACAAAAAGTATTCGTACACGTAACAAATTTAACAATAAACGTGTTATAATTTGCGAAAATAAGTTAAATTAATATTTCGTTGGATAGCCTTTCAACTGTATAATTGCGTACAGTCTTTGTGGCATTGAATCCACTAAATTGGATGTGATTTCGTGTGTAATATTGCACCATTCTTCTTGAAAAGCAAGTTTTGATTGTTCTTTACTTGAAATATGCAGGGTTCGGATTTTTTTATCAAGCAGATCCCATAAATTTTCGATCGGATTAATATCCGGTGATTGCGGAGGTGTTTTCAAATATTGTGGTGTCTTATACAGCAACCAATCTCTTGTGTTGCGTGCTGTATGTTTGGGGAGATTGTCTTGAGTGAAGATAAAGTTGTATTTTAGACACATTTTTTCTGCACTACTTACAATATGGGTTTTTAATATGTTTAGGAATATTTTGTGGTCCATAATTCCCTCGATGAAGTGTAATGATCCCACTCCAGCAGCACTCATACAACCCCAAACCATGACCGAACCTCCGCCGTGTTTTACTGTGGGACGTAGATTTTCTTTTTGGAGCTCTGTATTTTGCTTCCTCCAAACCGTACAAATGTTATCAGAGCCAAAAACATTAAATTTACTTTCGTCAGTAAATATGACTCTTCGCCAAAACGCCATAGGCGTATTATTATTATCTTTCACGAAATCAAATCTCTTCTTTCTATTTGTGGCATTTATGAAATACTTCTTGCGAGCAACTCGGCCGTGATATTCATTATTTTGTAAACAATTACGAATAGTGCTGGCACATACACTTACTCCAGCGTTGTTTGCAAGCTCAGCAGCAATCTTAGGGGCACTAATTTTAGGATTTTTTTTTAATTTCACGCACTATAAAACGTTCATCGTGTTAACTAAGTTTTCGAGGTCGACCAGATTTCGCTTTATTTTTATTGGTTTTTCGTTCACCATATCGATTTATAATTCCTTGTATAGTGCTGTGTGGACTATTAATTGTTTTTGCTAATTCTCGCAATGATTTGCACTGATTATGAAGTTATATAATCATTTTTCTTTCAGTCTCACTTGTTTCCTTACCTTTACGACCCATTTTATCGAATGTTACAAAAATTCACTAGTTTTGCAGAAGGTTGCCACTAGACTGTGCATCAAAGACTCTGTCTGATTATTTGTCGGGTCCCGCTAAACCATAATATAAACAATCGGGCGCCTTTCAAGTTCATTCTAGTACCTGTACGAATACTTTTTGCGCGCCAATTTAGAGACTCTTCTCATACTTTTCAATTTCTCTCGTTAACGTTACACTTTTTCAAGTATATTTATATGACAATATGTAGTTAAAATATATAACAATTACAATTATGTTTCGTTTTATAAACATGTGGGCAATTACATAGAGAAATACATGGTTTTTTAAGCCTACAAGAGGTGTACGAATACTTTTTACACTCACTGTATTTCTTAAGACACAGCGAGGGTTGACGACTTTTCAAACAATTGAGGAACGAAAGCGTGAAACAGTCGTGCACTAAATTATTCAGAAGCGGACGCGGGGTATTGTCTTTCGCCGCTAAATCTCGCTGTCAAGAAACGACACACCACGAAGGAGCATCGTCAACGTCCACCCAAGTGATTTAATTACGGTCGCAATTAAAGGAGCACGAAGCTCGGCTTGCAAACTGTCAATCGACGACAAAAGAGTAATTCCTTTCGAGCCAGTTTGTACACTCTATTGTGCGCGTCAAATTACCGTCACCTTGCTCAACAAGCCGCATTGTTCTTCGCAGCCATTGTCGCGCGTTGTCGCGTAGGTTTTCACCTCTTAGGACCGGCTTTTCGCGATAGCGTGAACCCGATCACGATATTACACCGCACAAAACGGCCAATCGCGATCGCGCCGTCGATCTTTCCCTGCGAATCGAGTACGCACGACGCTGGAAGATCGATAATAATAGCAGCTGCCTGACAAACTGTTAATGGCACCGTGCATGCAAACCACTGTTCTCGGTCAATGAACCACTCTGAACTCCGTGCGGGCTTCCTGGCAAACTGGATGTCGAATTTAAGGAAACTTGAACGACAGTTCCATCGACCAGCAATCGAGCTGTCTTTCGGGAGGTTTGACTTTTGTGTCGGCTCTACACCACTTAACGATAGTCACGTGACTTTTTAATTAATAATTTCCATTCATAGCCCTCAGACACAGACTGAATATCCGTCTTGGTCTTGATCCGACGGGTCTTAAGTCTGTGATTAAACTTGTCACATTTTGTTGCTCTGTATTATCGATATTATGAATTCTGACGCCAGAAACGTGCTTCAAGTTTTTGGTTTTATTTCGCAGAGAATCGAGACAAAATATAGCCCAACATAGTGCGCGCTGCTCTCGATTTCATTCAGAAAACTCATCCAATGGCACAAAAATGTTTGGATTCCACAGCATGCACGTCGTCAATTTTTGGCCTACTTCTTACGCTAATATTACCAAATGCCTGAATAATCTCGGCAGTTCCTGACCAGCGCGTACTAGATTGAACCTTCCTCTTTCGAATGAACTCTTTACCAGCGACAAAATATTCTTATACAAGGACGAAAACTTGAGGCACGTAAAACCATTTTTTGACGGTCATGTCAAAACTCTACCTTATCGCGAATCTACGAAAACCGCCTTAAACCGTTGTGGACCAAGATTTTTGAAAATATTGGACATACTTTTCTCAGGAGGATAGCTCCTACATCGAAGTCTTCGGTTCTAGATAAAACGAAAATGTATACAGTCTTTACTCGATATATGTCGCAAATATCTAGCCGACAAAAATGCCAGAAGTATACCCACTTTCGCGGGATATTCCCCATCGAGCCCCAAAGCTCGAGAAGCCTCAGTCACCGAGTAGGTGTAGGAGTATTAATTTGTGTATTGCAAAATAAAATACATTTGACTCACCTCGTGTTCTACGAGAATCATGTCGACTAGATTTTATTAATGGCTTTCCTTTGGACTCACCTGAAACAAAAATAATGATATAGTTAATATACAACGTTTTACGAAAAAGATTAATATCGAAATGGACTAAATGTCATAATTTGCAAAGGAAAAATAAAAGACTATAAAATAAAGACCTATTTTGACCTTTCTAAGGTCAAAATTATGCAGTACACATAGATATTCGCATAGAAAAAATATTCTGATATTCCGTCAACATCAGCCAGCTTCATCAGGGGGTGAATGACACAACTATCGCCAATGTGGGTCACACGGCAGCTCATTATTATTCCTTAAATCAATAATCAACATTTCCTGCGGCGTTCAATAAATTTGAAATTTTCATACCAAAGTTTCCACCGTGTATTTTCATGATGCAGCTGCTAATCATTATAAAATGATCCCAAAAATGCGAATCCAAATAGTTTCTTCACTTTTCAAGGTTTATATCTTATTAATAAACGGAAGATCATATGTATACTATGTATCTTTTTTTTAATATTCATTATGTTTTAAAAATAAGTATAGTTAATATAGGCACAGTCATTGTTACCCCGACAGCAGAGTTGTGCTAATTCAGTTACGTTGTAATTCAATTGCACAATTGAATTACATTGTATTTCAATTATATAGTAATTCACCTACGTTGTAACTGAATTACATAATTCGTACCTTTCAATGAATTCAGTTACTAATTATTTTAATCACATGTGTAATTGAAATACAATATAGTTAAAGTACAGCTCTCCAAATTACGTATAGCCCAGAACTTTGAAGAATCTCCTAGTCCTTGTTCGTAATACGTCAAAGTGATCCTATTCTTGGTTAGTGGTAAGTTAGAAACGTTTCTTTTTTCAGTTTTTTGTTATTAGATAATGTACTTCATTTTGTTTACATATAACATTAATGTTTGTTTAATGAGTCTCATTAGATGATTGTCCTTATCTTTTCCTTTAATATATATCGTAACCTGGGTAAAGTAGAGACATGTTTCCTTTTTCTGTTTTCTATATTTATGTTTGAAATTTAAACAATTTGTAACGCAGAAGGTATTTTGTGTTCAGATATTATAAATTTGTAAATAGTAAATTCCTTCTGTTTGAAACTTTCACATGGATTGTTCAACGTCTTATCACCTATTACATTATTATTCTTTAATTTTTAATTTTAATTTCATTACATCGTAATTCGTAATTGATGTAGTTTAATCGCAAAGTATCTTATAATTGTACTCCATTGCAATTACGAAATACATTTTGATTTAATTGAATGAAGATCTGAATTATAAATTACAATATGATTTAATTACAACACAATTCAATTACTTTGTAATCATAATTCCTGGAGTAATTCAATTGCAATTCTGCACCACTCTGCCCGACAGTAATTGGGTCCCTTACCCTATATCCTCTTTCTCGAGCTAGGGTGGTTAAGAGTCTAATACTTAGTTGCCCCGCTACCGAGCTAATATTGCAAACAGCAAATTCTGAAGGGACTGAAGCAAGACGAGGCTTAGTTGAAGTTGAAGATTTCTAAACAGCTTAGCCAAGCAACGTCGTTACACATTTTCAACGATTTACACAATCGGTGGTAAAGGGGTAGGAACGGCATCAGCGTTACCGGGGAACTGTATCGTTCCGCTTTACAGTTAGAGTCCTCCGGTGTGCCCGCCTGACGAATAACGGGCAAACTGGTGTTCTCGTTTCAGTAATTCCTCGGTCGCCCAAGAAACTTTTTATCGCGATCATAATTTTGAGCGTGCGCGGCGGCGGAAGGGGTTGCGCGGCCCGATCCGATGGACCGCGATTCGGTTTCGGGAAGCTCGTTTCGCCGGTTTTTCCCGGCGACAGCTTTTTCACGGCGTGGCGCGCGGCATTAATGGACATCACCGACCATATCCGAGATATCCACGCTCCAATTCTTGCGACGTTTTGCGACGCGGCTCGCGAGCTCTGTTCGTGCCACGCCGCGCCGTGGCAGCGAGCACGAGGACGCTCCGAGAGACCCGTCGACACTTTTGTCTAACTGTACTCGACGGGGGAAGCACGCGGATTAATTGCGGCCTGATTAAGCCGGCTCCGTGAGATCTGTTCCGGCTACGTTTTCCCGAACCGGAGCGGCTTTCGAACGACGACGGCGTCGCATGCGAACCTTCGCACGTATGTGCGTCGCGATTCGCAAAGGCGGATGTTAAAAACTGGCTAATTTTGGGTAGCACCTAACACATTGTTTTTCTTTTTTATTTTATTTAGGCAGTTCAGATCTCAGTCGGGATCTATTTCTGCCGCACCGAGGCAGTTTACAGTATACATACATACACAGTCCACACTAAATTAAATCAAATTCGTAGCCTACATTTTTTCAAGAACTTAAAAATAAGAAGACAAGCCCCAATATTGGGTCGGGCAATCAACATTTCCAAATTTAAGGACAACTGAAGGTTAATTTCACGCAACTGCTGACTTAGCCCAGATCGCTGTACATCGAAGAGGCTACATTGCCAAACAATATGATTAATATCCTGACTACCATGTCCGCAGTCGCATTTCGGGTCACTAACAATTCCTACACGAAATAGAGGCGCATTAAGAACATAATGATCGGCTCTGCAACGATTAATAGTAATAATAAATTCTTATGAGAGCCGTTCGTGTTTAAACCATGCCTTAGACCTTCCAGTATAATATTGGTTAAAAAATATTTTCCCCTTCACCAAGCCTTGCTCTTTTATAGTCTATTTGGTTTGCATATGCGCATTTCTCCTGAACTCCTCACACAAGTCAGTAAATGGGATTGGTACTGTTGAGGCACTGCAGGTTTCTGTGGCTGATTTAGCTAGACTGTCCGCAAGTTCAGCACCTAACACATTGACAACTTGTTGTTGTGAAAGTGACTGTTCAAATATTTTTTGGTTCCACTGTAAGCCCTTCAGAACTGGGTATACACACAGTATTGGACAAAATAAAGTACGCAACTCGAATATTTTTACAATTACGTTTATAACTTCGTAGTTTTTACAGATATAATAATTATGTATTTGCACAAAAAGAAGATTTCTTGGGCTACTTTTAAGTTTTAACAAAAATAATTTCAAAAACATTTAACATTTTTCAATAGACAAGTCCGTTACATTTACAAGGATATTGTCTTTGGACAAAATAAAGTACGCATGTGATAATAAGAGTCAAAATTATGTTCTAATTGAGAACTATTATTTTGTATGGCCGCCCTTTGTTCGTATGACCTCTTGCAAACGCTGAGGAATGCTCTCGACGAGATTTCGGATGTGCTGTTTGTCGATGTTTCTCCACGCCTTTTCCAAAGCTTCGAATAACTTGAATTTAATCGTTACGTCACCCTTGTCAACCTTCTGGTCCAAAATGGACCACAGATTTTCAATTGGATTTAAATCAGGCGATTGTGCTGGCCAACCTAGCACTTTCATCCTCGAAGCACGAAAGAAAGCAGAAGTTTTAGGCGCGGTATGTTTAGGATCGTTATCTTGTTGGAAGATAAAGTCATCTTCCAGACCAATCTTTAGCAGAGACTCCTCTAAATTCTCGTTGAGGATGCCAATGTATTTGTCTGCTGTCGTAATGCCATCGATCTTGACGAGATTTCCCACAACCGACCACGCAAAACACCCTCACACCATAATACTGCCTCGTCCATGCTTGACAGTTGTTTGGACATTTTTGCCCAGAAGCTTCCCGCCGGGCTTCAACCAAACCCGTGTTCGTTGTTTATGACCAAACAGGTCATACTTACTCTCATCACTCCAAATAATCTTTTTATAGAAGTTTACTTGCTTATCGACGTATTTTTTCTTTTTTTTTTTGCAACTTGGAAACGTTTCAATTTATTAACTCTTCGAATTAAAGGACGACGCTGTGCAAAACTGCTCCGCAGCCCAGCTTCCCGAAGTCTCCGCACGGTTCGTTCAGAAATGTTGAATTGCTCATTTTCCCTGATCACACGACTAGTAACAGTCGAATTTTTCTTGGTTTCCCGGATAATTCTACGATCCTCGATTGAATTTGTCTTCCTCTTCCGTCCGCGACCGGTGTTATCGGCTACTGTGCCAAGCTCTACAAATTTTTTGTAGATCTTTCTGACCGCTGCTTCACTAACATTGTGATTTTCACTGATTTTCCTATTGGAGAGCCCCTTTTGCCGGTTGTTAACTATTAATTTTCTAATTTGTACGGAAATTTGTTTCGTTTCCATGTTATTCGCAATGGAATGATACAATCTTGCTTCTAAGAACACTGATGGCTAAATGAAACTTTATTAATACATTTATTTGTAACCATTTTTTTATCTCCAACCGGAAGAAAAGGTGTCCTACATGGTATTATTGCTGAAAGTAAATAAACACTCTAGTACGTACTTTATTTTGTCCGAGGAAAATATGACAACAGACTTAACGGGCTTGACTAATGTACGATGTTTCATGTTTTTGTACGATGTTTCGATGTTCACCGCCCGTACTCACCGGATATTGCTGCCTCTGACTATCATCTTTTCAGATCTCTGGAGCATTATTTAAGAAATAAAACATTCACTTATGTAGAAGATGTAAGGAAGCACCTTGAGTCGTATTTTGCTTCACGAACCCTGGCTTTCTATAAGAGCGGGATTGAAAATTTGCAGGAAAGATGGCAAACTGTCCTTGATAATGATGCAGATTATATAATAAATTAAGAAATAAAAACTTGAGTTTACAACAAAGTTTGTTTTAAATTTCAAATTAATTGATTTCTCATAGGTCCCCCTAATATTATATCTGTAAAAGCTACGAAGTTCTAAACGTAATTGTAAAAATATACGAGGTGCGTACTTTACTTTGTCCAGAACTGTACAGTAAGAGCAATAAACTATCGGAGCAAACGGGAGAAAATTGAGAATCGATGCTCACCTTCGCGATAAGATCCGAATTGCGGGCGACGCGGAAGTTCGGAAATTACACGGAGCTCCCGACAGGGATGTATCGCGTGTAAGGGTTTCCGGAGGGTAGTGCAATATTCGTGGCGCACGCGGTTATTAAAGGAGGCGACAGAATTTCTAATGGGAGTTACGAACACTCGATCGAGAACGCGTCCCGGAAGGAATTTCCAGCTCTGGAAGAGACGTGCAATTTTGCCGCGAGTTAAACGCGACTGATGTTTACGGAAATTCGGAACGAGCACCGAACGTTACGTTCTCGCACACGTCACCCAGTGCCGCCGTCGGCGTTTTTTCTCCCAGGGCCTCGAAACTGATTGGGACATTGATTGTGAGCAACATGAAAAGAAATTTATGAAAGTAATTTGTATGTATATTACGGCGGAACGGGATCGTGGAAATTTGAATAGTCGTTAGCAGCCAGTTTCCGATATTTTTTCCATCCCGCACACGTCCATAAATTTCGCGGGCATTTCAATGTCGTTTAATGGAAGGCGTTCGCATTTCGCATAATTCGAAACCCCGTCATTTTTTCCCTGATTGTCCCAGCACCACGCTGGGAAGCTCTCGTACCTTTTCAATCTTTTTGATTTTATCCGTTTCTTAACGTAATCGGCAACGATCAAGGATCTTGTAAGTACGCCGCGCAGTTTATGCGTTTATAGCGTTTTTACCTTCTGAAACTCGTTGTATTAAAACGTCTGAAAAAGTTTAATGAGATTTTTACCCCCGAAATATGACAGGCTCCGTAACCGTGGAAACCATTTTTCTTGTTTTCAATTTCCGCAAATTAATCGACGAAAATCTGCTTTAACTGATCTACAGGGTTCGCTCGGTATATGCCAGACACACGGGTCTAGCCAGGGACATATATCGGTTAGGAGATACTATTTGGATCTACGTCGAACGTACAAAAGAACAGCGAAGCTCTAGACGCCCCGGTTCATGGAGATAGTTCTGGGACTTTTATCGGCTAGGCATTTGGAACATATATAGAGTAAACACTGTAATTATCAAAATAGAAACTGGTAGTAATTTAATCTAGCATTAGGTTGCAAAACAGTTTTACAGCAAGCACAATCGATAAGCCCCCATTTACTGAGCCATCGAGTCCTAAAGATTTGTTTATTAACATTTCTCCGGGTCTTTTCACGTGCAATAATTACTTCCGTCGTTCATAAAACAAATGATAACGAGATCGGTAATATCAATTTTGACAGGCTCTTGAATTACTATTCAATTACACGAATACTTCGGAGACCATTAGTTATTACTCATGATTGATTAGACGTCCAATTTACTTGTTTCTTTATGCCACCGGAAACGATATGCGCGAAAGCCGCTTTCCCGACATTTTTACCGTATATCCTGCCGGGGGAATTCTTTTTTTTTTTCTAAACATTAATTGAACAAGGGATCGTACCAATGGCAGCCGGGCGTTGTTGCATTTTATTATGTATGTACAGTGAGTGTAAAAAGTATTCGTACACCTCTTATAGTTCTAGAAAAACATATATTTCTTTACGTAGTTATACATTCTTTTATAAAACAAAAACACAATTACGATTATTATATGTTTCAACTACAAAATGTGACATGAATAAACTAACGAAAAGTTAACGTTAACGAGATATATTAAAAACAGTCTGAAGTCTCTCAAAATTAGCACACAAAAAGTATTCGTACACGTAACAAATTTAGCAATAAACGTGTTATAATTTGCGAAAATAAATTAAATTAATATTTCGTTGGATGGTCTTTCGACTGTATAGTTGCGTCCAGTCTTTGTGGCATTGAATCCACTAAATTGGATGTGATTTCGTGTGTAATATTGCACCATTCCTCTTCAAAAGCAAGTTTTGATTGTTCTTTACTTGAAATATGCAGGGTTCGGATTTTTTTATCAAGCAGATCCCATAAATTTTCGATTGGATTAATATCCGGTGATTGCGGAGGTGTTTTCAAATATTGTGGTGTCTTATACAGCAACCAATCTCTTGTGTTGCGTGCTGTATGTTTGGGGAGATTGTCTTGAGTGAAGATAAAGTTGTATTTTAGACACATTTTTTCTGCACTACTTACAATATGGGTTTTTAATATGTTTAGGAATATTTTGTGGTCCATAATTCCCTCGATGAAGTGTAATGAGCCCACTCCAGCAGCACTCATACAACCCCAAACCATGACCGAACCTCCACCGTGTTTTACTGTGGGACGTAGATTTTCTTATTTGTGGCTCTGTATTTTTCTTCCTCCAGACCGTACACTTGCCATCAGAGCCAAAAACATTAAATTTACTTTCGTCAGTAAATATGACTCTTCGCCAAAACGCCATAGGCGTATTATTATTATCTGTCACGAAATCAAATCTCTTCTTTCTATTTGCGGCATTTATGAAATACTTCTTGCGAGCAACTCGGCCGTGATGTTCATTATTTTGTAAACAATTACGAATAGTGCTGGCACATACACTTACTCCAGCGTTGTTTGCAAGCTCAGCAGCAATCTTAGGGGCACTAATTTTAGGATTTTTTTTTAATTTCACGCACTATAAAACGTTCATCGTGTTAACTAAGTTTTCGAGGTCGATCAGATTTCGCTTTATTTTTATTGGTTTTTCATTCACCATATCGATTTATAATTCCTTGTATAGTGCTATGTGGACTATTAATTGTTTTTGCTATTTCTCGCAATGATTTGCACTGATTATGCAGTTGTATAATAAATTTTCTCTCAGTCTCGCTTGTTTCCTTACCTTTACGACCTATTTTACCGAATGTTACAAAAATTCACCAGTTTTGCAGATGGCTGCCACTAGACTGTGCATCAAAGACTCTGTCTGATTATTTGTCGGGTCCCGCTAAACCATAATATAAACAATCGGACGCCTTTCAAGTTCATTCTAGTACCTGTACGAATACTTTTTGCGCGCCAATTTAGAGACTCTTCTCATACTTTTCAATTTTTCTCGTTAACGTTAAACTTTTTCAAGTATATTTATATGACAATATGTAGTTAAAATATATAACAATTATAATTATGTTTCGTTTTATAAACATGTGTGCAATTACATAGAGAAATACATGGTTTTTTAAGCCTACAAGAGGTGTACGAATACTTTTTACACTCACTGTATATACGTACGTACAGCGGAGAAGGAAAAGGTCCAGTAATTTTCCTCTCGCGGATCGGTACGGTTTACTCGAGCAGAAGTAAATGAGAAATTACTAGCCTGGGCAGCTCTTCGTCGGAATTTTTGAGCCACGGTGCTTTCCGCGCAGCGTTTTCGCTCCGATTTAACCGACGCAATCGTGTTATTATTGAGCGATTGTGCGGACGTGCCGTGCATGGGATATCTAGTACAACAGGAAGCGAAGCACGTGTTTCGAATTGCTCGTGAAAGCCGGAGATTCGCGTTCAAATGTCAAGGAACTGACTGATGAATTGTTAGATGCTGGCAACTGAACGCGCGCCGTATCTCGTTCTCGGTGGAAAAATTTGTCGACATTTTGTCTCGACCGGATTCCACGCTGGGTAATATTTAGTAATGTATCTATTTCACTCTGCGCCCTTTTACTCGAAGAGCATTCCAACACTACATTTCCGGGTCTTCATAAATTATCAAAATATAGTAGTGGTGGAATACTTTTTGGATCCGCTGGAAATCGCGCACCGGTTACCATACGAGTTTGATATTTTTACCGAAGCATTGTTGTTGAATTACCCAACAAATTCCGTCGAAGTTAGACTCTTTTATGTAACGCAAGTTTACATAACTCATTGTACCGGATACCCCATTGCCCACGGAGTAATATTGAATGAGATGCACGAAAGGTTCTCCGTCAAAAGGAAAGTTCTTCGGACCTGCATTTGAATCGCCGCTTCGGCTGCAGATATTTTCGGCTCATCATGCGCGAGAGGTTTGCAAACTCGTTTGACACTGAGATCTCTACTGACAGCACTCGTATGCTCGCAGCCACCAAGTCTCGAGGGCATGTACACCACCGTCCAAAAATTCACTGCACACCCGCCGCTAAAAGCTTGGCAATTAACGTACCTTGTAATTCAGCACAAATAAATTGACGCTAACCTATCAGCACCGATAAAACGATCGCGATCGGTTCGATATTTTTTATTTTATTTGTTTATCGATGGTGTTCGAAAATTTAGAAGCACATGCATCAAGATTTTAAAAAGTCAAATTATGAAGTTTTTATCGAAACTCAACTGTTTTGGTGGGGTATCTCTTTCTATTCATTAGTATAGTACTTTGTAGGTTAAACTTCACCTTCTGGGACCAAAAATTTGTACCTTTTTTTTATAATCTTGTAGATCTCGGTGAGAAAATGCCCAAGATCGAAGTTTTAATTGCGAGGAATTCACTGGTTTAACTGGTTCTGTATAAACTATACGCAAAAAGGATTAGATAAAAAGAAGTTAGAAAGTTTTGGTCCGAGAAGGTGAAGTTCAGTCGTCATGTAAATACGTTTACGATGAGTCGTAACTAAATCATTAAAATTGGAGCATATTAACGAACACAAATTACAATCCAATAAAACCGTTGACCTATGCGAGTGGCCCTAACAATTCGATCACCTGCTGCAATGAGTCATTAAAATTGGAACTTATTAGCGAACACAAATTACAATCGAATAAAACCGTCGACCTATGGGAGTGGCTCTAACAAATTCGATCGCCCGCTGCAATCAGCAACGTTTAAAAAATATGTTTCACCTGCATTTTCCCATTCCGCGATAAGAAAGATATATTTTCTCCGCGAGAGAATTACGAAATTTCCAGGGGACGAGTTCACTCTCGGCTTCTGCCCGCTGTCGCAAACGTCCGACGAGTTTATGGCCGCGAGTGTATGCGCGTTATTTTCAGTCGTTGGATCGCGCACAGGCGCGGGGGACTTTAAAATTTCCACGATGGAACGGGGAACGAGAGGCACGTGGGCGCCGGCCAAGATGGAAAAACTATGAGGAGCCAACATCGATTCAATTAACGTTATTACCGGCGTAAAACAAAGGCGGAGGAAAAAAGAGGTCCGAGCGGCAATTCGAACCCCTCGACGTCCGCTACGTCTTAATTCCCCTCGAGAATGGAAATGAATTTCTACGGTTTGCGCCGGGTTTATCTTGTTCATCTCGTTGTTCCCGGGCTCCTTTTCCCGCTTTTTGCCCGATGAAAAATACACCGGACGCGTATCACGGTGAAACGGAACACGAAACGGGGTGGGGAAACGCGAGGAGGGCGGGGACAAAGAAAGAGAGAGAGTGCATCCCTGGATACAACTTAATTGCCGGTTGGCGGCTATTAAAGCGATCGTATAATTAGGAGAGAAAAAATTGTGTCTGCGGGGAGAGAGAACGAGAAGCTGACAGGCGATGGATCAATAAAATTGACCTGTGGCGGTGATCGTATTACTCGATGCCGCGATACTTGTTCCTTTGCGCCGCGAGAGAGAACCTTCTCAGATTTTCTTGTAACCGTTCCTCGGTTTCATTAGCTTCTTTTCTTTCTGAATGACTTTGTTCGTCGAATAGTTTCATCATTCGCAGGCTGCCAATTTTATTTCGAGAGAACAGGAACAATACGACTTTCGATCGAGTTCATACTGCTACTGGTATTTTATTTATAATTTAATACAACTTAACACTAGAACTACCGAGCAATAAATGCGACTGGCGTATATTGCTTTGTAACAGTGCACATTCAGATTTCATACAACTTTTATTGTAATATGCGATTTAACGAAGAGGTTCATTAAAAAATTTCCGATGAAACCATTTCTACAATTTCAGTAACTGTACAAGAAAAAATTAGGAACCAGTCACTTTGACTGGTCCGGTAGTGTTAATAGAGGAAACTTTGTGTTTCATCCTGATTTTTGTTAATGCAATTACGAACAAATATAAATTGAGTAGAAGAGATTTAATGCGCATGTGTTGACGATTAATTTATGAAATTAATGTACTCATAGATGGTAAAAAGATCAAAAGTAAGGTAAAAGTGAAAGACCAAACTGTATATAAATTCTTTTACAAAATCCATAAATATCTGGCTAATAAAATTGATTATATGATAAAGTTGTTTATCCCTTCTCAACTCATTCAACCCATTCATAAAAGTTCAATGACTCAATTGGAAATGTATCAGCATTTATAGCATGTAATTACTGCCTGTACATAAAGTACAGATCATAATAAATTCAATAAAGGTTTATTTCATTTGCGAAATAAGATGAAATATAAAAGTTTTACTTTCAATTTCAGTTACTCTAAACTTCCACATACTTGTAACGCTTTGCATAAACATACGCTGCGCTGCTGATTATAGTTATAAATAATGTCAACTACGTAATCCAATGGTTGTCTTATAAACTATGTACTTTATTGCATTAAAACCTGATAAGGTAACTGGTTTTCGAGTATCAGACTAGGCTAGGCACTATTTGAGCAATTAGAATATGAATAATTCAGACCTCTTTAATATTTGCCTTAACACGTTCGTTGCCTACCCGGTTGAAATACTAATAGTTAATTTATCAGCAGATATAAGTATTAAGCAATGAACTTTTTCTGCCGTAATGGAAAATGTCAGGCTCGATGGTCACCTAACTGTTACCAACGGAGCTGCTGCAATATACATTAAAATTGCTTTAAAATACTGTAGAATAATATTTTCGTATAGCTTGTTATAAAGTGTTTAATAAAATGATATCGATATCTAAAATAATGCGAGCGTAATCAAATTATTATCTGCTCTTAGCCGGAGCACTTTTCCTGCCATGTTTACCAGTTTCATGCGTATTTTAGTAACTGCCCGGCTGGTATGTTTACTATTCGCGGGGCAATTGCACGGACAAAGTCGAAATTTAAATCCCCGTTATGCAACTTTTATCATTCATTTACACAGGAGCATACGTTCGAATGACTGCGGTGCTTATTTGCATATCCATAATAAATATGGAATGTGGAACTGTTCACTGTGTGCCATCTTCCAATGAAATGTCTCGGAAATATTCCTACGAAACGTTACCGGTGAAATCATCGAAACGATAATATAATTAACCGAATATATATTCGGTTGATGTAATTATTGCCGACCTCCAGGAATCAATTATCGGGAGTATCGATAATTTAATTTTCATCAACATTAAACTCACTCTGTGCAGTAGCTACAATTGGACTATTGGAATCCATTAATTATGAATTCGATATCAATGTATCCTCGTTGTGGTAAGCGAAGCGAAATAATTACAGTTGTCAATAAATCGTTTTTTAAATATACGCTACGGTACAGATGGAAACAAACTTCGAGCTGGGAGCTGAAATTTATACCGCGCATAAAATATCAATTCTTACACAACATGAATTGAAATGAATAAATTCTCGTTCAACAGAGATTATTAATTCGACAAAGTGAGACCAACAAGTCTATGAAAATATTGGTCCCAGATTTTAAGAAATATTGTTAAGAAGTAATACAGATTCAACTGCAAAAATGAATATTATTCCAATAGGAAATTAAATATATTAGAAAAGTCAGAATTCCATATAAGTAATAGGAAAAATTTCCATAAAAGTTTTTCTGCAAAGAATACAAATTTAGAACTTCTGATTTTTATAATTCAAATTATAATTCACAATTTATTAAATAGAACGCACATTGTAGCATATTATATTTTACCAGTATTACAATAGATTCACCACTGAATTCATTTTAATCGACAAAATACTTTTAAACATTCAACGTAATGTTAGATTATTTTCCATAGTAAAAAGTATCAGAGCATAAAGTGAATATCCGAAACTATTTCCCTACGGTATAATATTTCCTCCAATATACACCGCAGGAATGTTTCGCACGAATCATATTACATGCAAAAACTAGAAAAAAAAAAATAACGTACGCTTACAACAATTTCCGATGTCCTGAGGCACGTATCGGATTCTCATGTTGCCGATGCACTCTAATTCCTATCCGGTATCCCGTGCAGCCGGCTCGTCCTTGAGCAATTATTATTAGATCATTCACGAATCAATCTATCAGATTAGAGAAGCCTGAAAAATCCGTTAGTCCGGATGCATCGCCTCGCCTCGCCGCGCGCACTATTCTTTATTGCGTCTCGTTCGGTGATGGAAACGATGAAGTCACTACCTTTTACCGTCCTTCGATCATCATCATCACGGGAGAAACATTCGAAGATGTTTTATTAATAGCGTTAAGCAATTCGTCGGGGAGGCCTTTTTTTCTCAGCTCGTTACGCGCGACACTCGCAGCAGTAAAAACAGTTTATTGCTTTTCGGAGTCTGTCTGGACACCGACAGTTCTTAACAAACAGTTCCTTATTCGCCGTACTTCTGCAACATCAATTTCTATGCGAACGAAAGTGAAATTTAATCGTTTGGAAATTTTACTGGCGCGCAACGACGATTATTAAAAAGTTCTAGTCACTCTGAATAGTCACAGTCGCCTGAATTTTGATCCGTTCGCAGATCGAGAGTGAAAGCGTCCGTATCTCACTAAACTGCTTTCCAAGTTCTATTTCGTTCGGCGCACGAAAAAAAAAAAAAGAAAAAATGCGATCGCGAAGAAGAGCGGTCGATGGTTCGGAGCACTCAATTATACCAGCAATTAACCAACGACGAGGCGGGATCAATGAAACGTTTGTTCTTCAGCTTCGCCGGCTCGACGTATCCACTAAAAGATCACCGAAAACACTTTCCACGAGTCCCGTTTAGAAGTCGAGCCGAACCGTATCACTTCAGGATTAATGAGCAATTAAAAGGGACCGCGTGCAGGCAAGCGGCAGAAGGTGCAAAGAGAGTGGCCAAGGTTTCGAGAGCGTATCCGAAGACGATTAAATCCCCCGAGGAGACACAGATCCATTCACATAGGAGAAATGGGACTGTGTGCAACAGAGAGAGAGAGAGAGAGAGAGAGAGAGAGAGAGAGAGAGAGAGAGAGAGAGAGAGAGAGAGAGAGAGAGCGAAGGACCGCTTGACGGTAATTATCGTACAGCGAAAAGATAAATAGAGGCACTCCGGGATCGATTCACGGAGAAGTTCTGCTCCCAGTTAGACAGCGGACACGATGTTATGTATAGTCAGGAATGAACTGCCGCGAGCGGAGGCTGTGTATGAAAGTAAATATTAACGTGGCCTCCCTCGGTTACGCTTCCAGGCGCGAGAGATCTTGTAAATATGCCTCACGTAGGTGCGCGACGCCAAATACAGGGCGTCCCTTCACCGCTGACAGAGAAGGTGCTGGCAGCGATTAGACCTACGATTTTCTGCATTTGTAGCACATGAGCCCGCAGAACATACCGTTAACCTCATATTTATGCGATTTTCCCACTTTTATACAGGGAAATTAGATTTAAGGTAGCAGTAACAGGTTTCCATTTGTGCATTCTTAGCATAGAAATATATTTAAAAAATCGTATGGTCCTTTTCAGGTGATTAGACCTACGATTTTCCATTTGTAGCACATGTGCACGCACAAAATCACTTCATGCTCGTGTTTGTGAGATTTTTTCATTTTTATACTGGGAAATTAGATTTACGGTAGTAGTAACAGGTTTTCATTTGTGCATTCTTTGCATAGAAATGTATTTAAAAAATCATATACTCCTTTTCAAGTCCATAAAGCTCGCATTTATGATTTTTTCATTTTTATTTAGGCCAATTAGATTTAACGCAGCAGTAACAAGTTACGAGGTGTGAGAAGTTTGTAACTCTTTTGTATCTTCTTTGTATAGATTTATGTTTAAAAATTCATGTAGTTCGTGCAAATAATCAAGACTCCGATGGTCAAAAGAATATTAAATTCCAAGTTGTGAGAATTTTTAAGTGCTGTGTATGTTCATAATAATAGAGCATCCTGTACATAATGATGGAAGTCCGTGGAACGTTGGAGCTCCAACTGGTCATTTCTTTGCTTTTATTAATTCAAGACCACTGCCGTTAGTTTATTACCACATTGCCATTTCTCTTAGCCTAGAATATATTTATCCTACACGATGTTGAAATAGCTTCGAGTACAAAGGATTAGATTTAAATATGAAGAAAAGGCCAATTAAATCGGACTATGAAAAAAATTCTGAGAAATCGACATTCTGAGCCCAAACGATCCTCCAGTGTCACCAGCGTCTGACGAAGCGGCGCATACATAGTGACTATGTATTTCGGGAGGTTTGTTTCGTTGGAAGCTTTCGGATGCGTCTCTGCCCGAGGATTTGTGGGCGTCAGACGTTCCGGTTCAACGGTGCCGTATATTCGCGTGAATTATTTCGGCGACGTAAATATCATTATTCTTTTTCGTTTCTTCAAACGAGGATTCCAGCGTTTCAGTTCGCTTTAAGGCTACCCGCGGAGAAAACGTCGAGAATGCTTCTAAACTTTGTTCTATTTTAAATTGTGCGGTAACGTTGCATACTAAAACTTCCTGAAACTAATTATTATTAAAATTAATAAAATATTTACAATCCTTTAGTCCGAAAGTATCTTAAAGTTGCATTCGTTAAAATGCTTCTGCGAACCAAACAGCTCATCGATTCATAGAATACACGCTTTGCACATGAATAATTTAAACAATTTCGAAATATATCGAATAAGGGAAACGTCGAAGAGCAAGAAAGGACGCTTCAGAACATGACGGGAGAAAAAGAAAATGGAAATTATGCGCACGAGTGCACCAGTAGTTTCTGCGTCTACCGTTTGACCATAGGCATGGCAAACACGGCGAGGATCAATGGATCGCATTCCGCGGCTGCGAACTTCAACGGAGCGCTTCAATTAATTTCGATTCGAATCGTCGTAACTCTGAAACTTCGGCGGAAAAACACGGCACGCGAGGATTGCATAAGGAACTTGCGAGCTGTTCCCTTTTTCCCACGAATGGTTTTCTTTTCTGCGAAAGTGGAAGTGCAGTTTTAACGAGCGTAGGCCCGTAACGTTGCGTACGCGTCACCTACGTTCCATGTAAATCATGCCCGTCGTTATCCTACGCAACGCGCGTCGTGGAATCGTCCAATCTGCGTCGTAAAAAGGATAACGACGAAACGAGAGACAACCCGTTCGAAATAGCGGTCGAATATATCACCGTTAACCCCTTGTCTTACAGTATCGGCATTCAAATTCGTGGCGAAGACAAACTAAATTGGATGAACTAATTCTTAAAACAGTTACTATGTTCCTTAACCTTTCATTAACTCAACGAATAGCTCTTTCATTCTGTCATGGTATGCATATCCGAATAAACCGTATTGTGTCTACGGTTGATTACAGTAGTATCATTTCAATTTTGCAATTTCGTTTATTAATTTTTAATCAATATCGATCAATATACTTCTTCGTTTCTTCGTTCTCGTTCAGGATCGGAACGGTAGCACAA